>SEMN01000229.1:600000-806934 GCA_005408345.1 Macquaria australasica
CGATAACAAGAGGAAAAAAACAGGAATGAGCACATTGTTATTGCACAAAATGTACTCACCTCCACACAATATTGCTGAACATACGGCTCAAAGAACACGTTTTGTAGGAAGGAATCTTGTGTTTTCTTTTTTACGCAGGAGGAAATGATAGAAATGCCACATTTTAAAAACAAATTAATACTACTTTATCAGAGAGCACACAGTTGAAGTCAAAGCAAGAGCACTTTAACAGAAATACCAAATGATGAAGAGGGTAATAAGGTTTTATTATTTTCAAAACAAAAATGCTGTGTAATACTGTGGAATAGAACTTTTACATGACAGATTTAACTTTATATATTTACTGTGTTCTCCACATGTACCTTCATTTGTCCTCTCTATCCCTCTGTGGACGCCGTCTGTCTTAATGTTCATCACTCATTTTCCACGGTAGTACAGTACACTGTGTTGGTTCTGAAAATCATTACCTTCCTATTCGATCCTATCCCCGCACAATGAGGCCAGTCTGCAGGTACTGTTTGTCGAGTCAGCATGAAATGTTTGTGCAGTAAGGATGAAATTGCCAGACCGATGTATCGGCATATCTTAGCTTATCAGATGTATCTGCGTATACAATCTGCTGATTAGTAACAAATGTCAGTGCACAAAGATTTGGTTCATATTTACTCAATATCTGGATGAAATTAATTTAGATTTACTTAAGTAATTCAGTATATTTTAATCACTATCAAAGGACTTTAAATCTCTTTAATCATTTTACATGTCACATTGCTGTCGTTAAGTGCAAAATGTCAAACTATTCACTTAAGAAAGATTTTCAAATGTCACTTCAACAAAGTGAAGCAAAATAAAACGAAGTGAAGGATGTATACAGACAAGCTGTTGTTCATTACTCACAAAGATTTTAAAAAAAGACATTTTATTTTGAATCATTAAACACTGTACCACCTTACAGAAAACATGAATTACAATTTTTCACATGTACAGTTGTTTTACCTAGGGGCAAGCAGTCTCAGGTTCAACTGGCCAGATGAAAAAGCCCAGTGTTAATTAATAAACTGCTGCCAGCAACATAACCCCATCAATCCATCAGCTAGTTTAAAGCGGTGCACTTTTGGGGACAGTCTTGAACAATGCAGTTCCACGTAACGTGTACCCGTGCTCTGTGGGGTAGAGGGTACACCATCTCCCTACCCACTTCCACTCCGTTTGCGCGTTCACGTGGAGGGTCCGCCACATTAAGTGCCATCCCAAGCCATATATTGGGGAGTGGAAGTGGGTTATAAAACCCTGCAACAGCGAGTCTACATCAGTGCTGACGTGCTGACTTACTGACCACGTGCAACGCCGTGTTGTGTTCATCATTGAAGACGCTCCATACAAATAAGTTCCGTGCAACTGCAACAAGCCATCAAGCATGGAGCAAGTCTTCCGTGCAGCACCGAGGCTGCCTCCATCACGATGCTGGTGTCCTCTGGAACCTCTGATGCTGCATTCTTAAAACCTTTTGGACAAGAAAACCTGATCACAATATCCATAAACTTAAACATAAGAAAAATGTCTTGTTTTTAGGTGGAAGTGATTAAAATCAATGACCTTCTGATGAGTAAAACGTTTGTTTTTCATGTCTCCTTTTTAATATTTTACGCTGCACATTTACATGTCCACCAGGAATAAATAAAGTTGAAACTTAAACATGACTTGTTGCTTTCTTAACAAAACTCGAAGAGGCAGTAGCTGAGACATGCTGAGAAAATGTGGACGGACTGTCTGAATAATGCATGCACTCCCCTCCTGTCAGTAACCACCAACAGGATGCCTTTGAGCCAAGCACTTAAGGATAATACCTGTCTTATGTTTTCCACCCTTCAGGAAAAAAAAGACATTTGCTGCTGATCATCCTTTTTAAAAGTCGAAAAACAACTTCCACAGCCTTGACAACTGCCTCAGCTGGATAGTTCATCACAGTAAACACAAGGAAGTCTTTTCATTTTTTCTTGGTTTTTTTTGGCGTTCTTATCACTCTGCACATTTTGTCAATCACCTGACACCAACAGTATGAAATTGGAGCTTTTCTGAAGACATAATCCTCAAACATGCTTCTAAACTTTATTGTCACATTCATGTTTTTATATCTAAAACAATGTTGTTAGACGGTACAGCTCAGTCTGACAACACAGTGCGACAGCAGTTCCCTGATCTAAGTAGCTGTTAAGTACATCGCTGTGAAAAATGGTGACGCTGAAAAGGCTCCTGCAGGCTCATCAAATCTCTCTAACTATATCAAGTTTCACAAACAAATGAAACGTTGTCAAGTCTAACAGTCTTCTTCAGGCAGGCAGAGATGGAAAAAGTCAGCCATCGATAAGCTGCAAAGGCAACAGATTCAGCAGCACTACAGTCTTAAGTTCTATATTCATAGTGATGGATCATAATGTGTTCTGCTGCAAACAATTTTATATTAAGATACATAATCCAGTATTTCAGTTTTATACATGTAAAGCTGTTGATAATATTTCAATCAGGAGAGGCTTAAAGGGAAACTTTGGTATTTTTACAAATTTGGGGGTCTAAATGACTAATACTTACCAAAAGTTTTGGAATTGGTCCAGGAGATGGTCTCCGCCGGCATCTGCGAACAGGCCGCCCTCGAAAAGGCGGGCAGGGGGGTTGAACAGTCAGTAGCAATCTATAACAAAATTAAGTGCTCATATTACAATAGCCTCATTTGACTGTACAATCCAAAACATTGTTGGTCAATTACATATACGCAGGCTGGTGTGTGTGCTTCATAACTAGTAACTAGCGTGCACTATGGCCCATCGTAACTGCCTTATGCCACTGTATATAGCACTTTTATCCAAAGCGCTTTATAAGGTTTTTGCCGCTCATTCACCCGTTCATGCACACACTCACACAATTTGGGGTTCAGTGTCTTGCCCCACGGACACCCACACAGGAACCCTGTGATCAGTGGACACTCTGTAGAGTCTGTCATCTACAGTGATTGACTGTCCCCAAGTTTTGACTTGCTTTATTTGAGTGAATTTTGATTACATTTGACCACTGAAGTGTTTGCGCAGTCTGTGTTTATTTCGCACAAACACCAGACTGAACAGACATTTGCTGCAACGTAGACACTGATTTTCATGTGTGCAGAATGTGCCTGTGCTTGTGTGACAGCTGAGCTTGGCTGATCTAAGATCTAAGTTGTTGTTTTTTTCAGTATCTTCCTCCAGTTTTTTCTCTTCCTCGTGTCTCATTAAGTAGTCATAAAGCAACTGAATAATCCTGAATATTTCAGTCAAGATTAAACATTCTTAACTTGCATGGATGTGTGGTCACCTTAATTTGTGCCACCTAGAGCAAATCCGTGTTCGTGTCCACTGACTTTCTAAAGTCCGCTTTATGTTCAGTTTGAACCCTAAATAAAAACTAGCTCTGGTGTTTCACTATGCCATATATGTGCAGACAGGCCAAGAGTAATGAAGATGCAAGGGCTATTAAAAAGACAAAAGGTGATAAGACTTGAACCAGTTTCTACCATACAGTAATCCTCATCCGTGGTTATAATTACTAAAACAGAGACTAGTGTGGGAGAGAGAATGAGATAAACAAAAGGATGGTAAAGTGTGCGGAAGCATGGCACAGTACAGCATGCAGTGCTCATTGGAGGAAGATAAGAGAGAGAGGAAAAAGAGAGCAGTGGACAATCAAGAGGAAGAGGGGAAAATGAAGGGTGGGGTGGGGATAGTGGTATGTATAGTGGCATCTGGAGGAAGATGAGGAGGGGGAAAAAGATGGGGTGAAATAGAGAGGGAGAGAGAGAACTGTATGTAGAGATCAGTTACAGGAAAAGTGGAAATGACAGGTTGAAAGAAGCGCAAAAAAGACAGTGTGGTGACATTTTATAGGCAAAGGGAGGAAAGTTACCAGCAGTAAGCCATCCATCATTCTTGCTGTAGATTTCTCAGGGGACCACATGTTATTATAGAGCTGTATGTAATATGTGTATCATGTGTAATACAGACTTCATTATACTTCCTCTACCGTGTGTGTCAGTATGTTCCGCGTTGCTATCTCAGTTTACAATAACGTCTCTACGCAGAGGAAACTGCTGGTAGACCTTTTACATTTGTTGTGCTCGGTGATGAAACTGAAACCGGGTTTTTTTTATTTATATTTTTTTCTTCTCCAGCAGCGACGGCACTCTTAATTCTCTGGCTCACTGGAGCGCCCTGGTGGATCAGCAGACCAGGATGCATGCTGTAACTGCATGCTTGTGGTGGCGTAGGTTTACATCTGACACACGCTCCCTCGCCTGCCCCTCATTATTTCCCCCTCAAAATGTGAGTTGCTTGATAAAAAGGCAGGAGCGGTCTAATCTGCGAATCTCTAAAACTTCTCAACCAAAGAAACAGAGTGCGGCGCCCTCGCTAATTTTGGAGATAAAACACAAAGCAGAGAGGATGAGAGGGATGAGTCTTGCATGGCTAATGCAATAAGATGCTATTTTGCTGAGTATCCAAAATGAGCGCCGATAGAGTCTTGGACACTTAAGAGTTTAAAAGCTCCCATGCAAATGGGTTCATCTACACTGACATTAGCATCATCAAAAGGATAATTCTGCTCTGGAACTAGAACATCACTGTGCAGAAGGTAACATACAAAACACAATTAGCAAAATGTGATTTATAATTACATTTTAAGCCGATTAGGAAGAAAAGGACACACACACAATTGCACAAATCTCTTTAATCTCTTTCACATGAGGTGGAAATGACTCAAAGTAATTACAGTCCATTTCATGAGAAAGGGAATTCCTTAAGGTGAGTGTATATATCCACTATACCAAATTACAGCTCACATAAAATGCCATTTTGCCCTCTAAGGTGGGTTCTGATTCACATATGGCTTGTTAATTCTGGACACCCATCCATAGCTTTAATTAAATGGCACACTTATTAAAAAAATGAACAAAGCACTGCTTAGTCTCTGTGTTTATAAATATGGATGATTAGCGGAAAAGCAGTGTGGCTAATAAAGGATTATTACAGCCCAGTGTTCATAATGGGAGTGCCGGTTTAGATACATTTCAAGAACTTCAACTAAATAAAGTTAACTTATAGAAAGTAGTTAAAACTACTTTACATCACGTCAGTGAATACTTCATGGCTGCAAAAAAACCACTCATAAATAAAAAATTAAAACTTTATTTGAAAAGTGCAGAGAATATTCATTATGATCACAACTGCCAAACTGAAACTTCACATGTGAAAGTTTCCTCAGAGGAGCTACTTCACTCCGCATCGTGAGTCTGTTTAATTAGGACCGTGGAGGTTTCTCATCAGCGTGAGATTCAAAGGTTTTATCCGAGACCTGGGGGCCAGATGTGTAAAATATGAAATATGTATATGCACACAAATTAGCCATTATCCAGTCCCCACATAAAAAAAAAAAAAAAAAACTCAAAGTGACAAAGAGAGGAATAACATCAAAGAGAACATGAGGGATGGAAAAGTGAAAAATACACTCATTGATCACAGCTCAGTCGATGAGGGCTCGTAAGTAAACAGTTATATTAAGTGGTCACAAGCAAAAAAGATTTAAAACCCACTGATTTAGCGCTTTAATCTTTCCAATATGTCATGTTAAAAGGCTGTTGAGCGTCATGATATAAATATATGATAACTGTTATTTCTCCAATATTTCTACCAGCATAGCTTTAATTTTAGTGACAAACAAATCAGGCTAAATTATTATATTATATATTATTGACTTAAGTTTTATTGTGTGTATGTATGAGATGTATTGAAGTTTGATGCATACACAGAAATGGTAACATTTGCATAGTGAAATATAGAATGTATAAGTGAAATATTCAAAAGCACAGTGAAAACAAGCGAGGGAACATGAATTAAAAACCCACACTTTTATTCTTTCTAGAAACAGTTTGTAGTTGCAAAAAATTAGAAAGTCACTGAACTACTCTACTGTGTGTGTGTGTGTGTGTGTGTGTGTGTGTGTGTGTGTGTGCGCACACGCATTCTTATGTGCAGTATGCGCCTGTTCTTCTTCAGGTGACTGGTTCCATTTCACACCCGTGGGAATCAACTTGACTGATTAGCTGCAGAGAATTAATCAAAGTAACAAGCCGGGGAAATCCTGGGGAGCAGCCAGACACATCCTTCATCTGGAGGACACACTTCAACGAGGTCCACAGAGGCACGGAGCTGCCAGAGTCCCAGAGAGATCGTCAAAAGTTTACCATATGTATACATGCACAGTACATGTTAGGCATTTAGCTGATGGTGTTATACCGAGGAATGTACTTAAGAGACTGTCCTCCCCAAAAAATACAGCCATATAGGTCGTCTGTGCAGCAGCTTATTACAACCCATCTTTACGTTATATCTATAAAGAGCGCCAAATTCCATATAGGGAGGAGGTCGGGGTGGATGGGTGGGCCCATGTGAAACCAAATCTCAACGTTGACTTATTTTAACTTACATAGCCTACTTAATTTACGTAGCTAACGTAGTTATTTCAACCCAAACCATGATCTTTTCCTAAACCTAACCAAGTAGTTTTGGTGCCTAAACCTAACCAAACTTTGTTGTTGTTGTTGTTACCATGGCGATGGAGGTTTGGTACGCCTATATATGTTTTGTTTTGAGTCATTGACAAACGACCTATTCTGTCATTTAGGTTAAAACTTAACCAATATGACCAACAATAGTAAAAACTAAAGACTAATATGGCAGTGTGAAAATATTGATACATGATACATGTGACTAAAAAGTACAGAAGAAAAGAAACAGATTATGGGATACAGAAATGACTTCATACTATATGTGACTGAAAATGACCTTCATGTCACCACACACTACCTTTTTTATATTTTGATGACTACACAAACAAAGTTTTATGTGAATTTTACATTGATTTTTAAGGCTGCAAAGATTTCAGGTAACACCGGGATAAAACACACTAAAACCTCCTTGTCTGTAGGATTTAAATATTCCTGACTTTGGCAAACCCGGGGCTGAAAGCGACACATAGATTTACACAATTTCCATTAAGGAGTGTCTAATTGTTCTGCAAACAAAGTGATGTACAAAGTGATGTACAATGTAGTTTCTTCCTGGCAGTCTGTAATTCAACCTGACAGTCATTTCTCACCTAACTGAATAGAAGTTTGGACACTCACACAAACGCGTCCCAAACCAGATACTTCACAGTATTTATGTGCTTTCTTCTGTGTGACCAAATGTGATGCAGCTAACAAATCGACACAATACACACGAAGCAGATGCTGATAAATGTGCAGTTTAAAACATTGCGCTCAGCATGTGATACGCTTGAGAGGAAGCTAACAAGCAGATCGATGCAGAACTAACGCTTTTGGATCAACCATCCGTCTTCCTTTTTAACCCCTCCTTTCTTCCACACCTCCATCGCCCCTCCTTGATTGCGGCCTCAGCTCCTTCCCGCTCAGGCGACAATGCTTTAACCAGCAAGAGTGAATTATCACCGAACATTTTTCCAGTTGCCACTTGATGCCTGTTGAGGAGTTCTGTGCTCCTCCCCCACCCGCTCATTACAACCCCATCGATCCCAGTCTGCACTGATCTGGTCGAACTGAGAGGTAACACAGGTACACACACACACACACACACACACACACACACACACACACACACACACACACACACACACACACACACACACACACACACACACACAATGTGCTCACAGTTGTGTGCACAAGCGCACAGACACACAATTTGCTGTTGGATAACAAATCTACTGATTTATACAGAGGCAATGTGACCCCATTTTAACAAGTAACTCCCACTGGTCTACAACAAGAGCACATCAGCAGGGAGAAACTGCAGGGTCTCTGATGCTGTTATGTCACCTGACTGCAGAGTTTCCATCAGCGGTTCACTGTTAAGAGTTCTGTGGCTTAACAGGCATCTAAGGAGAGAAGGGGCCTTTACACTTAGAGCAGTAACACTACTGTCAACCTCCTGTGCAATCCTCCACATGTTGGATGTGCAGGCTGTAAAGAGAATACACCAGTTACAGGAAACACAGTATAACATCAATCAATAAATCGGTTACGTCTTCCCTACAGCTTCATTGACTAAGAACAAAAGACAAAATAAGACAATAGAACTATAAAAGACATGGCGTACCATACAGTATTCATACTAGTCAAGTAAGCTCAAGGCTAGCCTGCTCAGTGATAAAAGACATTTCTTACAACTGACATTTGGTCTTTTCATAGCAGGAAACGGGTGTAACTAATAACATTAATAATGGCTCCATTCCAATTAGCTGTGCAGATGAGCCAGCATGCACTACTAATTTAAAAAAAGGATACTGTACTGAAGTGCATTTTCAGAAGGTATAAGGGTTACTCTAAGAAAAGCCTTATTTGTTATATATTCAGAGGTAGTATACTAAATGTTGTACTTTGCTGTGCTATAGAATTTCAAAATTCATACTCTGGTGCCCCTTATGACGCTGTGGCAGACAGCAATGCATGCTACTCCCACCACAAAGAGCATAAAGACCTTACAGAACTGTTTTTACCCACTAGGAGTGCTATTGAGCAGTGTTTTTACGAGTGGGTCTCCGTTTTGTTTGCATTGTTCACATCCTGCGGGTTTGGTTTCACGGTATTCCACTAATGGACAAAGCTGGTGGCGAGGAAGCACAGCAATGTGACAGGAAATGGAGTGAGAAGAAATTTGTTAGCAAGCAAATATGAATGTAAACAATGCAGACTTTAAAATATTCCCCAAAAATGGCTTTGCAAATGATTTATGGTGAAGGAAATGCATTCAGCATGCTGTTTGGACCTCAAGGATACACACAATGCGTTTTGGTGAGAAACACTGAATGTAAACAGAATCTTTGCTTGTTTATAAGAAAAGTCCACAGGGCTCCAACTTCGTCCAATATTCTAAATGTTTCTAGATAAAAGTCTATGAAAAGTGTTTGAGAGCTGGTATGAATTTAGGCTTTACCTTATTTATTAGGAGTATGACACATGATTAAATGATCTTGTCATCATCAAAGCTTTCCAACCACTTACAACAAAGCCTGATCGTATCACACCCACCTGTGGCTGCTAGTTCATATGCTAAAACTCAAAACAGCTGCAGTGGAAGATGATATAAAGTCAATATAAAAATATCACTCACCACTAGTAATTTGTCAGGGGCCTTTCTAAAGTTTACAAAAGAGATCTGTGCAGAAGCAAACTCATTACCTGGTTCAGTTGGGTTTTATACCACATTTATTAGTCCTTTTTGTTATGATTTAGAGGAGGCAGGACCTAGCTATTCACAATATTCTATAAAAATAAAATACTGAAGGCATTAAAGCCTATAGGCCTATTATATTTGAATGTATTCAGTTTTATTTTGTCTTAAGGCATCCAATCTACATGCTCTTCTTCTACATCCTGCCAGCACTGAGATCAGCAGTAGATGATTGTTTAAGTTCACAGAATACCTGTCACATTTTGAGGGTAGGAAGTTGTAAGAACAGCAGAAAAACTACCATATAAGTCTTATCATTACACTGTGCTGGACAAAAAAGTGAATCCTAAAGGCCCTGCTTCGCAAACAGGGTTTAAGCCTATCCTAGACTTAAGAAAAAATCATATACAGAAATCCATTTAAAAAATCCTTGAAATAAGATTGGGTTTATTCCTTGTCTGGGAAATATCCTGAACTGGCCTAAAGAAACTTAATCCTGTCCAGGCAATTTTGGATGTCGGCAGTATATGAATGTACTGTATGTGATGTTAAGAAATTGTCGACTCTCTGTCTCCTTATAAAGGCTGTTGCTCATTTCACATTTTTTCTCTTGCTCCTGTATATCAGACCTCATGTGGTCCTATAGCGGGAAAACCACAGAGGCTCAAATAAAAGGTAAGGGGTTAATCTTTTTCTGTTATTATCAAATGCTCTTGGATAGTGATCGATTGTTCCATCCACGACAAAATCAACCTCAAAAATGAAAGGAATTACCTCCATTACTCTCCTACACATGACAGTTATTGTTGATGGTCCCATCTTGCATTTGCCACAAGATTAGGTGGTGTGGCAGCTCTCGCTGATATCGTCCAACTTTTTATCACTCCGTCTACCCTCAGGGGCTTGATCTCAGAAATTCCCTCCAACACACACGGTTTGTTTCCAGCTCAATAACTGCACTAACAACTCTCTGTCCCTGCACGGTGCCAGTTTGTTTTATTCGCCCTTTAGGTATTGATTGTGTTTCGCTCCTATTAACGTCTGGGGGATGACAGATATGATGTCTTTTTGTCCCAAGCTGTTGCTGTTATTTTAATTTAATTAGTATTTTCTTCTATTTAAAAAAAAAAATTAATTAAGGTTGGTCTGCTGTTACTCTCAATTAAGTCAGTTTGGATAAGTGAGTGGGATTCTAATAAAGGACCATGATGTATTTTTGTTTCAGCTGTTGTCTTCGGTTTCTGTATCTACTGCTAATTCTGCGCCCTGTAATCCCCATCTTTCCTATAGCCATGTCCCTCTGTGCTGTCTCTTCTTTGAAATGAGCAATTTAATGGCGTTATTCTCATACTTTGAGTCAGATAATGTGGTCGTTTCCACATAAAAATCACCCCAGGTCTCATTATGTGTCCTCAATCTACATTTACTCTGAGTAGAGGAGCTCTAGGTCAAATTTCTTCAGTTATGAAGAGTCTCGTGGGAGAGTCTCTGGATTTCAGCTTGGGGGGGTAGATCGCTAAAATAGGCCCTTTTTTGATGGATGCTTTTAACCAAACCACTTTTTCTTTTTTTTTTTTAAATGTAGTTTTAGTGTGAGTGGGAATGGTGGGAACTGATCTCATAACCTAGACCGTATCCACCATTGAGCAACACATTGCACAAATGTGTCACGTGAATATGAATGTGAATATAACAAATGAGAATATTTGAAAGCCCAGACACACGATGGTGGGGAAAGGTTTATCCTTCTGTCAGACATGTGAAACTACTGTTGAGTTGTACTGACAAGCTTCCAGGTGTAAATATGTGTAAATGTGATGCAAGGTGTTTCTGGAAAACCATAAGATTCCCCAACATTTGGGATGTGGACTGGGAAGGTCCTGTTCTTTAAAATCTTAACCATATCTGTATTAAAATAGAAATTAGACTATCGGATATGTTCTGTGTGTAGTCACATTTTGTGTAGTGACATTTTGGCATGGTGTGGATGACCAGGGAAATTAAAAAAAAAAGTTTGCTGACTTGAATCATTTATTTTATTTCAATCAAATTCAACTTGGATAATTTTTTATTTGTTACTCCCCCAATATTGTTAATGATTGATGAGAATTAAATCCATGTATGTGTGGTGGGGACGCTTCTAAAAGGGGGCATGACAGAAAAAGTTTGAGAACCACTGTGTTAAGGGGTTATAGCGTGGCCCTAACTAGCTTACCAAAAATGCAAACTACACATCAGCTGCAATGGACCAGGTGCAAATCCACGAATTATGAGTGCTTGCTTGTTCTGATGCCAGTGCAGATTGTTAATAGTGTACCATGTTATATAAAGGTTCAATAACCTTCTCATTTTCAGTAACGCACAACAAGCAAAGCTGTTCCACTGCAAACCATCTGCTCACCACAATCGTCACTCTCTGATCACAAAGTGAATGAAAGCATGTAAGCACAACTACTTCAAATATTAATGATTTCACGGTCTTCTATTCAGTAGGTAGACAAGGTAAACTTTCCCATCAGCACTCTTTATCACAAAGTGAATAAAAGAATGTAAACACAGTTACTATGGCCTGATAATGCTCAACACAGTTGTGTTGTGGTTGTGGAAGCAACAACTGGCCCTCAGTCTTTGCAATGCTTTGTCACGGACTGAAAAGTTGGTCAAGCAGGATTTTTCAATGAATGGTGGTCACAAAATTCTTAATGATTCATTAAATCATTAGAACTCATCCTCTGGGGATGGTGTGTACAGAATTCCCAGGCAATTTAATCAGTAGGTGTTTAGATGCCTGCTCTGGACCAAAGCGTTGGATATAAAAAGTGATTGATCAACCAATTTCGCAGGACCGTATCGCCAGATAAGAACGTTTATACTGGGAAAGATTGTGGTATTGTTAAACAAAAGCAAGCATCAAAGTTTTTGACCACTAGTAGCGCTATAGAGCAGTGTTTTTATGAGTGGGTTTTGCTTGTCTCATGCTCACGCATGAGGGTGCACGTGAGTGACGTGATACACATTCCTTGCCTATGGTTTTACACTATTCCACTCAGCAACAGCTGGCGGTAGCACACCAAGGGACACAGCAATGTGCCAACAAAGGCAGGGAAGAAGAGGATTGCTAGCAGATTACATGGATGTAAACAATGCAGGTCAATGTAGGTCTTTTTACAAATTCTGGTCTCTCCATGATCATGCTACACATCCATCCACCACTCAGACCTCTACACCCTATACTTTCCACCTCGCTACATAAACAGCACCCTACCTCCTTTGCACATGAGGTGCGGAATTGTCACACATGGAGGTGGCACTGTGCTGTGGGCAAATATCCTTGACATTCTCTTTTAGCAAAATATTGATACATAATAGATAAATAAAGCTTTTCGGCTGGGACCATTTCCTCCAGGGTTTTGTAATATTGTAAGTTCAGGCTTTATTGCTGAAGTTCCATCACCTCGCAGCAGGACTCCTCATGTCTGGGCGTAGGTTTGAAAAAAAGAGCTGAGATCCTCTGTCAAGCTCATTACGCCTGAAATCTACGATCAGTCTTTCTTTCTTTCTTTCTTTCTTTCTTTCTTTCTTTCTTTCGTCTATCTATTCTCTTGTCCTTCTCTCCTCATCTCTTTATCTGCCCATCTACATCAGCACAGGCTGACTAAAGGAAATGTTCTGTTTCTTCCTTCACTCATTTTCGCTCCATCCTTCTTCCTGCTGTTTCTCCTCCTTTTCCTCGTGGCCCTGGCATCAATAATTCACAGTCCCCTGCAGAGACAACCACCTGGTGGACTGATTAAACGAGAGAGAGAGAGAGAGAGAGAGAGAGAGAGATGGAGATGACGACGAGGAAGATGAATCAATGCTTGAAACTTTGAAATGCACTAAATACAGACTTGGAGATATTCAAGTGAGCAGCAATGAGTATGATGTCACGAGATTTCCAAACCTTTTGTGTGTGTGTGTCAACCCAGCCATCCAGGAAGCCCAATATTATCCCCATCACCAAGTGGGCGTGGGCAGCATAACTCAACCACCTCTGATTTACACAGCCTCGCTAATGTACTGCCGTTGGGTGAAGGAATCACATTAATATTGTCTCCTCTCTTTAAATCTGCCACATGCTCTCCATCCCATTCGCCAAGCAGTCACCCATGAAGGAGCGTCTATCTTGGATCTTGTAGTGTTGTGCCTTTTTTGCAGTAGTTCTGTTCTCTGCTTTCTACGATTGTGATAACTTCCTGTTGGAAAAGTCTCTCTGACTGACATTTTTCCATTGATTTTTTTTAATTTTTTTTTTTAATGCTATACAGGTAGCTTATATTGTATGCTGTAGGTCTGTGTGAGTAAAACCACACGCGGCAAAGATTTATCTGTCTTTTGAATGTGACTTTCAACTGCAACAAGACTTTCTTCTGTTAATATTTACTATCATTGTGTGTCACGTTTTTCCAAATGGGATGGGCCATTTCAATGGTATAACACAAAAATAAGAATAATTCATATATTTCATGAATAAATGATTGAACATATCACTGATGGAGATATTACATTTTCACCACAGATGTATTTCATTTTGCAGCTTTTCTTTCAATGTATTTATACTGCTGAGTGTGAAATTAGATTTGGGGTTTGTTTTTTAAGCAGTCAGGGCCTCCTAAAGTGAGGCCACATTAATGTTATATCCTGGAAAACTGGAATTCTGCAGATCCATTTACCTTTTTGTGGTAAACATTATATGAACTATTACATAAACAGACTTTTACATAGCGCTTTTCAACCTTGACGGTTCCCAAAGCACTTTACAGATACACCTATTCACACTCACACGCCATGCAAGGTGCTGGCTTCCAGCAACTTAGGGTTTATTGTTGATAGAAATCAACCTTAATCAGACTCCGATTAAATTCTTGGCATCACTTACAGCCACAAATAAAATAAATAAATTGGCTTGTGCATTGAGGGAATGGGGTTTACATCAGATATTGTTGGCTAACCTTAGCTAGCATTTGTTGACTAATACATTCTACATAAAGAACTTACTTGCACCACATTTTGGCTGGCAACAGCAACTTCGGTATTTGATGGCGGACCACAAGATGAGAGGAGGCAGGGAAACACTTTAACTTTGGGTTACTGACTTGAGTTCCCTGAGTGACGTTGTTCATGTCCAAAATGTGCTGCAGACATGGCTTCCTGACTCCATGACTCACCAAAGTAAAGGATTTGCTTATCTGTTTCAATGAAACACAGCCAAATTAAAAGGATAAATAAGAAAATTAGAAAAGTTACTTAACAAAAGGTAGATGAAGAATAAGGGAGTGACCAGATAAAATAAGACTTGAGAAGACTAGCTAGCTACCTGTCTGACTGCAAATCTTCACTTAAATGGATTCCTGCCAGCTCAAATTTAGCAGAAACCAAGTGGTTTTCTTTGGATAGGGGTGTGATGTGGTGAAGTTGTGCACCATATTGTCCCTAATTGTGAATAATGCTATAAAATATATGTGACAAGATATGTTTTTGTCAAAAATGTGACATTTGTCTGATGCAGTCCCACCCAATTTATCTGTGAGTAATACACAGAACAATAATTGTTCTTTAACACAAGATATTTCTAACTTTGGCAGTGTATAGTGGGTTCATGTAGGACCCCAAAGATTATAGTAAAAATCTGATTTAAGAGGTTTTAGATACTTTAATATTCTAATATGCTGTACTGTAAAATGGGATTTGATTGGTTTGGTGCCTCCAACCCCTTAAAGACCCACAGAATCAGTAACATGTTTTGATGTACTTGACCTGCTACAGTATCTGTACCATGTTGTACCCACTGCTAGCATACCTAAACCACTAGATGCAGAGTGCCATGAAAACACACCATACTGTCATAAGCATGTCATGCATGGTATATGCGCATGGGGAAACGCCATAATGCTCTTAATGGAAGAGGAACTTTGTCTCTTGGACCCTAACAGAAGCCATTAAATGTAGTTCTGATTCGTGATGATAGACTGCACCATTTAATGAGGGTTTTAAAACATACCACCTGCTTGGGAGATTTGGGGGTGAGGCAGGGGGATTAATATTTATCTGCAGTGCCTTGAAAGCTGTGGCAGATGATAGAAAGTTATGTTTTCATGAAGTCTTCCCCTCTGCTTCTCAAATTTGTAACCGTGACTGTTAATAATTCAGTGGCGCACACAACTATGCAGAAACACAACCACACACACACACCCCAATATAATTGGATGAAATGCATCCGTCGGTATTGTAACACAATGATGTGATAAAAAATTCAGCTTACTTCCCATCACTCGCTCTCTCTCACACACACTATACAGTTATGCAATTAACACAAATCTGTTGTCACACACACTAGCTTATACTGTCTTGTCCACTTTTACATGACTGCGAGACATCATTGCCCCTTAATGATTCCTGCCAATGCCTTAGGCTGAGGATATATTAGTGTCATATTAGGAGGAAATGGAAAGACTTCAGCCAAGGGGGCTGAATAGTTCCATTTATTTATGGGCCTGTGAGAATAGTAATATACTGTATCTGACAATATGAGCAGATGCTGGAGGCAGGTGCAGTGTGTGTTCCCCTGCATGCGCTTACTTGTAATTCTGTGTGCATCTCCATTTTGATGTGTGCGAGTGTATTTGGAAGGGAAACCATCAGTGAATTTGATGGGAGAGTTACAAAGAGAAAGTACATGCACAATCATTTAGATCAGACGTTCCCAACCTTTTTGGTTTGAGACCCATTAAAATCAACTTAACTTAATACTACTAAACATACTTGTGATCCCTTGTCACAACTTGCATACATGCACCTAGTTTTGAGTTAATGATTTTTCCTGCCCTCTAACTGTGGATTGTTTGATTTTAATAATTGTATGAAATAGTATCCAGTATTAAAATATGAAAAAGTGAATATAATTTTCTGTAGCAGAACATTGATTTCAATTTTTACTCATTTCAGTAATTATTTCGCGTCCCTCAGATTTATCTTGCGACCCCCTTGGGAGATCTGGGTTGGGAACCATTAATTTAGACGATGGTAAAATGATGGTTGATGCAACTTCAGTCCTGTGATAAGCCAACCATAGAGTAATATGTCTGTACATGTACTTGCATGTGTTTATATATGTCTGTTTGCCTCTGTGCATGCACATTAGGCTGTGAGTGTATTTGTATGGTTACGTGTGTGTTTGCATTTTACGGAGATTCATTATTGAATATCTCCTGCAGACAGCTATGGCCTTCAGAGTATTGGTATGATTCAATAATGAGGTCATCACTGTGTGCCATGCTGCAGGACTCCGTGGTCCTATTGATAGCAGAGAGATGAAAGCTGTGAAAAATGAAGGTAGGAGGATAGAGAGCATAAAATCTGATGTTTTTCCTCTTTGTGGCAAAGGTAAAAAAAAAAATGCTCTGATAGCTTTTGTGACTTTCCAAAACCAGTAATAAGCACACTCACTCCATGCAGCGATTAGCCAGGTGTACGGAGGTGAGAAAGTAAGCAGGATTTCAACTTCTCTCTTCATTCTTCTGCAACTACATCCATTATACTTTTCCTGTGTAACACCATGAATGCCTTTTAGAGAGAGACTGTCTGAAAGTGTGTGACGTTATCCCCATTTTAAGATACCGCATTAACAGCTATTAACTCTTTTGCCTTAAGTCCTGGTTAGACGACACATTACACAAACCAAGCATACTTTCTGACCAGCTACACAAAGGGCACAGTACCTCCTGCATTGGCATTAAACGTTGGCACTGCAAGTCACCTTGCAGATCATGTCTCTGACAAATAAATAAACTTTCAACAGTGCATGCCTCCACATAAATTATATTCAGTAAATGGGACATGGCTTCTGGTAAAACATCTTTGGAACACCTCTCAGATGCAGATAAAGTCTTTCCTTGTCATTGTTGTTATCGTATCTTTACATCTATTACATTATGAACAAATTGCTACATGCTACATGAAGCTGACAGCGAAGTCAAAACTTTCTGATGAAAAGGCAAAACATTTTTTATCTCTGAGGTTTTGAATATTGTATCAAATAAGTGGAATTACAGGTTTTCAGGAACAAACGGACACAGATGAGCCTTTCTTCACAGGATGCTGACATGCTTCTACAAAAAAACTGAATTCATTGTCAAGCAGAGACGTACTGTCTCGCTGGATGCTGACTGATATGACAGAACTCTGGCTCAGAATAACACATTTTTTCTGTGCTTTTATGCCTCAAACTGAATAATTGATGCTCTTTCAAAGTGATCCGATACAAATCTAAAATGTTCAAAAGTACCTAACTCCATATTGTGCTAGGGTACAGTGTCAACAACTCTTTTGAGCTTCCCCAGCCGCATTGTCCAATCACTGTTGTGTCCCCAGACTGTTAACTCCATGAGGTCCATTTCAACCAGTGGTGGAATAAGTACTCAGATCTTTTACTTAAGTAAAAGTAGCAATATCACTGTGTAAAAATACTTGCATGTAAAAGTAAAAAGTACAACTTTGTCTTCCAAGATGTAGTGGAGTAGAAGTATAAAGTAGTATAAAATGGAAATATGCAAGTAAAGTACAAGTACCTCAAAATTGTACTTAAGTACAGTGTTTAGTAATATTTAGTAATAACTTGCCAACCATACAGACAGCGGTGGAGTGACAAGGTCAGAGCCTAGATGCCAAATATCATTGCTGCACATATTCTACATTCACATAGTGATCCATTCCACTTTAAGTGACTGAATCTTTTTCACGTGAATCTAATCATTTAATGAAGAGGTAATATGCTAGAAAACAAGACATACAGTACCATTACTCAGCTTTGTTCCATTGTCTAGGGTGTTTTGTGTGTAACTCCCATGTGCACAAAGTACATTTTGAAAGTGGGTTGTCTCACTACCTAGTGAAGGCATCTTAAGTCATTGATAGTTTTTAACAACACAAATCCATGCATACATGGCCGTTATGTTGAAGGAAGCTGTTATTATTGGCTTAAGACCACAATGTAGAATTTCCATGTGAGGCAAGTCTTGATATATCAAGATTTAAGATTTTCTTTCCCTGGAGCTAGCAAGTGACTGTATGTTATTACTCTCCAGGGAAACTATCACACATACAATTATGGGTCATATTTTTTAAATTGAACAATAGGGTTTGAAAAGGTTTTACAAACCCTGAGTTGTAAGAATTCCTCAACCCACAGAGAATCATGCTTTCCTGCTTGTAAAACATGAATATCACCACAGTTGAATATATAACGACTTGAACCCCACTGCAAAATACCCCCGCAGGCAAATAATTTAATTCAGCCAGGATAAAACAACATGTGTCTGCCAACACATTGTTTCCTCTGACTATCTTGCCATCTCATCAAAGAATCCATTTTGTACACCACAGGGCCATTTTTGAAGTGTATGAAATCCATTCATATTTCAGATCTGAATCCCTGAATAATGTAGGCCTACACGGACTGAAAATGCTGTTTGACCAAAAACTTGCCTCTGTGTGGTCTGTTACATGAAGAAGACAGACAGGAACTTATATACATGAAAATTTGGGTGCGACCATTAAATAAAATTCTATCAATAATACTATTGTATTTAACTACATTATTTGGCAACAATAATAAAGTTCATATTTCAATTATCTGATCTAAGCAATGTTGAAAATCTTTAATATTTGTGGTAGCAAAATTTGATTCAACGGTACACAATTTTGTAAATAAGATGGGTAAAATGCACTGTAACTGAGTTGACAGCACAAGATTATGAGGATTGTTATATGATAGATTTGTCTCATGCAAAAGGAAAATAATGCTAAATTAAAGCATAAATCAAATATAAAAGTCACCTCCTTATTTTGGTTTCACCTAATGTGCTGCAGAGGATTGAGAGCATTTAATGGGATTCCCTTAGATTTTGCACATCTGAGGTCTTAAATTAGCAGTGTCACGCAAGAAACAGATTTTATTAAATAAACTGAACTGGTTAATCCTTAAATTTGACGTACAACAACAACAAAAATACCTTGTGGTAAAACCAAATTGATGAGACTTTTGTGATGTAGCAAGTTTGAGTCCCAGCTCATTTCTTATGCAAGATGCATTCCACGTCAAACACTGTATAACCTCGTTAAAGATGTACCCAGCTTGTTGACCACAAAAAAAAAGTCTTTTTGGAACTTGGAAAAGTAGAGAAACCATCTTTTGAAATGTGCTTTTATCTCCTGTGGAGCCCAATAGATCTTCTGTCACTTGTCAAAAAGCCTAATTTAAAGTGCTCTCGCATTTCGGTACAAGCAGTCTAATTTTAATCATAAGTCTACGGCCATGCTAGCAGCTATATGAGGCTTGTCTCTGGCGCAGTGTGAGTGTGTGAGCATGCTGACATTTATCTCAAAGCACCAATGACGCTTTGCAGGTATTTAGTCATAGTCATGATGGCGCTAGAAGAAAAGTTAAGGCATCACCAAAATGATTACAAATCATCCTGAAGGGGGCATGAATATGTGCACCACATTGTATGGCAATCCATGTGGCTGTTTGAGACATTCAGTCAAAACCACAAATTAGGACTATGGTGGTGCGAGTGGAAACGTCAGAGGATCTCCAAAGTTATTAGGATACATCCTCTGGGAACCATGAATGTCTGTACAAACCTCCTTGGCAATCCATCCAAGTATCTCAGTATCTCTTCCACTCAGATAGTGTACATTTGTGAAAGATTTAATTCAATACTTGCGTCCAGACACATTTAATATTGTTGCCAAACATATTCCTGAAAGCTGAAACTCCATTTTAAAATACCTCTAACAGGTCAAACAACTAAAACTCCAATGTTAAACTGGTTGGTGCAAGTGATGGAAGGAGCAACATGTGGAAGTAGACCAAGCACACCCAAGGACTGGATGATGTTTCTCTTCTTATGGTATCCGAGCAACTATGAGTTTTAGACCAATTTGCCTCCACTTATTCAATCAATTAAGTAGCCCGACATCCACAATCTGCACAATTGGGGGGAAAAGATTTACAGAAAAGTTAAACTGAGGACCTAAATGTTGAGTTGTTTTCATTGTTTGCTATTTTAATTAAACAGACAGAAAAAAATCAATAGACTGTTAGAGAGCTGGGGATAAAAGGCTGTTTTTAAATTAAATATAATTCTGCTGTTTCATGTAGCTTTTTTGAGGCATCCAATCAATATTGGAGAAGAGTGATGTCCTCTGAATGCAGAGAAAAGTTATAATTTATTTTTAACAATGTCGAGGCATCATTTTTCTTTCAGATATTGTCACAGCGTAAACACGAGCTGACAAGGGTGGATCAGAAGAGAGAGAGACTATAATAATATCAGGTCACAGGTTTGATCCCCTAAAGGAACTAATGAGTACAAAAACAGCTCTTGTTAAAGTGTCCGTGAGAAAGACACTGAGCTGTTGCAGTGCTCAGTCACGACTGCCAAATTAGAGACTAGATAAATTAGAGGCTCTCGAGATGGAAAAAAAGAGACACATGAAGCTTCACTGTGAAGCTTTTCATTGTAAGGTAGTGAAATGTGCTTCTAGTCAATTCAGTTTTCAATTCAGTTTTATTTATATAGCGCCATATCATAACAAAGTTATCTCAGGGCACTTTTTCGAATAGAGCAGGTCTAGACCGACTCTTTATTTACAGAGACCCAACAGTTCCCACCATGAGCAAGCACTATGCGACAGTGGCAAGGAAAACTCCCTTTTAACAACAGGTAGAAACCTCGAGCAGAACCAGGCTCAAGGTGGGCGGTCATCTGCCTCGACCGGTTGGGTTGAAGGGGGAAGGGGGGAGCGGGAGAGAGAGAGCAGGAGGAAAGAGAACATACAGCAGCTCAATACAGCATAGATATGGTAATGGCATTGATAGTCCTAATCTGAACCTCCTTAGAGGGATCCTGAACCAAAATTTGTCTCATTTTGATGAGCTGTTCTCCATGACTTCAGATAATTTTACCAGTGTCTGCTGTAGTTTATATTTAACATTTAATTTGGATAAATCCTTTATAAGCGTACTAAACAACTTATTTTAGTTGGGGAATTTGCAAAAAACAGATTTAAAAAAGAAGGGTCAAAATTGCTGCAGCAGAGGCTGTAATATCTTGACTTTTAGTCTCTAGTATGGGTCAGGCTCCAAAAACCCTGGAACTTACACTTCCCATAATGCAACTCAATAGCATCTTTCGTAATACACATCTTTCAAAGTACACAGCCTCGGTGTGTAATGCAGATTTCTGCTACAAGACTGAGTCTACAGCCATGCTAGCAGCTCTGTGAGGCTGCACGTAGGCAAATCTTAGTTTAGCCTGTTAGCATGCTAAGATTAGCTAATTAGCACAGAACATAAATTACAGCTGAGGTTGATGGGAATAGTTAGTTTTGCAGGTATTTCGGGAAAGTGTTGGGGAAATATAATTTTCAGTTTTGATCTGATGATGGTGCTAGGCGAAAAGTTGAGCGATCATCAAAATTATTACAACTCATCCTGAGAGGAACATGAATGTATATTCCAAATGTCATCTTTAGTGAGATACTTCCCTCAAAACCAAAGGTCAGCCTCATGGTGGGGCTAGAGGAAAGGTCAAGGGATCACCAAAGACATTAAGGTTCAACCTCTGGGGACCAGGAATATCTGTACCAAAATTCATGGCAATCAATCAAATATTTGTTGAGATATTTCAGTCTGGACCAAAGTGGTGAACTGACCGACATTGCCATCCCTGGAGGCTTTCCCCAAAAAATAAAAAAATTAGATGCAACAGAGGCCGAGATATCCTGCTTTTCCCATAATGCAACTCAATAGCGCCTTTTCATTAGACCCTCCCATTTGGTAAATGTCCATATATATTTCAAATTTCATGCCAACTTAACAATAATTCATTTTCCAAGGCAGTGACAGACAACCTATTGTCACAAACCATGTTTCCATAAACATATTTTTATGCACATTCTGAAGTATCGCCTTAGAAAAGCTGTATGGAAATGGCAAAATTCAATAAAACTTCCTCAATTGCGCAAAAAAAAGTTTTTACGCTCACTTGAGGTGGTTTTCTGAGTAAGTAATGAGTAAAATCTTTCCACTTTAATTCAAGTTACAGTATGTGATATATTGAGCTATCTACTATATGCTGTTTAAAAGTCACTGAGTTGTTGGAAACGTTATCTTTATCATCTTTTCCCCACATTTAAATGCAGTGAAATAAATCAAAATGATCAGTTTATTAACTTCTCGGCCCACCACTCCTGGCAAACAGTAGTTCAATGAGGAAAGATCAATTCCTCTATCCTCAATACAAAGATATACTGAGGATAGCAACAGAGAAAGACTTGATCGATGTGAAGCATCTTCATTAAGCATAGGTCCATATGAAGATAGGAGCTAGGACAGGATCCCCCCTGAGTCTGGTGGTGGTGGTGGAGTAGAACCAGCAGGAGGTTGATGGAAACTTTCAGTTGAGTCTCCCTGGACATCCTGGGAGTCAAGGTGGTGATGTGTAGGAAGTAGGTTGTAGGTATAAGACTAAGACAGAATGACTGACAGAATTGCAATGATATTTAAAGAACAGCGATTGGGGACTCATCGGCTTGATGGATGAAGACGGAAAGATCATTGGTCGAGTATGGTGACGTCAGAATGTAGGGATTTTGACGCTGTGGGAAAGCGAAAGTGATGGAGAAAGAACAGCAGGAAATGGCAGACATTCACCCTTAGAGAAATAAAGGCAGAGGGTGAGGGAAGAGATCTTCCTTATTGAACTTTTGCCACACCTTCATTTAATTAAATACTACTGCATGTATTATTCACTGCTTTGCTTTTGCCGTTTAATAAAATAAAAAAAAAAGAGGCACAATACACTAAACAAAATGACTTCAGAGTTTAACATTAACCCCGATCATGGACATATCCAGCCTCCAAGCACAGTTTTTGAGACATTTATTCTTGCTGCAAGAGTTGTGTAGAATCTGAGTAGATCTGAATGGCTGGAATCAACCTCCTGTCTTATTAGAACTATTGTTTTTGAAATATAATCTCTTCAGTGCAGACACACCAAGCACAGAAATCTAATGGGGTGTTGGTGGACAGTGACAGAGCTTCACTGCTCTGAATGAATGGAATAAATGTTTTAAGAATTGTGGCAGCATCCACCAGGGTACACCAGAGGAGTCAGCAGTATGACCTCAAGAGGGGAAAGGATGAGATAAAAAAGGAGAAGAAGAAAAGGAACAAGATTATATATATTTTATTGAACCCAGAGGCAAACTTGAGTGTCACTGTACACCAAACAAGTCCAAAGAACACACTAGTGCTAACTAAAGGCAACAGCAAAACAGCACTTGTGTGAAATGTAAAACCATCAAATTCCTCATCCTGACTGATGAAATGTGAAGGCTGGAGGTGATGCAGATGCCTCCACTGCAGTATGCCATCAGGCCCCCCCGAGGCATTAGTGAAGCACGACTAGCGTATTCCTTTGCCAAGGCAGGTCTCAGGTAGCTGGCTGGCTACCGTTTGTCTCTCCCATCTCCTCAGTGCCCTCAGGGCCTCAGAGAGGTTCACTAGGCCCCTGGGCAGCGCTTGTAGTCCAGGCAGAAGGCACTATCCCAGGGCGTCCTCTCCATCCTCAGACACTTGCTCCTGGCTGGTAAAAACAGAGCCACACAGACACCTGATGACAAAAAGATAGATGGATATGTCCATGGCTGGGTTTAATGTTAAACTCTAGTGTATTGTGCCTATTTTTTATTAATGCTACCTAATTTACTCTGTGTGCTAGTTCTGTTAACTCATAAAATGCTAAAAAAAACAAAAACAAAGTAGTGAATAATATGTGCAGTAGTAGTTAATTAAATAAACTGCAAAGAGAAATGTGCTTGGATCCTTTTTTTGCAGCACAATGTTTTTCTAGGCAACTTCACTGGAGTTGTTGGGGGTTCAGTGCTTTGCTCAAGGACCCTCAAGGTGAGCGGGGTGTAACGACGAGCCGCCGTTACTAAGACGTCTAGCTAATAGTGTATATTATTACTAGAGTAAGAGGGTGATTGAGGTGTGAAGTGGTGATATTAAGACATGGTTAAGTACACACACACACGGTATTTTAATAAAGGTATTTATTGATTAATTGTTGGTAGGTTGCAGTGGTTTGAGCGGGAACGCTGGGCTGTTCCACCGTGTCGTTCGTCTGTGAACGAGCAAATAACGTGCGTTAGTATGACTCGATAGGAGCTAAATGTATTTTCATATGGAGGAATAGAAGGTACAATTTATGCTAGGCTAAAGTGGAACTGTAAATTGAAAGATGTATCAAGCACAACTTACCTCTGCCGGTTCTCAGTCTCCCATGGTGTTCGGGCAAAAGAATTCCCTGGGGACTCGCACACCTTTTTATTAGTTCCGGGAGGATAACACCAGGTGGGAAGTGGGTAGAGGGGAGTTGGTGTGTATTGTTGGATGGTATTAGTATGTAAAAGATGTGTGTATTTATAGGGCTATTTTGGGTGTGTAATATTTATTAGCGTGTCTATATTTTGGGGGAAAGGGTTTATGTAAATATTGTATATGTATGTGTGTAGCAGTAATTTGGGAAATGGTATGTTCCAGCCAATTAGGGGGGAAGACACATATATAAGGCCTCAGTTTGTGGGTGATGGCTGGACTGGAAGGTGGTTTTGTTGTACTGGTGCTATGTGAAATAAAATGTAAGTGCTGAAGTGCTACCTAACTCTATTTGCCTCCTTTGACCGCTCGGGCATGCTAACACAGGGATAGAGTGAATCCACCAAACACTTGAATCCAAGGTATCATGTTGCCCCCTACACCATACATACACTCAAACCTATTGTCAGGACAAGGGTGATGTCTGAAAAGAACTTTTTTTAAATCTCCCACAATCCTTTTCATACATGGAGCCAACGAGTACTGACACATCATTTATCATATAGCAAGAAGTTATTCATCTTCAAAAGATACATCTGCAGGAAATTAATGTAAAAATTCAGAAACAGTTTACCCAATTACAGATTATGTCGACGTAAAATATCCAGCTTGCCTCATATGCAGTTCGTCTACAGAATATTGCTTTAAAAGTTGAGATTGTTTGGTCAGTTGACAATAGCTGACAGAATGGAGAGCATTTCTCAACACAATCAGGCATGAAAGGATAACCTGCCGTCTACTGCTGCACCCCTTCTAGACCCGCCTCATGGTGACAGCATTACATCTGCAGCACAGTGACAGAAGCTGCAGTCCTTCTTCAGTGTCTACACTCTCAGCCACAGTACCGCTGTGCAGCACTTGCAGACTAATATACAATCAAATGTATTTACAGCTAAGTTGAAAAAAAACATAGACTTTAAGTGTGAAAATACATAGGATGAATCAGTAGGATGTTTAGGCTTGGTGCTCCTTACTGACGCCATGCAACATGGGCCCTAAGAGTCTGGGGAGAGGAGGACTTCTATGTAGTAAGGGCGGGCAATGTCTCATAATCCATCCATGTGATCAATGATTGAAACTAGTGCCTTTCACACATTGGCTTCTCTACCTTCTAAATTACTGTACCTCTCTCATCCAGTCACATAAACAAACCTGACTCATCATGGTGTGGGTCGTGACGGTCTAACAGGAGGTGACACGGCACTTGTAACAGAATGTGACACAGAACTTTTTGGTTACAAATAGCACACATCTTACTCATCACATAGTTTAAGGAGTGAAGGGATCTGAGGGGAGAGATCTTGCCTCCAAAATGAGTTTATGTATTAATGTAGAATCAACCAGAGACAAACTGCAGCAGGCATTCACTACTGTCAGCAGACTTGACTGTACGTATTAGTGTGATTATTAATGACTCCTGAAGAGTTTGTCCCGGTCAGCAGTTTCCACACGTCACAGAAAAGAATGTGTGTGCAATTTACTCAGGGCTTTTATCCACTCATTCATATTTACACTAATACAATACCTATATAATAACTCTTGTGCTGATCATAAATAGCAGTTTAGTCAGTCACAAGTGATTGATGAAGCAGTTAGTTGGTTGATTGATTAAACACAGAATAGCTCTGCAAATAAGAGGAAATAATTGATTGAATTTGACTTAAATCTCAATTAAATGCAACTAATGTTTAATTTAATTAAAACTATTCACAACTTATTTACAATTTTTATCTTTACCTTACCTGCACCAAAGATACAGTAAATATGCATAATAAGGTTCAATTCATAATGTGTCATCTAGAAGTGCTAAGAGTTTTTACTTCTTAAAGATCCCCTCCAGACATGTTCTAACATGTATATAAATTGCTCTACTTTGAATAATAATTTGTATCTCATGTTTTTTTCATGAAAAAAGTGCAATTATCTTGTTAAAGTCTTTGAAATGACGTCTACTCCTTCTCCTTCATTAAAAATCCAGAATCTATAAAAATAAGTCGAACAGCTGGATGACAGTTGTTTCCTGCTTCACTGTAAAGTCCATTCTCAGTGTGCGTGCGCTGGATGGCTTTTTTGAGTGGAGGGGAACTTTACATGACCTTCAGAAAGGCCAGATGTTATTTAAATCCAGGAAGTTGTATTCCTGCATTCCTTTGGTAACACACACACACACACACACACACACACACACACACACACACACACACACACACACACACACACCTACACACACACACACACACACACACACACACACACACACTACACACACACACACCTACACACACACCTGTAATGAGGTCTCTTCTGACCGTGCAGAGGTCTGGCCTTCTGTGCTGCACTGGACTGGAATGACATTTACTTTAAGGCAGAGATCAAAACAGATCAATAGCTGTGACCAATAAAAGGAGTGAGAATTAACTATTTTTTACATAGAATGAATTCAGAAATTTTAAGGGCAGTCTGAGCTGCTCACAAAAGTTCCCCCACAATCACTTACTCTTCCACCTTCTTCAAAAACACACTGGCAACCAGCTAGCCAAAGTATTTTTAGAGACAAAAAGAGCAAAGAAGAGATCAGAGGAAACACATGCGATGTACAACGGCAGCATGTAGCCATTATGAAAGTTTTAACAAAGGGACATTACGTACAGCTTTTTCTGTTTTCATTAACTTCAACAGCGTCCTTTTGTATGTTCCTGCTGTAGATTTGTCCACGACCAACGTCACTGTGTCCGAAAGCAATGGCAAATCCTGCAAGGAAGAGAGCGTGAGTATACACATTAATGGTTGTGGTGCATGGACCATGCTAATTCCATAAGCTGACGTTCCGGCATCAACCTGCCCTCTTCAGAGCTTTTAAGTGTAACATAATAGAGTCTAATTTAGCAACCATGTAGAAATGATCCAAACAGAACAAAGAAGAAATAAATAAATAAAATAAACATATAAAAGAGCAA
Source organism: Macquaria australasica (assembly GCA_005408345.1). Lineage (NCBI taxonomy): Eukaryota > Metazoa > Chordata > Actinopteri > Centrarchiformes > Percichthyidae > Macquaria > Macquaria australasica. The sequence goes on from SEMN01000229.1 coordinate 627,717, forward strand.
AATATACATATATTTATACAAACATACACATCTCCAGTAGAATGAGCACATTTCAGGCCATCACATGAGCTACCTAGGTTTGACTGGAATGAGGCATATTTCCAACGCCCATCTAACCTGTACATGTTTTTTTTTTCAGTTATATCTCATTCTGCTCCATGCTCAGCAAAACCGCAGTGAGCAGCAAAATCGGATCATTAAATCATGATGCAACAGTTACCTACTGTCATTTAATGCAGAGAAAATCTCATTTGAATACTCACAATACAAGCCACAGGATTTGATTTTGGATGACACATCCACATAGTCCAGATGATAATTGAACTAATGAGACTGGGATTAGTTGATGCAAACCAAACGCACTGTAACTAAACGCTTGCCAGGAGGCAATAAAAAAGTTCATATTAAAATCGCCTAGTTTAATACACTCCATCTCCATGAATACATCACTCCTAATACTAAGACATCTCTAAACGTTTATAAAAGTCTTGATTGTACCTTTATGATTACATATGACAAATAAACTTGATTGATTATAAGTCTTTGACGTGATGTTTCCATATTTAATGTGAACAAATTCATCTAGGCAAGTGCTTTAGCGTTAGCCCTAACCACCTTCCCGCAGTTAGAGCAGTAATTATCCTGGCTGACATCGATCCCGTATTTTACCTGCAAGTTGTTTGGACCAGGACTCTGGTGAATGTCTCCCGAAAGCAGCAGGCAGATAGATCTGATGCCGCCAGCCAGCGTCAACTTGCTTCTTGCCTCTTGCCTTGAAGTGTGGTGATCAAAACTTCATCACCATATCAAGGATGTTTCCCCTTAGCATTTGCTGTAACTCGACAGTCTTTGTCCAGAGACTCTTGGACAAAGGCACACTTACTAGGACACTGACCATGCCTGATGTAATCTGGCTGATGTAAAGTTCAACAAACACACTAACACTGCTGCCAGCCCTCCACAAACACCTGTCGCCACCTTGGAGGCTTTAGTGGGAGTTCGCTGCTCACCTCCCATGAGCCATGTGTGCTGAGGAGACACAGCAGGGGCTCCGTATGTCAGCCCACTCCTTCTCCACCCACATTTACATCTAAGAGAAAGCTGCTGAATTATTAACTGTGCCATGCTACTGTAGATTACTTTAAAATAAGAGAAATGCATTGGATAATTCATATTTGCAGTGATGCAGATCTCTTATTATTTCTTATTATCTTATATTGTGCACCATCTCTGTGAAATAATTGAATGAAACAGAGCTGTGGAATGAAATGGAGAATGTGGAAAGAAATTAAGTTTGGGAATATTTATAATTTAGATTTTACAAACTTTTTATAAGTTACAGTTTTGAGTGTGTGAGCAAGAAAATTAATGAGGTAAGAATGGAGAGAGTGAAAGAAGTGTAGAATAAATTGACATGGGGTAATGGAGGCTGATGGGGGTGAGGGTGGATAGAGGCAGATAAATGAAGTTGGGAGAATTAAAGGTGGAGATGGTTAAGGAAGAAGACAAGGAGAGATGATGATATTTAGAGTGACAGTAACTATGATGGTGGTTTGCAGGAGAAAAAAAAAGTTCTACATATGGTTGGGACAAACGTGAGAGGATCCTTGTGCCCAGCTAAACAAATTGCAAATTCATTTATTTTTAACCTTTAGAGCAGCATATTACCTTAGCCTACTGTACTCATTGATGGCAGTTTCCACCGGCTGAAGAAACCAGTAACAGCTTTATAGGCAGGACTTAAGAATGGGGATGTCATTACATAGCTAGCTAGCTACCCAGCTGCATCCATGAAAATTTGCAACAGAAAAATAGCCACAAAAATGGCAACAAATGTGGGTGAGAATGACGCAGCTGTACGGGTTTTTGTAAGTCGACTTAGACAGAGGTAACAACATCATGAACACAATGTCAGGCCAAATCAGTACAACAAAATGCCAACTCAGTCTGATTATCAGGCTAATATTCCTGATTGTTTTTTTGGCTACTTGGGGGCAGAGGAATTCCAAAACAACCTGAAAAATATGGATGCCAACTTTGTCTGCATGCTGTTCAATCCTGGGTAGGTTATCAGAGCTTTTTTCTGTTTTGCAAAGATGGAGGGGTTGAGTTTGGTGATAATTCTCTGTTAGTTTGTCACTGCAACAACTCCTTTCACATTACACATAGTAATTTGATATGTTCTTCAGGGAGCAAACACCCTCTTTTACAGCATTTCTTGCAGCATTTCAGTGTAGTATCAGATCAATACTTAGACAATTTAAGTACCTTGCTCAAGGACACCTGAAAGTATGAGAGAGCAAAACCAACTACGTGTCTTTTGTGTTTGCACTGTGTTGTCTTTACTGTTCTGATTGATCTTTTGGGCTTAAAGCATACCAAGCTCTGAGAAAATCTCAAAGTCAAAAGGTTACGGTCTGTAATTAGTTGCTGGAGCTGAGTCAAAGACTTCAGTTTGTAATTGAGATATTTTCTAGCAAACGCATCAATAATGTTAACTGAACTTTAATAGAGAGGCAAACAGCTGCCACCGCATACACAAAATGTTCATCTTTACAAGTCATTTAGTCTCTGATTCCATCTTTTTTTACTTGAAAGACATGATTCCACTTGTTCTTGATGCAGATCACTTACTGCAGGAATTTGTCTCTTACTAACATCTTGGCGGAAAGGCAGAGAAAAAGTGGATCTCACTCTACGAAATACGAAGAAAATGACACAAACAACACTAAAGGTCTACAGCCATGCTAGCAGCTAAATGCTAATGTCAGCATGCTAACATGCTCACAATGACAATGCTAACATGCTGATGTTTAGCATGCTCAGTATCTTAATTTTATGTGTTTGCATGCTAATGTTTGTTAATTAGCACTAATCACAAAGTACAACTGAGGCTGATGGGAATGTGGTTTTGCAGGTTTTTGGTCATAAACCAAAGTATTGGACAAATTAAAACTTTGACCCAATGATAGCACGGAGGGATTACCAAAGTGACTAAAATTCATCTTGAGGTAAACATTAATTTCTGTACCAAATTTCATAGAAATCCATTCAGCAGTTTTGAGACATTTCATTTAAAAAAAAACATGTCAATGTCAACCTTGTGGCAGCACGAGAGGAAAGGTCAGGGAATTCTGTATCTTGACTATGATTGGTCATTGTTTTTATTTTTTTATTTAAGATTTTAAAAAGTCAGTTGATTCAGTAGACCTTTAAGGGACATATTTTGAATAGCTGTGGTCCTGGAAGGGAGCTGAAGATTAAATCTTAGAATCACAAATACAGAGCACTTGACATCTTGGAGAAAGAAGAGACAAACAAGAGATAGAACGTACAAGATTCAGAGCCGGATGGAGAGTCACATCTTGGCTGGCGTGTCTAGCTCTCTCTTGGCCCTTCTCTGTCTTTAGAGCTGGACAAGAGGAGGCAGACAGCAGGCTGGAGCAGAAATACAGAAGAGTGTGTGTGAGCAGCCGGCAGAGAGGATAACAGCTGAATCAGGGAGAAATGGGGCCAAAAGTGGGAGCTGCCCTCACCTAATGAAGCACCATAAATACAACAGACAACTTCCCTTTCTCTCTCTTTCTCCTTTATCTGTGACTCTCTCTCTTTCTCTGCCAACTCACACACACACACACACACATTTACAAAATTCTGTATTCAATAGCTGCCTTTACAGTTTCATCTTTACTGGAGATAATACTATTCCATGGAAACATGCCAGACTGGTGCCTTTACGCTCAAACACACTGGCAAACACTAATGGCCCATGACTGGCTGCTTTCTCATACAGCTGCATTTGAATAAATCCTTACACAACAATGACACCTGCTGGGCAACTAAGACCTGAACTGTGTGTACTCGGTAGCAGACTATTTAGTTTGACGCACACGATCAAGAGATCACACATGTGAGCTTAAAACTGTACTTGTTAATTAAGAGAAAAGAACAAGAACAACATGAGACCACATTAAGTCTTTATCAAGTATTATGTTAGGAGGATATACTAGATACACTCCAGTTAGACTGTTTTAGATGACAGCCAAAAGTTCTGAAAGGGAAAAAATATTGTAATCTTTATTTATTACCAGGGTTATTTTGTGCTCTACTGATTCTGAATCATCCCATGATTTTTATCTCATCTTGTTTACTACTGCAGCTCCTGACTAATTAATCTCTTTGCCTAATTCAAAATGACTTAACCTCATTTAGAATGCTGGAGTATTAAATGGTTGCAAATCAAGAAACCGTGTAGCTCCCATGAAAGAACATTTCTTTTGACTTTTTTAGTATTAAGAGTGAAGACTGGCATTTTGGGAATCTGGACCACAAATAGTGGACCACATTTCTACCTTTTTATACACAGCAGACATAAACCCAGCCCAGGGGTCTAATGACAAAGATGTAGCTGTCGACTAGTCAAGCCAAGAGGTCTGAGCAGCATCAATTATTCAGTCCAACAAGCCACGTCTTTTAGGCTTATAAAGTATAAAACAAGGCTGTTGCCAAGTGTCTTATAATGAAGGAGAAGGTATAGAAATAAAGGCAAAATCATCACATGTACTGCATTTGTGTGAATGATATATATGAATATATTAAATCATTTCAAGCGGCACAGACTGAAAGAAAAATCAGGAATCAGGTTATTAACCTTTGCAGAGGCAAAAAGGAGGAGTCTATTTCCTGGAACCTCTGGGTTTTGGGTTCGTTTGGAAGCTGTTTATTTCGTGACAAAATTTTAAACTTTCCCTCAAAATCTAATCTCAGTGTGGAAAAGCTGCTAAAACAGGATTTAAACCATAATAGGCCACTAAGCAAAACCCAAACTAATGAAATTCATCTCAGGTTAGCAGCTTTCTATGTCTGGGTAACTCGATTTCACAATAAATCTGCTTAAAGTGTACAGAGCTTAGGTGACTAAATGCTTCTCTGTTAAAGAACCAAGTGTCTGTCCTTTACTGTGTGAATGTGACTCCGACTGGCTTTTGTGCTGAGCAGCTCATTCCATCAGCCTTTATCTCTTTCACTGGCCATTCCTCATAAATCAGCAAATTTAGCTTTATTGACAGATGCAGCACATTGGGTTAACATTAAGGGAAATATTTCTCAGAAAAACAATTTGTTCTTTTTTTCAAAGAACAAATGAGAGGGTTCTTTGTATTGTCACTGATGCTACATGTTCATGGAATTACACAATGGCATTTTACTGATTTTGAAGGGAGGATGCCTGACAAAGGTCCATGAAACGTTGTATTTTTAATAAACCCAAAGTACAGAAGGTCCAAACTGACCCAGGAAGTCAGCCTGTAACATCGTGGATATTGGACTCCAAGATGTTGCCCATTCATTCCAAAAAAGGTTGCTCACCCAACACACAAAAAGCTTTCTCTCTTCCTGGTTTGCTTCCACATTGTGCAGTCCACCAAACGTGCAGTTTCCCTGAAACTAGGAACCAGGCTACCTTAGACTAAGCTGATGTCAGACAAAATAATACAAATACATCTTTAATAATACATCTTTCTGCTTTCAAAATGTATAATACAAATGGTAATGATAAACCGCTGGAGATGTTCTGTGTCTTGTATAATGGCAAAGCATGGGAAAGCTTTTTGGGCTTGTAGTTCTACGGTTGACCACTGGGAAAAATTAGCGTTGACTCGCAGCACCATGTTGACCTCCATACTGTACATCCATAGAAACATCTAATGGACATTTACAACAGATAAATCCCTTTGCTGACGGTGTCGGGGCTAGGCTAAGCTAAACACGTCCTGGACCCAATCTCTCTACTGAACACAGAGATGAATTCGATATTGATCATCTAATATAACTCTCAGTAGTAGTAGTAGCAGTAGTAGTAGTAAGGTAGCACGTTTGTCAAAAATGTCTGGTCTCCCTTTAAAGTTTCTTCTCATCTTATTTCTTATAGCCATATCATCTGACCTCATATCTACAACCATACTTTTTTACTGTCAGTGTTCTCCAATGTTCTTTTTTTCCAACTCATTCTCCATCTCATTGTCTCTCTTCGCCCACCCATGTTTTAAATCAATACACTATTCCTTCTGCCTGTTTTGTTGCCAGCCTATTTCTCTCCATCTGTCTATCAGTCTGTTTGTTTTTCCTCTCTGTACAGTATATACCACAGTTGGCTTGCTCCACTTCCATTCCTGTTGCTCTTCTCGGGCAGATTGTTGTATTTGTCATACAAACACTTATTGCAAGCAATTCTTAGGAGCCAGAAATCATTCCATTGGCTGATTTTAAACCTCGATAGATGGAGTCAAGTGACTGTAAAAAAAAAAAAAAAAAAGACAAAGGGTAACATGGGAGCTAGCTTACTTTAGCTGTGCTAGTATGTCTTCTGGTGCTCTAATTCAAAAACAATTCAGTCATCATAAACTCAAGTTATCTAGATTGGGAAAAACACGTTCACATCAGGCTCCTGGTTGTTGATTTGGGGAGTTTTTGACAGCTATGATATCTCTTATTTGGAGAAAAGAACTACAGAAGTGTCCACTACAGGGCTAGCAGTGGGGTTAACCACCTTGGAATATAACATGAACATTACAAAGTCGTAACAACTGGATGTTTTCCCATTGTTCCCATTCTGCCAACATGGCAGAAGAGCAGGATAAACAGGCATTAGATTATAGTAATATGGGTTTGCATTTTAGCATGTCTGAGAATGGCTATAAGAATGAAAAAACATGTTTTCATTAGTATCTCAAGCACACCATGCGTGCTTCATTTATGTACGTTTCAGGTATTTCACTGACTTTTAAGATCAGTGCAGTGATCATATATCCTACATTTCTGGCTGGTAAAAGATGAGGAGGTTCACTGTATTTGAGGAGACAGGATTTAAAATCTGTGCCAGCGTCCCTCAAGTACATTTACTGTAGTCCTTTCTCACAAACAAATCTCAAAAGACTTTACGAAGACAGAAAAAGACCTGTGATTTATGTTTAACAGAAGTGAACTTCTTCATCAAAATGAAACATGGTGGACACGACAACAGCATAAGTGTGAGGTCCCTAGAGCTAGGTCATTATAATGGCCCAAAGCACACAATGCCGATCAATACCAAGCTGAGTGACTCTGTCGATGTGAGTGATTGTTTGGACCCCTGGATTGCCACAGGGGACAGAAAACAAACCCTTTCTCTAAAATACACTGTATGGGTATATGAATGCATAATATGGTTACATAAGGTATACAGGTGATAGGCAAAATAATGAGGAATAAAGACTGAATTTGAAGACACTAGACCAGCTACAGCACACGCTTCTCTAGATGCAAGATAGAAAGAAAAAGAAAACATGTGGATCTATGCAGAGTCTCTACAGAGTGTTGCAGTCCATTGGGACTGACCAGAAGAGTACGACTGAACATGAATATTGGATGAACACAGACGCCCTGGGATGAGACCTCCCTCTGAATTTCAACAGCGAAGGGAGGACAGGGGTGGAGGTCGGGTTGCCAAATGCAGTCACAATGATCAGCTTTGACTGAGAGGAAATAATGGGCTGTACGTCCATTTGCACATATGTTTGTGCCTTCTGCAGCCTGTTTCTACAATATTTAGGTCATAAAATTAGCATGTCATAATCTAGTATCATGCAGAGAAAGTGACGAGTGTGTTCCCATCATGAGTTTGATACTGACAGGTAATGACGCAATAGAAAGGAAGGTATGATGTATGGCATGGGCCAAACTAAAAACTGTCCATAGGTTTTTAAAGAGACATTTTGAAACTCGGTCTGGGTTTACCACTTGCTGGTATTTTGAGCCAGAGGATCCAGATTTGGGCAACAGGATGGATCTCTGCATCACTATAAGAACCACTGCTAAGTCTCATATGATGAGACACCAATCAATCAATCAATGTAAACTCTCAAAGACTTGATATTTACTTAATAGAAGAAAATTGTCATTGAGGCAGAGCTTAGAGGGGTAAATAGCTACTGAGGCATTATCACAAAAACATTTACTTCATATATCTACCAAGAATTGAGGGGTTTTCCCAGGCATTACTCATTAGTTTGCCTCATGATGCAGCTCATTTAATGGCCACCAGGTGCAGGCTCCCAAACTGGCTTCAAACTGAAGCAAAAATGGATTCTTCTTTGGGCAAATGGGTTGAATACAAAGTGCAAGAAACAAGCTGCACATGGAAACGCATGACCTATACACACACGTTACACAGACCTTCAATTGTGAGACTTGTATAGCATATTTGCAATACTGGAACATAAGCATCCATTGTTAATTTTCTGGTGAGAATTCAGTATAAAATGTAACTCTACTGACAGAAACTCAATTTACAAAACCCTATTTTGCAAAACTACAAACTAAAATGAGTACTTTGTCATTTGGCGTGTGGAACCTTATACTTTTGTGCTCAAAAAATTATATTCAGGCTGCCACTGAATGGTGCCAGTTGGTTTATAACTGATTGGATTCATTCTTGTACAAAAAGCCACCAGTTGAGCACAAACACACACTGCCTAGACTAATTAAAGGAGTTGGCCTCATTTTTCCAGAACATGCTCATGTCAAAATAAAAATGAAAAGCTCTTTTAGTCATGCGCTAAGAGCAATTAAATGGGTTTTATTTCCCAATAACTTACCACAATTACTGACATTTAACTGTGTCACTTCTGCTTTCTGTCTTTATTCAGTGATGTAGGGTGATGGAGTTCTTGTTATTAACTGTAAAATCTCAGTCTGCCTGTTAGGATGGCCGTGTCGCGGTTGGACTTAAACAGTAGGAGACTTGAGGCCGAGGTTAGGTGCATACCAACCAGGTGTTTATTTCACCCACAATAAATACATCCCAAGAACATCGTCACATTAAAAAATACTGTGGACCACGGGACACATGTGGTCCTGACAGCAGCAGCACTTGATGGAATGTGGCAGCCTTGTATAGCCTGCCGCTGGCTATGACCTCGACCACTACCACAGTATAGGGACCCCCATCCCTCCCCAGACATCAAAAATACAAAAACACAACCAATACATTAAAACACATGTACACCACACTGTCAGATAGTGTATATCATCTTCCTGCATATGACTCATTACAATACCACCACAGAAACTGAAACAGCAGATTAAAGTACCTCCACACCCCTACACTAATTACCACGTGGTATCTCCCGGAACCTTCAAATTGGCGCTCAGATACCCCGGAAACTCTTTTACCTGAACACCCTGAAGAGGAGACACAACAGAGGTGAGTGACCCGAAAGCAATGGACATTATACTACTGCTGTATGTATGCTTGTCTTCCCAGGGCCGGCCTTCAGTCATGTCCAGCTGCGATGCAACTACACTATCTGCAACACACATCATGCAACAATTTCAATAAAAGCCTTCAATCATTCAGGTGTGTGTTGTGTATTTATTTCTTTTACCCAGAAATACTAGTAATAAATATATATATGTAATAAATATATGTAATAAATAAATATATATACATAATATATATATACATAAATATATACATAAATATATATATATATATATATATACAATGTTATATATATATATATATATATATATATATATATATATACAATGTTATATATATATATACAGTGTTACAATTTTGCTCTCGCTGATATAAAAGTTCAGAAAATCAATAAAATGTTTTCCGGTCATTTTGAAAAAGTTTGATCTACTGCGATGTCAACTTCCTGCAGCTTAAAGAGAAAACTATATTCAACTCGATGCTAAAACGAATTTGGCTTCAAGCAAAGTGATTATCGACACACACATAATCAGATTTCTTTGATGGATGGCCTCACAACACAGTGACGGTATCAAGCAGCCACTGCAGTTTATACAGTAATTCTCATTTATGTTGCCAACTGCTGATTCATTTGATGTTCATTGCATATTGCAGTGCTATTCCAAAGTGCCGGTATCTGTTGTCACAGAGTTAGTGTTTATTGAGCGTTTTTACAGCCCACCAATGAGGCAGATATTACATTACAGTAAACAGCGTTCTTTGTATTACAGTAATGGAAGATTAAGTTTGTTTTTGAAGACAGAAGCTGAAAGGGAAGATATGGATAATGTTTAATTCAGACATCAAGAAAGAGAAAGAAAGGACTTAAAAAGACAAGAGCAAATCGGAATGCTATTTTCACAATGTGCCTTTTGACCTTCTTTTGACTTCTCACAGGAAACTTTTTAACGCCACGCTTTTCTGGGCAACTTGACGATGATGCTGATGCTTAGTTAAAGCCCCAAAGTAGTCTGGAAACCAAGTATAACTAATTATACACAGACAAAAAATAAATACTTAAAAGTATGTTGGATTTTGGGTTGCATGCATCAGAACTAGTTTTCCTGCTGCAAGTAGATTCTACTCACGGCAGTTTACAGCACACAGGTGGTGGTGAGGACAGTTAAGAATATTCTTCTGCTGATATATACTGTATGTATGTATGTATGTGGATGTCTACAAGTGCAACTTGGATCTGCCAGGTTCAACGTCAGCCAAAATGATCCAAACATTATATTATGATTCAGTGAAAATTAATATTAAAATAGTTTTGCAAAATTATATCAGATACTTTGGTCCCAATCATAAATATATATGATACAGTAAGAATGCCTGTGGAGTTGTTAGTTGTTATGCTATGGCTAGAAAGGTGCCTTTTTTTTTTTTTTTAACAAAACAATTAGATCCGGGGAAAAACATTGGCGAGGAGCGAATCCTACTTATCCACCAACTAATTGGCTATTTCATGAATAATGATGAGAACATTTCTTTTCTGTCACCCAGGCAGAAGCCTCCAGAGGCCACCATGTTGTAGTCAGAGATAAACAAACAATGCCTTGACCCAAACACTGGGCAGAAATCCATTCTATTGAGCTAACATATGGAGTGTGGGTGAGAATGGGCAAGTTCATGGACAAGTTCATCTATACCTGAATGTCTATTCCATTTAGGAATAGACTAACCTTAGCATGCTAGGGCACACAAAGGCCCATGTGTTGCCAGATCGTTGAGCAGATTTAAGGGCAACAAGAGGCAATCAGCTGAAGAGTAAATGATACTAAACTGAAAGACAGGGTACAGGTGGCATTGGACAACACCGCTCCAATAAAAGGTCCTCCTGCACTTGTAGAAACCTAAACTAAAGAATCTATCCAATGTGATTTTGAAAGCGGAAATACATGGAAATAGTAAACAAAGGCCCAACATGCACTGAAGTGTCACTGAACACTTTAAATCATGCTGACTCATTCAATCCAGAGCTTGTTGATTGATCACTGTACAATTCCAAGACAAGCACAGCTTAAACAAATGAGACATAATAGCAGTTTTGCCCTGCTTTCAGTCACTACATTAAGCTATGCTAACCATCAGCTGTAGCTTCACATTTTTTTTTACAAATTTTGGGGTCGAAATGACCAAAAGTTTTGGAATTTGTCCAGCTAGATCGCCTCTGCCAGCATCACCAATTTCAAAGGTTTTGGTAAGTATTGGTCGTTTCAACCCCCAAATTTTTAAAAATAGGTTAAAAATACCAGGTTTAAAAATACCAGAGTTTCCCTTTAACGGATGTTATGACTGTGTTCAGACAGAACGTGAAGCAAATTTTAGAGGCAGCGTAACTGCATACAAAGTCAATGAAAAGATGCAATTAGACGCAAACGAACTGACACGAAGATGCGAGCTGAAAATGTTTCTTGAGCAGAAGATTAGCACAAATTCAGGAGCTTTATGAATCTGCTTTATAAACGTACAGAGGAACAAAAAGAAAGAACTGGAGTAGGTGAGTTCAGTCTGAGTTCAGTTCTGAGTTCAGTCAAAGGTTGAGCTAAACACAAATTCACACAGACACGGTCAATGCGTCCGTTGCTAGCTAGCTTACAGCTAACGTCTGTACAGTTAGGTCAAATCTGCACTAATGACACGAGGCAAAAATTCACTTTGCTTTCTGTCAACACACCTTGAGAGTGGTATCGACCGTCTCATAACTTTTGGCAAGTAGGCGAATTTCCCAAAATTTCAAACTATTCCTTTAAAACATAATAACTGGCCTTGGAGTGGTTGTTTTGGATGTCATCTTATTACCATTTCCATAACATTCTTAGTAATCTAAATTAAAACCTGACTAAATTTAATTTAAAAAGTTTGTTTTTCAGACGTCTAGTTTGCATATAACCACTGAGTCAATACTATTTCAATGACTGCATTTCAATGTTTTGCTAGACCTGTTTCACACTGAAGTATAGTAATTTAAACGCTGTTGAAATTGAGTTCAGTAACAATTATGATTCATTTTAATTAAGATTAAGATTTGATGATATAGATTGACTGGTGACCAGTCCTGGGTGTACCCCGCCTCTCGCCCAATGTCGGCTGGGATTGGCTCCAGCCCCCCGCGACCCTCTAAGAGGATAAGCGGTATAGAAAATGGATGGATGGATTTGATGATATAATGTACTTATAGCCATGGATTATTTTCATATCTTCTCTCTGAAGAGAGTATCCTGTGGTCATAGTCCTACTGTCAGCGTATTATGACTCATGGCATTGCCTTGCTACATTACTCGTAATATTACAGACGATTCAGTGTTATTCTCCCATTGCACTCATTGTTCGTTGCTCTGAATAAGAGCATTCAATGTATAAAATGAAATGTAAAATGGAGAACTAGAGATCAAGAGTTGCTGACTGCTCAGTCTGAGCTTGGCAGAATATGTGTGTAAGGTTCGGTGGCATCACACACTGAATACATCTTTGCCCTTTCAGAATCTCCAGTAAAGAAATAATTAAGTCCCTTCATGTCATGCTTGAGATGAAACAATGACTTTGCATATTTTGACAGCGACCTGGCTCATTCAGTCCTGCAGACTTGGTGATGAGGCCCCCTCACACTGCATGGTGTGTAAGCCAATAAAATCAGAGGGAGCCATGGTGAATAACTGTTGTTGGTGTGAGATTCTATCGGGGGAGACGAATTTCTAAAAGCAGTCAGAAAGAATACACAAAGGGAAAATGGAACAAACAGGGTGACACGGTGCAATGGGTCGTTTTTAATACTTTCAGAAACTGTTAAAAGCTTGAAATGCCCCCACCTACATTCATCGAGTCATTCATTGATTCCGTGCTCTGCATCAAAGACCATTCTTATTTCCATTTTTATACCATCCGGGCAAACACCACCTGTGAAAATGAGTTGACTTTAATTGATATGCTACCAAAGCGATCAGTTGTTACAGACTACCATATTAAGGCCAATAGTGTTTGAAAACAATTATGACTGGAAGGCTGACTCTTTCTGAACTATTGAACAAATTTGATTGAAAGCCCTTTGCATCAATAGTGGGTGCCATGCCAAGTGTCCAAAGGCCATAAAAAAAAAAAAAAAGTTGCTTGTGTGAGTGTTGTTGTAAACGCTATTTCAAATCTCCCTCCGCAACTTCCTGTTGGCGATTATCTACTCAACTGTCTCAACCAGAACCAAGAACAGATCACTTTAGCTATATCTTTCATCTGTGGGGAATAAATCCACATTTTCTCTCGCACATATCTGGGTCCAGAGGTTTTTTAGTATAAACTAAGTATATGGTTTAGTGATGCATTCTTTGTAAATTCGGCAAATGAAGAACATAAAATGTGTTGGTGAGCTTCTTTCAGGATTGACTTCTATAGCTTAATTTCTTTTAAAAACCTTGGATTAAATAAATATTTGCAGTGTCTATTTGCTCCCAGGTGAGAAAAGTCACACGGCAGCTATTCGGCTATTTACACCCGGCTTGAATGTGGTCCACGGTTGGTTATTTTCTAAACCTAAGGCTTTCTAACATGTGAATAACATAGTGAACGGTTGTAGTTTGGTTAGGTTTAGGCACCAAAACTACTTGATTAGGCTTTCTGGCAGAAAGCCTTTCTAACATGTGGTTAACGTTATGAAACGGTCACAGAGCGACTTGTTTCCTTTGGCTGCTCCTATGCTCTCAGCTCGGGTGCTGAATGTTAGTGAAGTCAGCTAAATTACTTTTGAACCCGACACTGGTACAACGTTCTCTACTGCTGAAAAGTGTGATTGACAGGGACGCTCTGTGGTGCTGTAGGATATTATTACTGAACCATGACCACACGCTTTTTTCTTTGAGTGTGTGGAAATCAGATGTTTTCATATCACAGATATCGAATAAAGGCATCAAACGTGAAGTTTTAAAGTAAAACACGATACTTGTGTGGGCTGTTTATAGGAGGCTAGTGTGGTGCAACTGAACTGTACAGTAACTGGGCAGAGGCTGTCAATAATATATTTATCATAAGGTGTATTGAAGAGAAAACCTCAGCTATAGATATTTTTCGAAATACTAAATTATTATTATTATTATTACTAAGAAAAAGCATGTTCCACAAACCTGTGGTTCCTCCTAGTTGCTAACTTCTGTCTGCCCTTTGCATCCAGCAGGTTTATCAGTCATGGGTCTGAAAACCAATGAGCTGAAAGATGCTAAAATGATCCATAGAGTTGTGAAGAACTGCAGACGTGGTGATACTTCTGTGGTTTGTCACTACAAGAAACTTCTTTCACAATACTTAGTAGTTCCATTCATTGTTAATATAAAAATATTAGGGGGGTTGATAGGCTAATGGTTAAGGCGCACACCGCAATGTCCCAATGATCTCTCTCTGATCCTTTCCTGGCTGTCTCCATACTGTCCACTATCCAATATACTGGAGGTGAAAATGTCCCCCAAATATAATATACAAAGTACTTAGTGGTAGTTTTAACATTTGCATGGGTATGAAAAAGCAAAACTTATTCCAGCTAGGAACTCATTTTCTTTGCATTTACACAAATATTTTATGCTAATGTATTTGACCCATAAATCACTCTGTTGATTGAATTTGATGCTGTAAACAACCAGCAATATCATGAAGGGGGTCAAACAGCATCTACAAGCTAATGTAGAATGACAGTTGGGTAATGATGGGATATAAACATCCAAAGCAATTATGTCATTTGGAAAATAATTAAAGCAAAAATTTACCTAACAGCCTCCTTTCAGCTCAATCATGTTAGCCAGATAATTGCAAATCAAGAATGCCTTAAATGTAGAAAGTATTATCCACGTCAGTTTTCTATAACATCTTTATTTAAAAGGATTTACAACACAAACTGGCAGCACTTAATTTAAATGGCAAATTTTTATCTTTAGTTCTTCTGCACAACTTTGTACTTTTGTACAAGCAT
Organism: Macquaria australasica; assembly: GCA_005408345.1. Lineage (NCBI taxonomy): Eukaryota > Metazoa > Chordata > Actinopteri > Centrarchiformes > Percichthyidae > Macquaria > Macquaria australasica. The sequence goes on from SEMN01000229.1 coordinate 642,962, forward strand.
ACACACAAAAGGTGTCCCTTCAAAAAAATAAAAAAAAAAAATGGTGAAAGGAAAAAAAGGGGAATATTCTGGCAGTTGAGTGTTTGTGATCTTTGTAAAATGGGTAATTTAGTGGCACCAAAAGACTCTCAGACCAGGATGACCAACTCGATTTAGTTTTTAGTTGAGTTTGATGTGACCAATGGTTTATATTCGCTTATTAGAGACAATCTGAGATGACATTGTTAACTTGTAGTACACTATTGGCTGAATCATATAGAAATATCTGTAAATTATTGGTACAGTATGTACCAATATTTTTTTTTTTTTTTTATCTCTGGTCACATGAAAGAAATTGACTTCCTGTGTCTGTTACACATTTGTATTTGTGCAGACACTCAAGTCACAGGAGAATCATTTTTAGTGAATTAAATATGTTCTTACTTGGCTTTTCACATTTAAGGTGTGAAACACCACTTGAGTTTTTGCATTAAAGTAGTAAACATAGTGGATGAATCATTTTGGTGCATGACAGAATCATCTTTCTGGTGCTCAGACTGCATCATAATGGAAGAAAGTTGTGCTTTTAACCTGCTTAGCTTGAGATATTTCCCAGCAAACTAAGTAGATGACTTCACGAGGACTTGTGCCAGGTTAACACATGGCAAAGCCACTTTGACACTTGACATTACTTTGGGGGGGAAAAAGCAAAAGATATTTCGGATCCCTTCTCTCTTGGCTGCATGAACTGGATCTGGTAAAACTGCAACATTGGCTCAAAAAGGAAGGGATAACACCGACTACGTTTACATGCACACTCATTTCCCACTATTATTCTGAATGTGACAATATTCCCAAGTTTATATGGGTCATGTAAACAGCATATTCCGTTTGGATATTCCGAATTAGGCCTTATTCCGAATGTAGAATTTTATGATTAAGACATGTGGGATATGCCATTATTATTCTGGTTTTAGGAGCACTGTTTGGACATATATACAGTGCATTCGGAATATGCATCTCAGTTGGGATTTTTACCACACACATGGCCTCTTGCCTATTTTACATTTTTTAAACCAACTAGCTAAGTTTGCAAGTCTGGGGTAGAGATGCATACACAAAAGAAAAGTCCACCTTTCTGGTGGAAAGGAGAAACAAACCTACTTTTAAACATTATGAAAGACTTGGATATCAATAGGTTTTTATGTGCAAATATCACAATGCCAACCTTTTCAAGGTGGTTGAACGAATAAAAGAGCGAGGCTGTGTTCGCACGGTTGACAAGGCTGCATGTAAACTAGTGGCCTACATTAGTGGAATATTCATTTACAGTAGCCATGTAAACAGCTTAGTGGGAATATTGTCTTTTTCGGATTAAGGGCAAAAGCTGGAATATTTTGTGCATATAAACGTAGTCACTGATGAAAATTACCTTTCTATAGCAGGATTAAACTTAGGCCATATGAGATCAAATGGATAAGAGACTGTTTTGTTGTTCATCTAAGAGGACATGTTTCATGACAGGTGATGACTGGTGAACAGTGCAGTATAGTGGCCAGAAGTCCCACATAGGAAAATAACTTTTCTGTCAACTGGCAACAAAATTCAGCAAACCCCCAGCACTGTTACACCAGTAAACAAATCTTCAGATGCCGATTTCCAGAGGACAATTTTAGCTACCACCCAACAGAATGGAAGTGTAAACCAACATTACATCTGCATTAGGTTCTGCTCGTCACGGACATGAATACACCAAAGGTTGGCATCAGTTCCCTTTCAGTTCAGTCAATTCCCATTGTGAATTTAAACTGCCAGTCTCAATGACGAGGAGCTTTGTAAAAGAAAAATACTGTTTTCCAACTACTGAACACAGTCTGCTTCCTCAAATGACTGATGTGACAGTAAGTAGACTCCAACCCTGATGCCATCCGAAAAAGGTGCGTTAATGAAAGTTAAGCAGAATGAGGAAAAGAAGTTAAGCAACAGAAAAAAAGCAGATTGTGGAGGGTGGAGAAAGGTTATGCAGGGAAAGTGACTGATGCCTCTGCTGGCTGGGAAAAACAGTTAATGCTATAAAATAAGTTCTGATGGACTACAAACAAGATGAACAACCCCAAAACTCTTGTATTAAAATAGAAAAGGTTATATAATGTAATCTACAATTGCAGATAACTGCAATAAAAACTCAGTATCATCTTCAGCAGCCCACAAGTAATTACACCAATAAAGCTTTAAATTAACCTAATGTGGAAAATAAGTCACTCACTTATGATTTAAAATGGTTGAATTATCATTTTATGTTGAAGAAACATGTGCAGTCAGTCTTTGTATGCAACCACCAGATGGCCATGCAGTCACTTTCCCTCCCTGTAAAGGAGATGACGAGAGCTGAAGAGAAATGAAATGTGGTGTTTTAGGCTGTGCCTGCTGCTCCGGCAGGCACTGATGTAGAGATTGTTGCAGCGTTCAGGCCTTTCCCTCGATGTCTCTGACCACCTCTCCTGCGTCCTCCACCTCCGGACTTGAGCTGCAGACAGACAGGAACACCACAGTGAGCCAGCTGTTCCATGAAATCAGGTGAGAAATAAACTGAAGATGGCAGGTAAAATTGGTCCAGTAGATCGCCTCCGCCAGCATCCACAAATGGCCTACAATGGCTGCAACTTAATCCTTGCGGGCAATAGCACCCGTGAAAAGTCCGTCCACTAGAGTGCTTGTTTTTGCCACTGACAGGCTCAGGTAGTTACTCAAAGTGTCTGACAACATTATGGAAAGGATCCCTACAGAGACAGACAAGTGGACATACTTTTCAAGGGGTGCAATTGCCCGCGAGGATTACGTTGCAGCCATTGCAGCTCGTTTGCGGAGGCGATCAACTGGACCAATTCCAAAACTTTTGGAAGTATGTAAAAATAAGGCCCAGGTTTAAAAATACAGGAGTTTCCCTTTTAAGATGCGTTTCCGAGAAACCGTGCTTTACACTTAAAACGTTAACAGGGTTAAGACTAAATTCACGTTTTTCCTAGAGGAAGAAATAAAATGAAAAAGGTAAATCACAAAAGTTCAGGGTTTCCTCTGGGAAATGTTTAGTGGAGGTGGAAACAATTTCCTCATTCATTAAACATGGGGCTTTTTTTCTGAAGGTTATTATATTAAATAAAAGGGTAATAATTTCATCTGACATTAACAGGTGTGGTCTCCATTTCAGGTGGGGTGGCCCACCTCCACTATAACACACTGCAGAAAACGCTGAAATTGCACAGGTTGTTTTCATAAGGCACCTCGAAATAATCACATGTTCAAATTTTAATTATTAAATTTCATTAACAGGGAGAACCATAAATTATTTACAAATACAAAGACTTTACATTAAAATACTGTGAGTAATATCCACAATCAGGGAAAAGGGGAGAAAATAACACAGCAGTAGCTATTCATTTTTGTCCTTTAAAGACAAGTTCCAACTGTTTCTTAATCAAAAACCACTGGGGTCCAGTTCAGTAACTACTTCAGCAATTAAGCATTTAATTGCTAAAAATTGAAGCTGCTCAGAGGCCAGCAGTAAAACACTGCAGCTGTACTAAAGTAGCTTCCAGGTGTTTATGAATATAAACAAGACTGCACTGAAAAGGAGTTTGCATGCTCAGAAAAACATTGGTTTAGAAAGTGAAGAAACCAACAGCAAAACCACATCCAAGCTTCAGAAGACAAGGACCTCGTCATGACGCCCCACAGTCTGCAGAAACTTCTTTACCTTGTTTTCTTTGTTCCCATCTTTACACAGAGCCTCCTCCTCTGCCACTGTCTGACGCAGCATGCCAAGACAGGGAGAGGGGGCGAGAGAGATGGTGGCAGAAAAGTTAAGTGTTAAAGTTGAAGGAAAGAGCATGAAGGGCAGAGAGGAAGGGTGAGGATCAGATGGGAAATGAGGAGGTGAGTAAATGAAACAGGATGATGAGGGGGGACAGGTGTAACCGTACGGGGAGATGAAAGCAGGATATAATGGGTAGGGTAAGAAGGCAAATGAAAGGAGATTTTGGGGGGGGGGGGATAAACATGGGAGGAAGAGAAATCACATAATTGAGGGATGAAGCACAACAGGTAAGAGGGGACAGTGAAACTGAATGAATTAACTGGCAAATTTTAAAGAGTCAAAAGCAGGAAGAGAAGGAACCAAGTAACATTTTTAAATGGCGACTTGAACATTCTGCTTAAAACAGTTCCAATAATATAAAAATAATGATGAATATAATTTTGCCTTTATTTTTCAGATGTTATTTAATATGATAAGTTACATAAATAATACTGCCCTTAAGACATGATAAACTGTAGCTTTTTCAATCAATCAATCTTTTTCAGGGCAAGTCAACTCTAAATCTTTTTAGGACTCATTAGCTGCATTTACATGGACCCTAATAATCAGAATAATAGCCCAATCAGAATAAAAAAGCCTCATGTAACCACCTCAATCGGAAGAGACTGGCCTGATCCGGCCCAATCGGAGGGAACTTTCAATCGGGCTGAGAGGGGTGGTGTAAACCTGTGATGATCCGTTCAATTGGAAAATATTAGCGCCTAATAACCATGTAACCATGCGGATTGTTGAACGTCTCGATGGTTGAAAGGCTTGAAACAACGAGTTGTTCAGACAAGTGTTTGATATGTAATGCAATTGTCAGTTGTATTTTGTTTTGCTTTTTTTAATTTAGATTGGATTGAAAAAAGCAATACAAAATGATCAAAAGAATACATTCTGGACTGAGAATGAATGAGAATAAGCAATGATCCCTAAAAACCCACTCTGCCCATGAATTTAACTTTGTGTAATTACAATACTGGATACATAAAACATGTTCCAACCAGAAAAGGTCTCACTTGTTTTCCTTAAACGTATTACACATTAGAAATGTTTACTGACCATGGATTTACTCACCGGTAGCTGTGCTGTGTTAGGACTGGGCGGCCGTGCTGTTGATCCAGCCTCCTCATTGGCTGCTGTGCCCTCTTTAAAAGTCTTCTTACTGGCCTGCATTTTGGCCTGCTGGGCCTTAGCTGCCTGGGTGTTCACTGCTTGGAGAAGCTGAAATCACAAGTACAGCCAGTGTCAGTTTTGTATTAATCACATTTTTTGATATTAACACTCAAATGTAAAAGGGGTCACTTATAGTGCTGAGATCCCACATCTATGCTGAAATATAGAAGTTAGCATAAGCACCAGTACCTTTGTGATGGTGCCCACAGCTTTGGTGCGTCCTTCCCTGAACACCAGTTTCTGGTCACAGTGCAGGTACTCAGGAGTCTTAATGAAGCGGAAGTGGACTGTGGCCTTGTCCCCTGTCCGCAGACAGTCTTTGTTCATGGTCAGGATGGTGGCTGTCTGCCTGATGCTGCCACAGTGGACTGGTGTGATGGAGAGAGAGCGTGACCCAGTTACTCTCTGTAGGAATGTTTCAGGGTGAACAGTTTTTGGATAAAGCATAAAACTGCACCCAAAATGTACTGAAGATCAAACTAAAGACATATAGAAGCTACATAAACTGGTGCACATCAGTGTTGGTGGGGTTTTGACTGTGTTGCCACTAACCCATGGCCTGGTATCTCGGGGATATCGTGGTGGGGTGGTGTAGCACCAAAATCTCGGCCTCAAACTCCCAGGTGGCCTGTGGCATCAACTTTGGGGAAACCATCACCATGCCTTTCCTTATAGATGAACGTTTGATCTGAGACACGGAGAGAATGTAGACAAAAAAAAAAAAAACCCAGCAGGAACAGAAGTGAAAAATGAAGTTGGGGAGCCTGGTGAAGCCAAACCAGAATTAGAGACAGAACACTACCTCAACCCACTCTCTGGGATTTGCATGTATTGTAAAACTCATCATAAAGTTAGGAAACTAATTCATATGCATGTCACATCCAAAAGTTTCAGAATAATTAGACTTTTCAGAAGATTTTAAAAACCTATCTTTGTGTCAGGTTGTCTATATGCTGTTTTTGCAATAAGTAAAAGGCAATAAAATGTTCTATGATGGCAGTAATTGTTCTACCACAAACCTTTTTGAGGGCAAAGGACGCTGTCTGTCCACCGCGAACCTCTCTGACAGGCATCCTCTTGCGGTGGATGGATTTAACGGCGATGGGGATGAAGGTGCCCAGTGGGTCTGGGCCTAAGAGCAGCGTGTCGTTGAGTCGTATCATTCCACGTAACGTAGTCCCTGAAACTACTGTGCCCACGCCCTGCCAAGAGAAGATCAACAATGGGTCATAATGGTTTACTGCCCTTCTTCCCCTGATTGCTGTGGTCATCTACAGAGACAGTCTTCATCAGTCTCCATTAGTGTGAAGCCTTGAGTGTATAGTCTAAAAAATTATGTCTGTATATTGAGGATTTTCTACTTTCATACGGAACGTGAATACTACGTGGCGAAAAAGTGGCGTAATTTTTTTCCGGAACAAGGTTGATTGTTTGTGTTTCTCATCACCCTGTATTATATGACAAAGCACACAAAAAATTATAAAGACAATGAACTCAAGGACATCGTGTGAAGCAGCATCGCGGGATGCAGGATAGTGAGGAGCTTATCTAGTTTATGTTTGGATGGAGTAGATTTGGAAGCAAGGCATCAGTCATAGCAGGCACTCTGTAGACACTGGAGCATACATATTGGAGCACACATAGGCTTTATACGAGTGCTCCTGTGTCGTATTTTTTTTTTTTTCCTGAAGAACGAGCTGGTGTGAATATATCCATCCATCTATCGCAAATGCACATCGCTGCCTGTATGAACAATTGCGAATATTTCATTTTCATGCCATTTATTCGTCACGTCGTCGGTGTGTGAAGGCCTTAAGACTGTAAATGTAAACAGTTCAAGCTGTGAAACTTTACACCCACAATCTTATTTTCATGTTCAGAAAGAAGTACTCTATGAACTCTATTTTCACCACTATGTCAACTGCCACTGCTTTCATTCAAGCAGAATTTAAAGAAAAAAATATTTGAGCTTTTAATACTGTGAAATGTGTTGTGGAAGTGCACAGAATGTGCTTGTTTTTATATTCTGCTCTGCTGTTAAAAGCAGCGACAGCCTAGCTATGCAAAGCAGAATACTGTCTCTAATGTCACTGCATTTACATTCAGGTTTCCTGACAGTGAAAGCACAGATTCAGTTCAGTGTTTCACTCAAAGACATTTTCAGATGACACACTGCTGCTGAGAGACGCATTGGCTTTTGCATTAGTAGTAACCTGCAACAACAGAGACTCTCTGAAACTGCTGTTGTCTCCCCTCAGGGCTTGACTTTACCATTTGGACCACTTCCTCTGTTTGGTCAAGATGCCCCTGTTGGCAACCACTTTCATGTGTTGAAAAGAAAAGTGAGGAGCCAGAAGAGAAAAGAGTGAGTGGATAGCTGAGTGTGTGTTTTGTTTTGTACCGGTACTGAGTATGTGTCGTCTATTTGGAACTCAGCAGGCTCATCATTGCTGAAGTTGGTCCTGGAAGAGAGGAGGTTGAGGAACATCTTCAGCAGGTCCATGTTCTCCCCCGTCACATTTGAGATTTGAAAAATTGGACACATCCTGCAGAGCGGGAGGGAGAAAAGTACGCCTGTTAAAAATGACCCTCTAACACAGTAAGTACAAGACAAAAACACAGTATCAATACAGAAATGACAACTTGGGACTTAAGCCCAAGTGTCAGCAATCATCTGTGCTGTTTGCTCAAGTGTCCTTGAGCAAGACTTTTAAGCTCTACTGGCCTCAGGGATGCTGTTTAACCAACCCTGACGTCTGACCTCCCTGAGGATGGGATGGAAGATTCCCTATACCAATTTCTAAACCAGCACATGAATATTTGCACAAATTTGAGACTTAAGACTAGACGCTCTGACTAAATTGAAGATGCAAGAGGAAAGATGTTTGAGTAGAAATGCACCTGTCTTATGAGCCTAAAATACAAACTGAGGCTGCAATAGTAAGTATTCTAGTTGTATTACAAGTAAGTATTACAACGCTAAGGAGCCACTATTTGCTCAAATTAATTTCGAAATCTTTGAAAATCCTCTGAAATTAATGAATACACAATTAAAAATAATAATAATAATAATTCAAAACAGTAGTGTGGAAACGGTAAACAAAGTCTAGCATGTTACCATACATTCCCACATTTTGCTGTACTGAAGTCTTTATTCTGAAAGCTTCAGCCAAATTCAAATGAAAAATGATTCGAAAAAGTGAACATCTTTTTTTAAATTGTGGATAGTGTTTTTTATATTGACTGTGATTGTCGTCTGTGTGTAATCTGTCAGTGGAAATTTTAACATTTGCTGTACCACATGTTCAAACTGAGCTTGGAGCATGTACTCTTGGTAATGATAATATGTTATGATTATTTTTAAGCAGAAAAGCCTAACCAGGGACAGGGGGCGCAAATTAGCCTTGGCTAGAAATCCCACATGCAACACATCTGTATCATGCCATAGTAACCAGTTACAATGTTTTTTGCATTATTCCTGACAAATAAACTAATAAATAAATTTAAAAAAAAATAACTGTGCTCCTCACAAATGAAATGAGCTGTAAAAAAATAAATCTCTCATTTTAAAAACACTTTACTCACGCATTTGCAATTCCACTTGTAATTGCTAATAAACTAATGTATCCATCTATTATATCTTACCTATTTAACCAATGTTTAGACTGACGGATTGGGACCATTTAGTAGTTTTTTAGATTAGGGTCCTTCGTTAGTCTTAATGCCAGTTCATACCAAAGACTCGCGATGAGACAAGTTGAAACTTGCATCTACTTGCAACGTGCCGGTCTGCAACGTTCTGAAACCTGCCAGTTTACACCAAAGCGACAAGACGAGACGGCGTATCGTTTCCATAGCAACGACTCTCTGTACTTCTGTTGTAACTGCCGGCTTTTCAGGCGTTTTTTGCAGCTGAATACAATTTGTAGCGTCTTAAAATATGAATGACGATGGTGATAGTGAGTTACTTGCTACAGTTGAATTTTTATTGTTAATGAAATGGTGAAAACATAAAAAACAAGAGGGTCCAGAATTTGGAGCCGTCCAGGGGTGCATCAACGGAATACCCAGGGGGCTTATGCAAAATTATGCTGTGAACTTGAGACAGGAGATCTCCCCTCTTTTGTCAGTTTCTCCCGTCTATTCCCGGAGCAGTTCCGTCATTTAGAGGAGTTGGTGTCACCTCTAATCAGAGAAAACACCAACTATCGAGACAGCATTTCACCAGGGGAACGGCTGATGATAACGCTGCGCTTCTTGGCGACAGGTGAGCTACAGCCCATAGATAAAAGAAGTTACATGACTGACTGTTTTACAAGAGAAAAGACAGCAGATTCAACAATTAAACAAAATTAAAAGTATCCTCCTGACTCTGTCATAACAACTGCAGGCTACTCTATTTTTCTTGCTCTTGCTTTTTCATTAGACATTATTTCATTACTGTATTAATAATCAGTGTAATAAAGAAAGAAGGCTATACTTAATTGATGAGAATGCTATAACAACCTGAGCGTTTGCAATGGCTGTTGAAACAAGTGACGTGCCTTATGTTTTAAAACCAACCGCTGGCGATTTGACAAGCTGAGTCGCAGGCGACGACATCAGCCGGCTAGAGTTGAGCTGAGACGGGCCAGTTCACACCGCTGCAACTTTTCCCTGCGACGTTCTAAAGCGGTTTCGCCTCGTCGCGAATCTTTGGTCTGAACTGGCCTTTAGGTGTTTTGTAGGTTGTCAATGTTACTGTATAGTACATGCACTCTCTCAAATTTAGACAACCTGTTAGTAAACATATTTTAAATACTATCTGCTTAGTGTCTGGGACCCTATTCTCTAGCTTCAGACAGCTTATCAGCGTGTCCCATTTCACATATTTCCAATATGTCTTATATGACTGTACCTGTATTTTAACTGTTTTGTGAATAAACTGAACTGAATGTAACTGAATTTTCTGCCCATACCTAAAGTGTATCTTTATTCTCATACACAGGTCTCTATTGAAAAGAGTTAATAATCTCAAGAAGACAACCCTTGAGATTCAAGGATTAAATACAAAAAATTCTTTGTTGCTTTCTGTCACATCATCTTCCTTCCTTTCTATTTGTTTCTCAGTCTGACTGACAGTTTATGTCTTTCTTGCCCCCCCCCCCCCTTCTTCTTTGCTCTTACCTCTCAGAGCTGAAGTTGGAGGCTGTGACAATGACATCATCCTTGTTCTGGACCAACACGGGGATTTTCCTGCAGCCTGGTGACTTTAATAACCTCTGTAATAATTTTAGCGTCTCTGCAGACACACACACACACACAAAATACATCCCATGATTGATTCTGAAAACAAAAAAAACGGCTATCACGACGTCTGGGAACACACTACACTGAACAGACTGCAAAAATATTGAACGCTGACATGCTTCACAAGGAGTTGGATTTAAGGAGAACATCATTTACAATAAGGACACTGGAGAAAAGAGCAGGCCTCGTTTATAACTTCCCTATTTTAAAAGCATATTTAATCATATTTTAGTAAGAAGACTCCCCGTTTTCTAAACTGCTCCCATTTGCTTTACAGTTACACGCACTTATGATTTTTGAAGCGTAAATGCAATCACCAGAAGTAACAAGCTAACGTTAGGCTATAAACAAACTACACCACTGTCGCATGACTTCAACGTCACCACCACTAAGCTTCCAACTTGTAATTTGGTTTCATGCGCTTACCTCTTCTACAAAAGCCTTTTGGAAAGTTTGGGTTAGAATAGTTTGCAAGAGCGTGAGTGTAAACACAATGAGGCTGTAAAGGCAGACGAGTGAGTAGATGAGTTTCTGTGTTCGGCGTGATGATGTTTAATGTCCCCGACAACCTCTGTAGTCTCATTTAGCCACTTGTTAGCAACCGCATTTTTTAAGATATGTAAAAGCTTCAAAATTCATGAGTGGGGTATTTACTGATGTATTTTATGTCATAGAACAAAACTTAAAAATCCCTTAAGCTTGTGTTACACAGACCTTATTTCAGGCATCTAACCAAAAACAAATTCAAGAAACCCACTGACTTTGAGATGACAGGACAGGAAGTGCAACAATGCTAACTCATTTACGGGTTTTAGGACTCATTCCTACAGATCTCTATACTGCTCTGCAGTTTTACAGCTTCTTTTGGGATCTAACACTAACAGGTCTATGACTTAAATAGCCATCACAATAGCATGTCTCTTTACCTTGCAGGATGTTGGCTGGACACATGTCTATCTTAGTAACCACTACAAACACTGGCACATTTAGGGCCAGTGCCAGACCCAGATGCTCTTTGGTCATGCCAACAATGCCAGCGTTACTGCCAACCTGAGACAAGAGAGAGAGGAGGAACAGGGAAACAGAAGAGGGTTATCTTTGTTCATTTTTCAATTCCTGTTCAAATTTAATAAACAACCAAGGATTAAGCAACAAGGCAAGTGCACACACACACTTTCCCAACCCTCTTCCTCTCTCTCACCATGAGCATGCAGAAATCAGGCAGGTGTCCCGTCATGCCGAAGACGGTGGTCTTGAGGTACTTCTCATGGCCAGCCAGGTCAATGAAGGTGATGACCTTTGAGGATTTCTCACAGATCTTGGTCCAGTCTAGGCCACCCCCGTGGCTGTCTGGCTTGTTCACCACCTAAGGGAGCAGGGAGCAGACAGAGAGAATAGAAGATGACTTGACACAGTATGTGAGAGGAATGAAAACCAGAGTAGAAGAAAACTCCAAAAGAGAAGAAAGAAATGTTTCAGAGCGCCCAACAAAATTTCAAAAAAGTTACATGTCTTTAATTTCCTCTCACTGTACTGGTATTTAATCTGAATGAAAAATGTATTTGAACACACACACACACACTATTATTTTAGATTTCAAGTGTAGGAATTATATTATATAGGAGATTTCAGAAAAATAATGCTTCCTGTAAATTGGGAATGAACCTGGATTGTCAGCGTAAACAAAGTTCCTTTCTCTTTCACACCACACGCATCTCTATACTGTACAATTGTGAGCAATGTGGAAGGCTCTACTTACATCTCTGTTTTGGTCTCATAAAACTGTGCAAAGTGTATTGATGTATCTTTTGTTGCTGTGGTATCACGTTCCACAATTATACATGTACCACATTTTGAGGAATCAGCAAAGCTAGCTTATTAAGTAGTAGGGATGGGGGAAAAAAATAGATTCTTAGATGCTTAGATGCGATTGTCTTTTAAATGCTTATGTCTCAATGGAGAAAACTCAATAATTGGAAATGATCGCCTGAGTCCGCCAGCATATTTTCTCTGCTGCTAAAACCCACTGGCTTTGTGCTAACTACTACTGCAATGTACAACAACAGAGGAAGTTCTTCTTCTTGTACTACTTGTGCTTCAAAACTCTCTCACCTTACTCAAAGACACAACCTGGTGGCGGAAGCCATACAACACATCAACAATTAATACTAAATTATGAACACTTGATCCTGGAAACATGTTACATCAGTACATCTTGGAATATAAATATTACCTGCCTAGAAATTCATTTCAAATTAACCTGTTAAGTGAATTAAACTGAATTATGATTGAATCAATGAATGATTATTATCATGATTATAATGGAAATAGGGTCAAAAAGTAAATTTCGGACACTGATCAAGATGCATTGAGAATCGTTCTATAATCACATCATAGCCCTCTGAATCGAAATAATGATTTTACAGTCAAAACATCGCCTCTCTCCAAGCACAGTTTTTGATAAATGGTATTTCATCCAAAAGTCTTTCAAATAAAAGCTGGAGAGAACTGGAAAACTTCGGATACGTGTTCTCATACATTAAGTCCTGAGCATTGGCAGAAGCTCACCTGTCCCTCCTGGTCAAAACCCAGGATGTCATTGCCCACGCTGCTGGTCCGTCCACTCTCCATTTCGTGTTTGTGTCTGAAGAGCTTCTGGCGAGCGAAGCCTCTGCCATTGTCCAGCTCACCGTGGGTCAAAACCCCCAGCAGAGTGCTCTTCCCCGCGTCCACGGTCCCCACCACCGCCACTCTGGAGACCAGATGAAGGAGGAAACGGAGAGTGAGAATGACAGGTATCAGTACAAAGAAATGTGTGTTGTTATATTAGTGGTATGGTGAAGTAGGTACACATCCTCTTCCTGCCTGTAAATGCTTTAATTGAGCCTTTTTTGTTGTCTGTTATTCTGTTTTGACTCTCTGTTCCTGTTCTTGTATTTGTGTTAATTTTATTTCAGCAGGGTGTAAATGACCACGTATCCTCAGCACAATCTACTCAGTATAAACACAGGTTCAATTAAATAAAATTCAAAAAATAAATAGCATCTCTCAAAATCCAATTCCATATCAACATAAGTGACAACACACTTAAGTTACAGAAAGATTGAAACATGCCATTTTATTCCTGCAGGAGCTTCACATGTCCATGTCAGCAACATCAAATGCACTTCTTGGGGGCACAATAAATATATATTGCAAAAATGATGCTGTGATCACGTTTATGGAAATGCTGTAATTACTGAACAAATTTTCAATCACATATACTGGATATATTATGGTTTTATTTACAATATGGACGGGAGAAAGGACAGACAGACTACAGACTTGGTTTTACATTGGAAAAAGTCTGAGCGGTTTCTAGACAGGTGCAGAACTGTGGCCCAGTACAGCCACAGTCACTTAGGATTTAAGTGCCACGATCATAGACACTTTAACAATTAATAATTACGTATTAATTGTCCCTTACCAGAACCCTTTCTCTTAATTTTACCTGACTTCCAGGAAATCCTGTTCGCCCACCCGCCGGCGGATGAGGTAGTCCTGAATCTTTCCACCAGTGTCTGTCCTCTCCCTGAGCCAGATCACGTCAGCCTCAATCTGTTCACACAGCGACCGCACCGTCGCTACCGACGCCTCCATGTCCTTCTCATTCAGACCGTAGTCACCTCCATCTAAACGGAAATGAGGTGGGGATAAAGGAGGAGGGCAAAAGAGGGACCAAGGGAGGAAGAAAATAGAGTTACTCTGATGCAGGATGGAGAATGGTTAATGTAACATTACACATCTGCTATTTAATGTATGCTTTTATCAGGAGTGCTTTACAGAACAGTAGGGCTGTGCGATATGATATACATCATGTGACCATAGAAAAATGTCTATCGTTTCATATTATACTCTTTTATTTCGTTGTATCACAATCTTTATGGCAATATTTTTCATTATTCCGTTATGTTTCGCACGGCACCAATACAGGCAGGAAATTTGCATGAAGGCAACACAAACAAACATGGAGGAGAGTGAACGTGACACAGAACGGGTAAGTCCGAAGAGGAGAGGGACTCCGACCAGCCAAGACAAAATGAGGAGTTCATACCTAAATGAGGGGCCAATTCTGTCGCATGGACATGGATATAAAAGGTCTGACACGGACCAGAAAACCGTACTTTCCAAATTATGCTGCGCAGACCGGTCCCCACAACAGACTCAAACACCACCTACGCAAGAATCATGTCAAACAGCATGGAGAGAGTCTACGGATGAGAGCCACAAAAGTACAGTCTAGTGCTCAAAACAAATCCCAGACTCAGACGCTGCAAGAGGCTTTTGCCCATGGCACAAAGGTTCTAAATAAAAAGGAGAAAAACAATCAAATATGAATAAAAGTACCTTTTATTTGTCACATATATAATTAAAAATGTAATAAGAAATAGGCCCGTCCATGTGGTCATTTCAGATAAACTATTTATTTAAAGAATTTACAGAAAATGTGCTATATCCTGATATATATCATTATGAGATGAAATGATCTATATCGGGATATGAGATTTTGGTCATATTGCACAGCCCTACAGAACAGTGAGCATATAATTTCCAAGTATGTCTGGCAAATGTCAGGGCTAGTGTACAGCCTCGCCCTGGAAACGTCAGTAACTTGCTTTATGACAGGGTGGTGACCAGGAGAACAAATACCACACTGGAGGCAGACTTTGTAGAAGAAAGAGTAAATAAACAGGTGGTTTACAGGAGAGGAGGGAGGGGAGAAAACCTCAATTACTGGGACCACAACGCCTGCCAAAATGACTGGATCATAACCAGTCTTTCTTATTTAAATGTACATTTCCAAAGAAAACCCACAAATACACTACAATAGGTGTCTTGTTCAGTGAAGGAAATTTACATTACGGCCTACACTCACTATCAGTGACTTTGTGGTTGAAGTAGCTTACTGCTGCTTTTCTCAACACCACAAACACCCCACCACTAACCGGCCACAAAGTCTAGTTATACTAGACTGAGAAACAGAAACAACCAGCCAGGTCAGTAGGCCGGTCAGCTAGCTGCTCTTCCAGCCAGTCAGACAGAACTGGTGAACTAGAGACAGTCCGTGTGCTGAGTGGGGAAAAAAATGACACCCTTTCACACATGCACTTTGACCCCCATCACCACCACCAACAACAGGCCACATGGGTCACACATGTTGCTGTAACAGGCAAAAAATAACCCTGGTTGCCAACAAAAGCCCTCGTGCCTGTGTGTAGGGTGGAGGAGTGAAAACTAAACAGCAAACAAATGGGGTTAGCTGCCTGGGAGGACACACCAGGCCACAGCTGACAGTGTGACGGCTCTGCTAATACACACTGGTAGCTTGCCTTTCCCCAAATATACTAAAAACTACTTTCCACAACTACTTATATAGATGTAAAACAATATCTTCCATTGCCTGAAACTGGTCAGTGTGTAAATACAATGTTCTTTTTGATATGAGTCAGCTGTGAGTCTTACACAACATGCCTCTGTTTTCCCTTGATTTTAAGTTCCATTCTCCAAAAAAAAACCAAAACAAAAAAAACAATCCATCTGGTAAACTGTTAAAAGTCTTTGGTGCCATCTATGGGATATGTTCACCACACACACCAGATGACTAATAAGATGAGTTTCCTGGCCAAACTTAACTCAAAACCTGGGGCATGTTTAGCTACAATTGATTCAGTTATGGACTACTCTCCTCTCAATCTTACAATGTACCACATGACATGACATTTCCAAAGCAAAACTTGACATTGACCATATTAAGCCCAAAACAAACCAATCTCCCTCATGATTCAATAAGATTATTTTTTCCAGGTGCTGACAGAACATTTTTTAAATGATTTGACTTGTCAATAGTGCTCTCTTTTGCAAGTCTAGTACTGATATCAAAGGTCCCTGTGGGTTCAAATCAGATTTAGTCACGTTTAGCCTATCTGTCAAAACTGTAGTCAATTTGTAGTCGACAAAATCTAATTTTAGTCTATAAAATACAAAAAGGGTCATTGTTCAATCAACTGTCCTCATTTCAGCTTTTCATTTATTTATTTATTTATTTTTATATATATATATATATGGATTTTTTCTAGTCTATTTTTGTCAACGATAATAGAAAGAGATTTCACTACTTTTTTTTTATCATTATATTCCATTTTTCATGAATATGTTATGAGAAGTACTCACTGTTTCTATTTGGTAAAACAAATTTCAATAACATCTCATTCTCGTCATGTAGAAAACATATTTTTTCACAGTTTTCAGTACTGAAATTAACACTGCAACTCATTTTATTGTATTTTTAGATATTGATTGTGATTATTTGTGACTGTTGACGCACTAACAGCTAATGTACATGCAGTGAAAGTGCCAGTGCTGCACCAGTATAAAAGGTCTAATCAGAGCTGAGAGCAGAGGAAGAGGCCGTTCTAGGAGCACAACACACTTTGCTCTGGAATCTTCTGAAACTACCAACGGTAGCTTTTACCTGTGACCTACTCGTAACACATGCACTTCCCTCCTTCTCACTGTATGGAAGAAAACATAACTACAACTACATGCAGAACTTTGTCAGTTCATTGCTCCAGAGGTACAGCACATACCCTGCTGCAGAACACAACTTTCTGAAGCATACAAACGATCCACTAAGAACCAATTAAAACCAAACTTGTAATGTTGATTAGCACTGTCTGCGACTTCTTTCAAGATTGCAAAAGTTTTACTTGTCACATGCTCATTTAATATAACAAATCATATTCTTTGATAGATCAAGGTGCAAGGCAACACCTTAGCTGACATTCTATTAAATTACGTGCTGCTGTGTGTATGCTCGATTGAAGACCTCATCCTTAAGTTGCTTGAAAGGTAGTTACCCTTACCTGAACCCATCCCAACCACATAGATTGTCTCTCCACATCCCTCATCTATCCGCTCCCTCAGATGCCGTAGTAATGAATCATACTGTTCCCCCGTTGGACTCACTAGGACCAGCTGAAAAGTGAGAGACAGGGGAAAAGACACACAGTCGAACAAGTATTTCTGGAGTGACTTGATGGCACAACTTCAACAAATTGTAGCTTTTACTTTAAGGCTGTGTGCTGTGCAAATCAGTCCATAACTGTGACAGCCTTTTGTCAATTCAGTCCGCACGTGCAGTGAATTTAGCCCAGGGATGGGTAACCTGTCAGCTGGATCACCTGTCTGGGGTTTTGCACAGCCAGCACAAAATGCGCTGTGTGCAGCTCGCAGGCAACAGGGACTTTGTAATGTCACTGCACAGCATTCGTTTTCCTGAATCAAAACAGAAAGCCGCATGGCTGGAACATCTTAAAACTTAACGCTGCTAGGAGCAATTTACAGTGAGGCCCACCTTGCTGCTTAAGTTTAAATGATCCGCGAACTCGCCGTTTGTATCCTCGCCGTCTTCAAAGCCCTCTTCGCCGGACGGATCGTCGGCACATCCCCGGTCCGGTGCAAACATACAAGCGGGCACTATGGACTCTGCCGCTGGTTCTGTCGCCGTTAACGACGCCATTTCTAGAAAGAGAAACAATGCAAACGGAGCACAATAAACAAACCAACTTATCTCCTTTGCTTTGCTCCACTAGCAAAGACAGAAAGTTAGGTTGATTATCACGGCCAGCTAGCTAATGCTAACCAAACGTCGAACTTGCCGTTATAATATGTAACACTCTTAAAATGGAAAATATAATATACATATGAATCGCCATAACCGTAATATGTCGGCTACATTTTCAAACTTTTTGAAATCTAAACGGTCAATGGAGCAGAACTAGATAATTAAATCTCTCATGAAATGAAGCCATACCAGAAGTTGCTAGCTAGCTCACAAGCTAACTTAGTTGTTTATTCGGGCACTGACTGTGTGACACGCCCATCATAAAATGGAGACAGGGGATTGGCTGCAGTACTCAAAATCACGCCCACTGTGTTGAGGCACAACGTCAGCGTGTTGCTCCGCTGAAACCGAGAGTGTCCTGACCTACTTTCAGACACAAGCTCGCACTCTCTCTCTCTCTCTCTCTCTCTCTCACGCACGCACTTAGTATGACATAATAATGCTAAATAAGTTGAAAATGAGCATTTGACTGGAAAAAAAAAAAAAAAAAAAACATTAGGTATGTCCAGCACATTAAATCAAATCAGTGCATACTAATATTAATAAAACGAATCGGTTGAATATCAGTGGAAACAGTTTTTAAGTGCCATTTAAATGCAGATGCAGCAATAAAAGAATGTCTATACTTTTGATGTGCCAGGGTTTTACAGAAATGTTGTTTGTTGGTGTTTTTTCCCTTTCTTCTTCCTTTCATCCTGTTCCAGTTTATCTGTATATAATTAGTTGTGAAGCACGTTATAATAATTATGCATGTGCATATCAACATACACGTCTAAATTGGACATGCTTTGCAATTACGACAATAAATATATTTAAACCAAGTTTTTTAAAATGCCTATGCCTAATGGGCAAAATACTTCTTTACATTTTCTCTATAGTGAATATTAGGCCTCTCATAGGCTTGTTAATGTAAATATGATGCCCATTTGCACATATGTCCCAAATTCTACATTCATGTATCTGCTAGTCGATAGTATACATTTTTTAAATAATGGTTCCACCATATTCTCATACAAGCATACTGTTTTTGTAATGTGTTTTATATAGTTTTTCTACATATTTGTATTCATTTATTTATTATGTTTCTCGTCACAAGCTGTATGCTATTACAGTACATTTGCTCCTGGAGTCACTCAGTTTCCAGGAAGGGATTAAATTAACTGAATGTCATTATGTTACAGTAGAAAATGAGGCAAACTGAATGCAAACTAATAAATAACAGCCTCTACTCTCTTAAAACTCAGTTGTTAACAGTATGTAATATGACATCTCACAGCAACACTATCAAAAAAGGTCACATACAAAACATACGTCAGGCATATCTGTGAAGAGTCACTTTGAAGAACAAAATACATCTCAGATATACGTTTTTAGAAAACAGTACACATCTATTTCATTATATACAGGCAGTGCAAAAATCTCAGAAACCCACAAATGCAGAACACTGACAAATTTGTCATGAATAAATGAGTAGCCAGTTATTGTAGTTTGCTCTGAGGACAGACTTTCCTTATGAAGGTGGACCATTATTTTACTGCCATACAAACCATGTGGATATGTGTTGTTATGTGTACAATGCTACTTTGCATACAATTCAATCTGATTTCCTACCATTTTAAAATATTTATTTTCATGCCAGGGACTTTCCACCCAAAAGTGCCAACATCCTGTAATATGAAGCAGAACAGTGATTAAGTGGTTTCACTGAGGGGCAAATATCGTCATGTGTGATTGGTCATTTTTTACATCCCTTTTCCTCGTTGGTTGCTTCCTGTCCCAGCGTCACCAGGGTTATATAAACCACTCACCTGCCTGCAGAGCTTTGTCACTCGAGGAGGCACAACCCACTGAAGAAAGCCAAGATGGTAAGTGTTGAAAAAATCTTCATTCATAGGAGATTTCTTTATTCTCCTCATGGATAAATATCTGCATTCA
Source organism: Macquaria australasica (assembly GCA_005408345.1). Lineage (NCBI taxonomy): Eukaryota > Metazoa > Chordata > Actinopteri > Centrarchiformes > Percichthyidae > Macquaria > Macquaria australasica. Next base: position 662,860 of record SEMN01000229.1, read on the forward strand.
TTATCTTGTCATTCCTTATCTTAGTGATTGCATTATACTAAGCTCAGAACACGTTTTCTCATTTTTTCCCCCAACTTTTATAGCCATATTCACACATAGGAGAGATACTGTATATCTATATAGTTTGGCTTTCTTGCACTTTGAATATTTAAACAAATATTCACACATTTCAAATTTACAGGGTGAATATTAGTAAGGTAGAAGTGGTAAGGCAAGGTGAGCATGAACACCTTTCTAATTTCTTCAGGTATTGTTTTTTTTTCTACAGGTTTTAGTATTTTGTCACTCACTGACGTTCATTCCAGGGACACAGAAATATTTATCATTTTTACAGTGTGATTTGATAAAGATGTATTGATCAAAACTAAAGCTGAGCAAAAAAAAAACCTATAATGTCCATGTACTTTTGGCTATCTGCCCAGGAAGTGCTTTGCGTCATCTATATTAAAATCTAAATAAGTGGCTCAGTGGTCACTTCACTGTGTGAGACATGATGTATTGTGAAGTATAATACTATACAATGGCCTGACACACTGCTCCTAAATAATAAGAATGACTCAATCCCCACAGGGATTAGCTTAACTTAATTAACACCTTGCCTGTGCAGTCAATGATAAACCAGTACTGATCTGAGATAGGGGATAAGACATGACTTTAAAGAATATATTGTGGGTGGTATAGAATAATGTGTCTATGGTTGTGGTGCAGGTTTATAGGACCAGGATGTTGAAGTTCATGTGTAACTATCAGGTGATGCTCAGCAGATAGGAAGGACAGTTGTAAATGGAATTTATTGCTTTATTGATTAGGTGACTGACTTTGAAGAAAATTCCTGGTATGCCATGCTAATACTTTTTCCTGGAGTGAAAACTCGAGGAAAATCAACCTTAGGTGTTTTATTAGGTTTGCTAGCTTTCTAATTGTTTTTGTCTTTAATTGTTATATCAGCACACATGGCCACACCCTTCTGAGAGGTGTAGTAGTGGTACCTATCTAGATCTATTGTAGCAGGCGGTGCATGTGTGGGCGTCTTTTTATGGTTTTACTGTCTCTATATGACGACCACATGTCAACGAACAAATACGGCGCCTTCCTGTTTCAGTGCTTTTACAGCCGAGGGTACACTGTTCCACCCTGGTTGATCATCAACAGCTAAGATAAGAACATCTATGATAATCAATTCTCCCACCAGAGAACACTCTTGAACAGTCCTAAATTATAAACCAAAGCATTTTTGAAACATGTTGAGAAAGAGACTTGTTGATTTCTGACTGAAATCTAGTTTCACTCAAGTTTCACTAACAAGGCTGGTTTTTAATTTTGGAGGATGAACATGAGAAACAGAGGAGTCAATAGTTCACATTTAGCTTCTTGTAAAATCTCTCCTCTCTCCCCAGATTGGTGGTCTCATCCAAACTTTAGTTGTACTAAAATAAAAAAAGACAACTAGCTTCACAAATTTTCTCAAGTAAAAGTTATACGTTGACTTGTTTCCTCAATAGTCACTTTTATTATGTGTGAAGTGACGTTACAATCGTAAAGTTCTGAATTTTGCTTTAAATCTATGAAACGGTAATTTTAGTTAAGATTCATCCATACAAATCAGTTCCCATATTCCCATTTGTCATTTGCCTCTACAGAAAGTCACAGACATGACATTCAAGGAGGGGCATGAGTTCAAGATCCGCATCAAGCCCAAGGACGACTGCAACTCGTAAGTTCTCCTCATAAGAGGTCAAGTCACGTGGTGAAGCACTTTCTGAAAATGTTCTGGTTCATAAAGTTTAGCTTTAGATGTGGATTTGATTATGTTTAATCAACAGGAAGTTGATGTAGCGTGCTGTGAGACAGGTTAATGTTTCACCCACTTCTTCCCTTTTTCATTGAACCCTTTTAACCTCTTGTGTTCCTGCCTCCATTGCAGCTTCGCCATCAACATCGGTCATGATTCTGAGAACATCGCGATGCACTTCAACCCCCGTTTCGACAGCAATACCATCATCTTCAACTCCTTGTCCGGGGGATGCTGGGGTGGCGAGCAGTGTGAGGGAAACTTCCCCTTCATTCGTGGGGAGGAATGCAAGGTGTGTTGGGAGAGTATGAGAGTGTTTGTCAGTTCTCTGTAATCTCTCAAACGTCTGTTTAGTCTGACACCAAACTGCAGAACCACTTAGTCTCTAGCATACATTTAGATACAAGGTTTAGTTTAAAGTTAAGGCACACTGCATGTGTATTAAAGTCTCCCTACTTACATTCTTTAAAGTGAGACTTTGCTTAATATCAATCACTGTCGCCACAAGGGACAGTTTCAATATAATAGTAAATGCTCAAACATAGAACAGTAGCAGTAGCACAACAACAACAAAAACATTATCACCAAGTCAGTGAACTGACTCAGTAAAGTCAGTTACACAGCAATATCTATCTAATGTTTTGCTAATATTAGCTAACATTAGCAACCATAAGCTACTGTCACTCATACCAGACCAAGAAAGGTTGTATCAGCAGAACCCCTGAGTATTTTCAATTGAGGCAGGGTGCGTTTCATTGCTTATCATTTCAACTTTTCATTTGTAAGAGGAAGAACCAGTTATTTCTGCTCTCAGAACTCAGAGTCCCACTTTAAGCCAGCTTGCTGCTTAATTCAAGAGTAAATGTAAGTGCACACAATCATCATGTCTCAATATTTCAAACAACAGTAGATAATAAAGACTGTGGCAACAGAAATGGTACTGCTATAAACTGTGTTCCAGAAAGTGTTTTCCTTACATTACTTTAATGATCTTACATCACACTCTGCAGCAAATATCTCAGTCCAGAGGCTTTTAAAGAATTAAGTTGGACTCTTGTGGTTTTAACATTGTTTAGACAACAAAGGCTTAGAGCTGCTTTCGGGTGTGATAATAGTTCACACACAGACCTGCTGTATTTGAAAGAATATTTTTTGCAGACCATTGGCGAAGTACTTTTGCTGTATTTATTGTAGTCATTTGGCTCAAGCTCAAATTTCATAATGTCTTTCGCCATAAGGAGGTTATTAGCGGGCTTGGTATCTGTGCTGTAACATTGTTAGGGCAACACACACTGAGCTATACAATCATGAAAGGGTTTATAGGCTCATAAAACTTAATAACCGCTGAGCGAGCTAGATAGTCTTACCTATCTATGAGTCAGTCATTCTTTTTACACACTGTACATGTTCTCTTATCTTTTGGCTGTATGAAATGAACGTGACTGACACTGAAAGATAAATTGTGTGTTTTCTCTGTCTCTGTTTTTTTTATTTTATTTTATTTTTTTACATACCTCAGTTTCACATCAACTTCGACAATGGGCAGTTTCACATCAGGCTCCCTAATGGCTCCACGTTGAGCTTCCCCAACCGACTGGGAGACTTCAAGTACAAATACTTTGATGTCAGCGGTGACGCAAGGATCGTCGGCATCAAGATCAAGTAGAGGGTCAACCCTTCTTAACCCTTTGACCCTTGACCTGTCCACCTTATGCTAGTTGTTGAAACAGGCCTGATTGTTAATCTTTTCTCCTGCTGAGGCTTATGGAAAAATAACTCTAGATATTTATACCAACATGGAGCGCTGACGTTGTAATAAGAGGAATTGGTCTAAAGAGGGAGCCACAGCACATCTTACCTCACTGTACCTGCTTGACATCTCATCAGTCACTGGGTTTGTTAATAAATGCTGTGAAAAAAAAAGAAAAGTGTCGTCTCTCGCTCTCGCTCTTCATCTCTCACTCTGACACACACTGATACAACACAGCATACATAATCTCCAATGATGAGTCTTAATCGACAATTGAGGTATGTTCTTTTAACTCCATATGCAACATTAATGAAACAGACATTATATATTAGAAATCCAAAACAAAAAGGTACTATCTACACTTGTATCTAATCAGTTAATTTAAAAAATATCTGTATTTCACAGATTTATGACTATTTGGCCTCAGTCTGAGCAGTCATATCAAAATTCATGCAGATCTTAAGTCAGATTTTTGTGCAGGTGCTTAACCAAAAATGGAGGATAGTGAAGTTTTACATCACATTGTTATTTAAAATGTTGCTTCAGTGCAAGCAAATCATGAAATAATGAAACCAGTGCATCTAAAAAGACATGTCAATGTACATTTAAGCGAATTAAAACAGTTAAAACCAGACAAGAGCCACTAAAGATGCATAGGCGATGACTTAATAAATGTAGAGTCCAATTTACAATTGTATTATTCTGCATAAATGTAAAAAAGAAAGAAAAATTGGAACTGAAATAAGAATTAATCATTAAGGCATGCAGTGTGAATGTGGCAAATAAATCAACTGGACTGTAAGGATAGAGCAGATAATAGAGGATAAAACAAGATAATGTAAAAGGAGGGACAATATACGATGAAGAGGTGAGATGAAGCACATTCATACAGAGACAATTTGCAGGAGGACTCAAAGAAGCCATGGCCTGAGGCTGAGGAATGTGGCACGATGCAACCACATTCCCAGTAAGGAGATGAAATATCCTTTACGTGTGTGTGTTTATGTGTGTGGGTAAGGTGGATGGCAAATGGGAGAGTAAAGGAAAAATGGAAGCAGTTTGATTCCATTGCCCAAGTATTAGATTTTTTTTACAGCAACGGCAAAGTAATTAATAGCTGTGATGAATTCTTGTTACCAGTATTTCTTCCAAAACAAAAACAAAAACTATTGAAAATTTCCATGTTTTTAACTTTTTAAATGCTAATTCAAACCTTTGTAATTTGGAAAATAGCTGACATTTTAATCCAGATATCAGTAGCTTAAAGATCCTGTTAAATGTGTATTTGTCAGATTGATATCATCAATGTCAAAAAGGCAGACTTGGGGATTGTTAGACAGGCAGAATTTGAACATGTGGGGGGATAAGTGTTAGATTATATGATAAAGGACACAAATGAAATACTGTGCCATTTGTGCTGCTTGACCTCCAACCAGAAGGCTTGCAGTCAGACTTTCGTGTTAGCAAACATCCACCTGCTGTGTCTGAATTTCTTTGAATCCTTAACAGATTAGTCTTCTCAACAGAGCAGGAAATGTGTAGCATCACACCACATATGTTTGCACCATTTACGAAGTTTGTAGACAGTGCTAGTTCACATTACAAGCATCTCACCGCTGTGACATTTTCCAGCTGATGAATGAAATGTTCCTGCTCCAGTGTCTACGCTCAGTAATCATTTATTCATCCACTAAAGGTCCTGCAGTGGCGTAGTCACAGCCGACCCGGGGTCACCCCTGCTTGAACCCACAGACTGACCTTTCTGGGCCAAGTAATCTTTATAGTTCCGGGTCAGAAGAGTGTAAAGAAACGGATTTATACAGCTGTTCCCATAGGTCAGACATGTGACGAAGAAATTCACATAATTATGTGCAGCTGGAGACAAAGCTTTGAGGGACTCTGAAGAGAACAGTTTAGCTAGCTGCCATCCCCAGAAAGGCAAGAAACACGCCCAGTAGGCCACTACAATGCTAAAGATCATTGATACAACTTTTTGTTTGAGTCCTCTCCTCCGGGCAGACCGGCTGCTACCCTGTAAGCTAGCCTGTGCTGCCCAGTAGCGCCTGGCTAGCCCCACATACAGCCCAACGATTACCAATCCAGGAACTAAAACACTTGTAAAGAACAGGATGGTGATATAAGCCCTGAAGGCCTCATGGGTCCAGGTGGGGAAGCAGATCCTCTTAACCAAACCAGCCACAGTTGGTTTGCCCTCCCTGAGTCGGATCATCACCATCATGGGAAGCGTTAGCACGAAAGCTATCCCCCAGATAATCCCTGCTGCTAGCTTTCGTTTGCGGGACGAGGACCTGTGCGCGCTGAAGGGCCTAGCCACGGCACGGTAGCGTTCCAGGCTCATAGCAACCAAAATGAAGACGCTAGCGTGCATGGTGAGGAGGTCGAGGCTCAGCAGGATGCGACAACCAGCCTCACCAAACAGCCAGTCATGGGCGAAGTAGGTACAGACCACGAAGGGGATGGTGGAGAGGTAGAGCAGGTCAGCCAGAGCCAAATTGATGATGTAAACGTACATGGAACCTGTCCGGCGCAAAGCGGCTGAACGCGTAATGATGAGTGTATACGTGTTGCCTGCCACACCCATGGCGCACATGATCATCAGCGTGGCACCCAGCAGAGATGTCACCCAAAGGCCACCACTTCCTCCTCCTCCACCACCACCACCACTTTCCTGGGACCCTCCATCTCCAGCCCCTGGGCTCAGGCCAAGCCCCAGCTGTGGAGTAATGGTGGCATTAGAAGTGCAGTTCATTGCACTTTCACAGATGAAAGGTCAGAGGTCAGGCCCTAATGTTTAAGAGCCAATTTGTGCAGCGCTGCTGTATATCACGGTTGGCTCTTGCATTAAATTAGAAAATGTTGTCTGTACTCTGTAAACATTTCATGCTGGGATGCGAATCACAGATTGAAGATGGCACCTGATTGTAAAGACAGTTATTTTCCTTGTGAAATTTTGTTGAAACCTATAAACTGTTGGAGGTAAATCCAAGAAATAGCATTAATGGGCAAAAGGTGGAAGAGCAGGGATGACAACAACAACTGTATTAATCCACTGAGAAGATGTAAGTAGACCACTGACATGGCTAGCAGCTTCAGTGACTACGTGGCTGCCTGTGGCTTGTAGTGCTTGTCCCCAAAAGTAAGGTCCTCCACACAGGCATGATCCCATATTTCTCCAAAATCAGGGTGGCACGCTGAGTCAGGACACTGCCTGTCAACTTGACGAACTGTGTTCAAAATCTCTGATAGCAGACTCCTGCAGTGCTGAGGTGTGCTTCAGAAAGACTTCAGTTGCTGACATTTCCAGGCAGAGTCTCCTGATGGCGATTCATGATGTCACTTTTATATGTAATAACAGACAGAGAAAATCCAATCTCTTTCTCTATCCGTGTCCACTGTGGTGACCACAGTACATGTCCAGTTTTGGGGGAAAAAAAGTTCCTTGACTGGACCAAGTAGGGTTGAATCAATGGCTGTTCTATATCCAGTCAAAATCTGTCTTGTCTTAGATTTCTACCTGCATATAGACACCTCAGTAGTACAGATCCTTTGCTTTGTCCAAATGATCCATGTTAATGGGTCACTGCTGCTCCTCTATACCTCCATAAAGATATGATGGATGGCCTCCTGTTTCTCCTTGGATCTTCGGCCCCCATTTGACTCCGTTTTGATAGAATGGTGTTGTGTCTGTGTTCTCTGGAGTTCTCCTGGTCCCAGTCCTCTCCCTCCTCTTCTCCTCTCTCCTCTGTCCTCCCTCTTTCTCACCAGGGTGAAAAACTAGCACGGGCCTATAGATTTTTGAGGTATTCCTCTCTGGCCTCCAGCTGCTGTCTCTGAGCTCCAGGGTGTAGTTTTAGACACCCAGAAATCACTGGCAGCGGCAATTGTCCACAACCACACACACACACACACACACACACACACACACACACAATGAACAACAGCCAAACACATCATACATATGCATAGGCCTAAATAAAAAAGGACCACATTTATTGATTTCAGCTAATTTTAGAGGTACTTTTAAAAACAAAATGAATACACCTGCTCTCTTTGTGAATTATAAGTACAAGAGTATTTAAACATCTAAGTTTTTGCTGAATTTTACACTTCACACATATATTTTTCTCTAAAACTCACAGTACAAACTGTTTTTGGATGCTTTTTGCCTCTGCATTAATTCCAAGTTGGCAGTACATTCATATATATGTCGATGGTGCAGGAAATCTGATATATTTACAGAATTTTTTTTTTTTTTTTACAGAATAAAGTTTTCTAGAAATGCACTGGATGGGCTTTGGAATAATTCAACTTTCAGTCTGAAGAGAGTGATAATATACCATAAGCGACTATTTTTAAAATGATTTGATACTTCTGAATTCACACACAAATCTGTACAGAGATTCCTTGACATCTTCCAGAGTGAATAGTTTTTATTAGTGATCATCAATAATTTCATGTGCTCCGTCAGTCAGCTATGGCCAAGAATAGAAATACCTTTATTTAAAAAATGTATGACACCAAATCAATACGTAATGTGAGTACCTCTTTTACCAAAAAGACTGAAAAGGAAAACAACAAAAAAATACCACTAAAATGTACCAATTGGCTGTTTAATAACAAAAAATAGGAAAAAAATAAGTTATTATTGGAATTATTGTTTGTTTTAACAAAGACTTAGTGTATATACTGTATGCCACATGGAGGTGCTGTTAGACCATGTAATGGCTTGCAGTGTTTCCAGCTTTTTAAAAAAATCCCAATCTCCTTCTATTGTCTTTGAAGTACGTCTTTGACAGAAGTACTCGCATTTCTCCAAAACTACTTACAAAATCAACATTTGCCTAGTCTTAAAAGAAAATACAAAATCATAAAAGTCACCATGAATTCATGATATAAACTGTACAGGTACTGTGTCTGAAGATATTGCTTTGCTTGGAAAAACTCTTTCTTTGACCTTTTGGACTGAAACAGCATAATAAGCAGCATGACACAGCTGTCTGCAATACTCTTGCTGAATATAAATGTTCAAAGTCTATGAGAGTAGTTATTCACTTTTATACAAACTTTGTAACATTGCTTTTATTAAAAAAAAGAAGAACAAAAAAGAAAGAAAAAAAATCAAAAGGAATTCTGAATACAACAGATACAATTGTTGTCTGTCCTGTTGATGGTCTGTACCTGTCTGACCCATTTGACTCCCTGTACCTTATTAGTATTACCCAATCACCACATCACACTTGGGCATGAAATACGTAATACAAGAGGACCAAGGCACTTCTCACCTTAGAAATGTCTTTTTCTTAAATAACTGAATATCTAATAAACGTAAAAATCCCAACCTCATTATTTTACCATGATTAAAAAAAAGTGTAAAAATGTTCTTACATTCCCATAGTAAGTTAGCATGGGCAACAGCGACCGTGTCTGAACAGGCCGAGAAAAGAGCGCCATCTAGAATTTCAAACATGTCCTACATAAAATCCAAAAAGTGTTATAGTACTGCCCAGACAATTTGACAAGTGATGTCTTTACAGTGCAAAAGCACCACAGCAATAAATGCCAAAGCTGTCACCAAAACAAAATCTAATAAAAATCATATTGATTACCATTAAACATTTAAGTATTGTACAAATTCTTTTTAATTTTTTTTATTAAATGTCAGTTTTTTTAAGTCTTAATTTACATTTGCCTTGGTCCTCTTGTTTGCATTTTTAACCCCATTGCCAAATAGCACCTTTGGGACTTGGGTAGCAACAAGCTCCAGTCTGACCAGTCGTCACCAGTGATGAAGATTTTGCTACAGTTTCCCAAAATCACTAAAGGAGTCAGTGGCAGAACTGATGTGGGTCCGGTGTCAGGTTGGTGATGGGCTGAGAGGAGAGGGGATGGTTCCACAGGCCTCTGGTCCATCAATGCCTGTGCTTGAACAAGGCTTCCACTTGAAAATAAACCAAAGTCCAAAGTTAGAAAGAAATGCTTTTTACCCATTCAGACAAATTTATTTTGTATGAATAATACAACAGAGCCTTGGTGTTTCATTAATTTGCAGTCATTTGCCCTTTTAACATCCATTCTTGAGATTCTTCTAATGACATATGTGCCAATACGTGTTGTTTAGTTGGTCTATTATTTTGCAACTTTGTTCCAGAGTAAAATATCATGAAAGCTTACCAAAGCTCTACCATTAGATGGATTGCAATTCAATTTTGTACAGACATTCATGGTTCCTAGACAATGTATCCTAATGACTTGGGTGATCATCTGACTTTTCCTGTAGCACCACTAGAAGGTTGACATTTGTGGTTCAGAGAGAAGTGTCTTGTCAATTATTGGCTGCCGTCTGCCTCAGCTGGGTCTAAGGATAGAGGGTGTATGGTGTCCACACTGTGAGGCCCATTGAGGGAAATTTGTGATTTGCGATATTGGGCTATAAAAAATAAACTTAAATTGACTTGACCTCCATCTCATGATTTGGATTTCTTTACACAGAGCATTACAGCCAGTAGTGTCCACGGCATGTACTCTACTTTCCGCTAACAATCCCACAATGCAATGCTCCACATTTTATAAATGTGAAAATGTACTGTTGTGCGACTCTAGAACTGTTAGCGATGAGACAAAATGATGAAAGTTGATGAGTGTCCGAAAACTCAATTTACTGCTCTCTATAGAGTAAACTACAGTGTGTTTATTAAAGAATAGTCAATGAGTGAACAAAGGAGTGATTTTGCACACAGCCGAAGTCTTGTTAGATAAGATAAATAGGTAGATAACTACCAGTGAGTGAATTGTGACCCTGTTGGCTTTCTGCAAACAAAATTTCCTCCTCCCTTAACTATCACAGAGGTATTTAAACCATAGCTGCTTCACTGGAGCTGCCAGTGATGGATGCTTTGGTTTGCATGCAGGAACTCCCATGTTGTGTAAGTATATGCAACTGCAAGAAGATGCTGAAAAAGGGCATGTAAAGCTTTCCTTAATAACCAAATATATTATTTATTCCATGGTGCCCCTGTGGAGCTGAGTAGCTATTTAATGTGAACCTGTAAAAAACAAAAACAGCCACCTACAAAAGAATTAGCAGCTCATTATAAAGGCTAATAGCTAATAAATATTTAATGACTATTAAAAAGTTCTGAATTCTTACTTGTGTACTCCTGAGGGGACATCTGAGCGCTCATGACATCACTGAAGTGTTTCAGCCAATCCTGCTGGTCGCTCTCCGTCTCGCAAGTAAACAGGAAGCCACGGTCAGGTGTTACTATGGTGATACCGTGTTGCCAGGCGCGGTTGCAGTGGGTGCCAGCAGGCAAGCCGGGGGAGGCGCTGTAACCATGATCCTTGTTCCCCAAGAACACTTCACCTTTGGCAAAGGCATCCTTCATAAAGAGAGAGAATGAAAGAAACAGAGGTCAACTGTAGAGTACAGACTCCCCATCATGTTACTGTTTCAGGACACAGTGTCTTACTACTGTGGCTTAAACATAATGAAATGCTTTGATGAGTAAAGTAATTATGTTTTTGTTTCAAACCTCTGCTAAATACGGAATTAACTGACCAACTTAACAGAAATGTTAGGTGGTTAGGAGGTTTATTCTAAATTAACACCATAATGGGAAAAGTCATAATAAAAACTGTTGTGACGAGACTGTCGTTCAACTCAGTCATGTTATGAGTAAATGTGAAAAGTACAATAAGCTGTATTAGGGTAGGGTGACGAAATGTACCAGTCTTGTTTTTCTTAATTTGCTACTCTCAACTCTCAGCTGCTGTTCTTAGCCATGCTAGCAGCGTGGCTCTTGGGATGTCAGACTGTTGGCCAGTTGGTCGGTCCACCGCTTTGGTCCAGACTGAAATATCTCAACAACTACTGGATGCATTGCCATCTAATTCTGCACACAAATTCATGGTAATAGGATGAATGCAACTAATGATTCTTGTATCGATTAATCTGCCAATTATTAACTTGAATAATCATTTAGTCTATAGTGAAAAATGACCATCACAATTGCCAACTGACCAGCAGTCCAAATCCCAAAGATATTTTATTGACCATCATATATGACAAAGAAAAGCAGCAAATCCTCACAAGTTGAAACCAGCAAATGTTTGCCATTTTTGCTTGAAAACTGACTAAAACAATTAAATGATTAAAGTAACGATTAATATCTTTTGATCGACTAATCGATTACTTTGTCGTTGCAGCTCTACAGACATTGATGTTACCCTTAGCATGAACTGTAATCACTTTGGTGATCCCTTAACTTTTCATCTAGCGCCATCAACAGGTCAAAATTTGAATGTGTCCAATACTTGGTTTATGACCAAATACCTGCAAAACTAATGATAGTCTCAGCTGTACTTTGTGTTTAGTGCTAATTAGCAAATGTTAACATGCTATGAGGCTAAACTAAGATGGTGAACGTGCCTGCTAAACATCAGCATAGTAGCATTGTCATTGTGAGCATGTTAGTACGCTGACATGTGGCTATGTTCAGCCCTACAGAGAGAGGCTCTTATAGTCCTGCTTGAGTTTGTTTGCCAAGTAGTGACAGCAGGATAAGTTAACGATAAAACAGATGTATTCATTAGATGCATTGTGAAGGCTCAACTTCTTGTGAACTCTTGAGCAAATCAGATGTGTTCACAACGTGCACTGAATTTATAGGGTGTCTCAATGTTGAAATTACAGTGAGAAAATTTCCAGCATGCTTTTTTACTAGTGTATTACATTCTTTTTTGTTAGCCTCCCTTCACAGAGGATGTCAAGGGCTCAAAGACACTTCCACAGGATAGCTACTTGCTAAGATGAACCCTGCTGCCCTCCCCACTGTACAAAGTAACTGTTGCATGATATCTTTTAAAACAATATTGCACTTACATACACAATGAACTATTGTATACACAGCATCTATAACATGCATAATTTAGTTATTATCCAAGTGATCAAATTACACTTGCTTTGAGCTTCCTCCACATATTCCCAGTCCACACTTCACTAGACTTCCTCTTCCTTTCATCTACCAGTTTTTCTTGCCCAACACTCTTGGGGCAAGTCGGACATTTCAGCCACCTATAATTATTGCACCTCTCCATTGAACTATTACATCAGCGACAATGCTGAGCTAATCTGGCTTGGCTATCTGATGTGTCTTTAGCCAAGTCTTGGGAAATCTGGATCTCCCCCCTCTTAAGGCAAGTCTCTGTGATAAACACTGCAATAAATACTCCACTCTAATGATTCCAGGAATCTCACTTTCACAACGTCTCTACCTTTCAAGCACTGATATCAGATGAATTAGGTAAAAGGTCGCCTGTAGAAGTATCCAGTGTAGCTTATAGGATAAAGCTAATCTGCAGATTAGCGTTTCACTTCATTTTCAGGCCATCCATACTGTGAGATGTGTAATAATGTTACATATGAATGAAAGGACCTTATATCACTCTATCCCCACTGAGTCATGGCTTCATATCCCCAACATCGTCTACTTAATCTAATTTGCTTGATGGAAAGAAAAACCTCCTCCTCCCAGTCCCCATGGTGCTCATTTATATCTTTTTAGAGCACAAGAAACCATCAAGGCACCGTTGTTGGTGGGTTGTGATGAACCACAGTCACTCAGGCATCAACTAAAGGCTTAAAATATAAACTGAAGTCTTTCTGATGTGTGTAGGTGTGTGTAAAGATGCCATACCAGCGGATCTTTGAAGTACATGAGTCGCCTGTGGTCCAGGGTGAACCAGCGTTTCTTGAAGCCTTCCGTGTGCTGCAAAGACAAAGACGATGACAGAAACAGTCAGACCTGAGGTGAGTGAGACAGAGAAAGACAGAGAGAGAGAGAGAGAGAGGGAAACTGTATAGAGACACAAAGCAACATTGTACTTGTACCAAAGGTGGTGTCTGTCTGGTTTTTAAATCAAAAAGTGATTCATATTCTGCTCTTAAATTGACTCTTTTGTATTAAGAATTCCTACAAAGTTTCCTGATATATTTGACATTTTTGCTTGAAAAATGACTTTTAATCATGTAAATTGTTGTCAAGTCATTTTTAGTTGTTAGTCAGAGGAGACCAATTGTTTCAGCACCAAAAGTCAAAGTCAAAAATGGGAGTTTTTGTATCACCAACAATATCAAAATATTGAAAATGGATAAAACTTTGAGAACAGGGGATGAGTGTGTGTTGCTGGCGTTTTATTCATGTTTTTCTTGACTTTCCTTTTTATGAATCAGTAGTGTAGCATTCTCTTGTAAATGTAACATTTGACCATGAAAGTGCATTAAATCTGATCTCCTGCTAGCATTTGCATTTGCTCTTGTTTGATTTGCATGGTTTTCTGTTAGTGCTGAAAACTGGTTTTCCCCTTGGCAGCCCCTTCTGAATGTTTATGGCACTGCTTTCACAACACTCTGATTTTGAATTTAAAAAGTCAAACTTCGTCGTCACGGTTGAACATTTACATCAGTGCAGCAGATCCAAATCCACGCTGAAAGCAGCTATCGAGGAACAAGAAGCACAGCACCTTCGGGGAGTTTATTGAAGTGCACAGGCAGCTTGAGCTCTTTTCAGAGAGCTGAGCTTCAAATAATGAGGACGCTCAGGTCCCCGGCTGCTGCCAAATTGTCCTCATAAAAATGTTTGATATTTTCGTTGTGGCATAAGCCTGAACAACTGACTTGTTCCCTTCTCAATTCGCCAGTGATTCCTTCCACAAATATGTCTTGCATGTGTGTGTGTGTGTGTGTGTTTGTGAAGGAAATTAATAATGACACCCATTTAGCAAATCAGCCCAACGCAGAAAGTTAGTGAGTCCTTTCATCTCTCAGCCTGACAGATGGAGATTAAACTGAGAGTCTGTGTCTGTGTGTGTCTGAATACAGAACCGGTTGTGTCGCTGAGGATCAGGTTGCATGGAGTTGCCTGTGTAGGTGCTTCAGTCTGAATCCTGTGTGTGAAAGCACCTGCATGTGTCTACATATGCTAATATAAAAGTGTCAGTGTAACTGTGCATGACTGCATGCATATGTACAAATGCATCTTTGTGTGTTTGCTTAATCCCAACATATGTCTGTGTTTCTGTGTGTATTTGAGGTTTTGACACCTAAGGATTAAATTGATCCTCAGCTGGAAGCCTTTTATTCCCTCTCAGACAGACTGACGGTGCGGGCAGACAGGTAGGACCTCTCAGCTGTCTGTCAGCCTGTCAGGCAGCGGTGGCAAGCAGCCACGCTGACAGCTGGGCTAGTTAACCTCTTAGCCCAGCTCCCATTCCATTAAAGCAGGGAGAGCGGGAGCTGGGATCACAGGAGGTCTGAGGAGGGAACTGTGTCCAACTAGTTAAATGAAATTTAGTTTTAAACTCAATTCAGAATTAAGCCTGGTTTAGTTTAGTTTTTAAAAATTGTGTGTGTCAGTGTGTAATAAATACTATACAGTTCTGCTTTGACTTTTTTTCAAAATGTATGCATATCATTTATATAGTATAATAGTGACTGGACAGCAGATGATTTGCCACACTAAGATAGAGACAGAGCGTAATTAAGTCCCGCCCACACCGGAGGGGAAAACAATTCATCGCTCTCCATTGACTTTGTATTGCGTGAAGGTGCCTCCTTGTCACTTCGGTCTGCTAGCAAACAACAGAAACATGCCTAAAAGCTGCTGTGTGGGGAGATGCACTACCGACAGGGTGAAGAACCCAGAACTAAGTTTTTATAAGCTGCTGAACCCAAAAACAGAGCCTTTAAGAAGATAAAAGTGGATACAGACGTGAGGCATCAGCAGGAAGAATGGGAACTCTGTGGGATCCTGACACTCAGTATGTCCACGTATGTGTGCAGCAAGCAGTCAAATATCCAAATGTCAGTTTTAGGCTAACTATACTGCTGTAAGTTAAGCTAAAGCATTTTGACAGTATGCAACTTGTGCAGCTGAATGTGACTAAATCAGAAAGATATTATGCAGTATTATGTTTGCATGTGCCTTAGCTAACTACAGTAACTTAGCTTGAGAAAGGACACCGAGACAGACAGACAATATTGAGTTTGTCCTCTCTGGTAGACACAGGGTGCTAAAATAATGCTCTGACATGCTGAAATCTAATGTTTTTAGCTGCTACAGGCATTTTGTTAGCGTTTCAGCCCTTGGTTGCATATTGTGGCGCTGATTGTTTTCCCCTCTGGTGGGTGTGGGTGAGTATGATACGTTGCGCTCTGTATCTATGCTGTCAATCATACAAAAGCCAATACAGCCCTGTTCACAAGTGACTATTATTATCCAGAGACCTCATGTAGTTCTTGAGGTAACCCTCATCTCTGTTTTGTGAAACCCATTTGCAGTTTAAGTTTGAGGATTTTTGATGTGTCACTTTCTAATTAAGTAAAACTAAAGTTTTATTTGAGTGTTGTCCACGTGCCACTTGCACAAGTTGATAATCGTGGTAAAGTTCATATAACCAATGATTTAGTACAACAGTATGGAGGAAATTTGTGCTTTGTTTTCTACCATAAATTCTCAGACACCTTTTATTTGAACACTAAGCGTACTTGGGAGCTGATAAGGCTTAAAGTAAGGAGAAATGTGGTGTGGTGAAGGTGTACCAATGAATTGGTTTAATAGTCTCCAGACTATAATTTCCAATGGGCAGAGGCAAAATCAAATAACTGACCCACACACTTAGAAAATACGGTACAGCAGCTGCGGCAAAAGATACAACTCTGCCTTATGTTCCTTGTGTACCCCGGCAATACTCATACGATCTAGAGACGATCTGGATGGCATTTCTTTGAATTTCAGCATCATTTCAGCATGTCTTATCCCTTTTCTTTTGTATTTTAAACTCTGACATCCCTGAGTGATTTGAAAACACCAAGATCTACATTTACTGATTTATAAAAATATCAACTTTCTAATATTATAAGAGCCAACTGCTGCACTGGGAGAAACACACAAGGAAATGAAGAGGACATGGACTTCACTTATATAGCGCTTTTCAACCTTAACGGTTCCCAAAGCACTTTACAGATTGGTCTCATTCACCCAAACACACAAATTCATAAACCAATGGCAACAGAGCTGCCATGCAAGGTGCTGGCCTCCATCTGGAACAACTTAGGGTTCAGTGTCTTGCCCAAGGACACTTCGACATGTGGGCAGGAGGATCGAATCGCCAACCCTTGGATTAAATGGACAACCTGCTCTACGTCCTGAGCGACAGCCCATATGAGGTGAAAAATACAGCAAAGAGGGAGATGAAAAGTGTACATATTTTCAAATGAAGCTTTACAGTGTGTATGTATCTGTGTGTGTGTGTGTGTGTGTGGTACTTGCCCTGGGGCCTGTCTTTTCCATGAATCCTTCCTTCAGAAAGTTCCGGGTAAGTTTGGGCACCAGCTGGAAAAAAAAACAAAAACAAGCAAAGCAAAGGGATGAAGAACAACACCATGAGGATACAAAGGGGTTTCAGTGCTGAAAATCCATTTTGGGAACAGTGCTAGCCAACATGTGCAGTATAAATACAGTAATGGAGTTCCTGCCACCTCAATCATAGTATTTCACAAGCACAGACATAAATTCAATGTCAATGTCATTTGGATCTCAGCAACAGTAGGTGTCCTTTATGAAATACTGCAAATTTAAAAATGGGGTGGGGGTGGGGGGGTTCAAATTGTGTGTACATGTGTGCTTGTGTGGGCTCACCTCAGCATCCGGCGCCCCAGGAAAGGCCACCTTTAGATAGTGAAGCTGAACTGCACGAATTGTATTAAACCAGTCTACGATCTCCTAATGGACAGAGAGAGAGAGGTTAAGGCGCAGAAAGTGAGGAGACGAGTTATTCCGAAGATTTTGTTGGCGCCCCCTCTATCATTTAGAAAGAGAAGATAATATCATAATATCAGAGGTTCAAAATGTCAAAGCTTTTGACCACATCTTGTGGCCTTCTTGAGCCGGTGGCCTTTGTTTAGTTGTCATGGAGATGGTTTAGTGGTTACCACATGACCTACATCGAATTTCAGTCACGTGATAACAGGCTGTCGAAAGGTTATACACATGTGGTTGAAAGCCTCAAAAACAAGGTCCAACTAGTTAAGTTGGACCTTGTGTTGGGAACTTCTTTGTCAAGCTGCTGTGTAGCTATGGTTTGTTTGTTAGAAGTAATGTTTGACCAGTTGTTCACTGGTTCTTGTTGTTCAGGTACACTTACCACCCTGATTCCAAATATTAGACAAAGGACAAATAGCACATTTTAGAAAATTAATACAATTGTAGTGCTTTGGTGACCTGGAAAATGATTTGCCAAATAATCCCCTCTTTAATGATGGTTGTGGAATTCAGTCTCTTCATGCTTGCTCAGATCAGAATCTATTCTGATTTATTAAATACCTTCTCCTGTTTATAATTGCTAAAAGCAGCTTTTTATTTATTTATCTAAATCACCCCTCACTGTTTAACTACAGGGGGCTTTCAATAAGGGGTCAAAATATTCCTAAACACTGTGACCTAGTGCATGGTGCTTTGATACACCTTCCCTTGTGTTTGTATTTTTTATTTTTTTATTTTTTAGTCTGCATAGAAACATTTTTGTCAGAATGCTGTTTTGCAGCGGACTCTCAAGTCTCAGATGTTGGACCACAAATAATTTCTCAGCTTGACGTCAACACTGATATGTTCCATGTATCTCGATGTGTATTCACGAATGACACAGAATGATAGATGCGGAGCTTGAATGTCATCTGCTAATGGATTTCATCAGCCGGCGGAAATTGGTACAGATGGTTTGAAAAAGGTTTGGAGACTCGCCCACAACAACACAAACCAGGTAGTTTCAACCATCTCTTAATGTGATGATTGACAAATATGAATGCCAACTTATGCTGTAATTTAAGGTAGTTAACATTAGTAAACATATTCTTTCTTTTTAGGTTCTGTTATGTGCACTGATTACCACACACACACAGTACAGTGATGCAGACCTTGCCGTTGTCGTGGTAGACAAAGATGTTGCGGGTGCTGTAGTCTTTGAGGTAGGTGATCTGCAGGCCGTTGGGGTTTCCTATCTTCTCAGGCTGGAAGGTTGCGTTGATGGTGTCCACCTTGAGGACTGCTTTGGGCTCCTTACCCTGCAGGAGTGTATATGTACACTTTGTTTTCACTATTGGAATGAAAGGACTCTTGAGTCACAAATGTGAGACAGCTGACTATTTCTTTTATTCTATTTGGTGTTTCTTTTTTGCACTTGATTTATTTTTTTATTTTAACTTTAACAGTTTTATTTAGATATAATTCTGTTTAAAAAGTAAAATAATGACCAAATAAATTCTGAATTAAATAGACTGGGACCAATTAATAAACCTCCTCCTGACTGCATTGTTTTGACACATCATGATAAAACACTTTTTTATGAAAAACTCATGAGTTTTTGCTGCCACTGCTTGGCCAGAAAACAAAAAGTTATGGAGTTGTGGAGTCAAGGTGTATGTATGGTATCAACGCTTGAGGCCATATTTTATGCTCTTTCTTACCATGAAAATAATATCTAGAGCTATTATCTACACCTCAGTCTGCATCACTGATAACCATCATGTCTAAGACCGACACTAATCCCAGCAAACCTGTGTGTGGAAACTGCACTTTAATCTGTCCTGACTTGAATTTAAATAAGCATCTATGAGAACAGAATCTGTGCCTGTGTGTATCTTCTGCCCTTGACTTTAACAGATAACAGGCACAGGTATACTTTCAGATTTTCACAACAGATTAGATTTTACACTTTTCAGTCATTATTAGTATTGATTCTACCATCATGAAAAAAAACAGCGAGAAAGTGAAACAAATTTGCTAAGAAGCTGTCAGTTGGACTTGAGTCAGACTGTAACTTGTGCCTGAGTATTTTACACACCTCAAGGCTCTTCTGAAACCCAACCAGCTCACCGGCTCTAAAGCACCTGAGCGACAGCAGGCAACACTTTCACATTTTTCTTTGACTCTATGAGGATGTTTTATTTTATTGTTTGCTGTAGCAGTCGCCAGGAGAATATGGAGCAACAGTGAGATATTTCACAGGAAAAACAGTCCTGGAGAACAGGAAAAAATATCACAATAAAAAGACATTTGTATGCCAAGACATATGCTAAAACACACTCGAAATCCATATTTAAAAATGAAAGAGACAGTCTTTTTAAATTCCCACTTCCCCTGAGCTGGTTTACTGCGACAAACAAAGAGCTCCCAGTGCTTCCGGCCCTAATTGGTTTGGCTGGTGTACAGCTAAGTGAATCAGCTGCACTGACAGTGAGGACAGACTGCTGGTTAAGCTTGTCTGAGCACGCTCAGACGCAGAGGAGGGAGCAGGTACAGATACATTTTGTAGGCCTTTGGTAGGTATGTATGATTATAAAGTTAACTGTGTGTATGTGTGTTAAAAATACTGCAGCACATAATGTGGGGGTGTTGTCTAAAGAATATTTTATGTCTTTAAAGTGCTCTCTAATTAAGGTATTTGTGTTGTGGTTGTGTGTGTGGGTGTTGCACATGTGCTGGAAGTGAACTACAGCCTTCAAACAACACTAACTAGGATGCTGTCTAATTACAGTAGATTACAGGTGTCTTGCAGTATGGTGTGTGTACATAAAGTGTGTGTGGGTGCATGTGGCCACTAAAAGTCTCATTAAAAGCTGCTGCTTACGTCATATTTGGTGAAATACTTCAGAGTCCCCTCCCTCTCTGAGAGGACGAATCGCCTGCTGAGGAACTGCCCGTTGTCCCGCCCCCTCTTCATCAACATGCCATCTCTAGTTCCTGCAGGAAACCAGCAAAGGTCATTCATTAGTGTGAGTGTGTTTTTATGCATGAATGCATGAGCATGTGTGCGCACACACTTACCTTCCTCATATATGAAGTTCTTCCCAGGCTCAGAGAACTCCTTCCTCTCGTACTTTGCTCTAATCCACTGCTCCCTCAACACCCTGAACACACACAAACAGATGAAACGTCAATAGAGGTAGCTTGTACCAGCTGAAAGCAGACTGACAGAGGTCTTGCATACTTAGTGGTAGATGAGAAAGAGGCTGGGCTGCATCCATAGTGAAGGCTGATACATAAAAGCAGAAACCAAGACGGGAGAGAGCACCAACTATTCTGCTCAATTTACCTATTTCAGTAAAGGTAAACAGCTTTTTTCTAAGTGTATAAAATTAATATAAAACAAATGCAATGTCAAAAATTTCTACCATGGATTCGGTTTTGGAGAAACTCAGGTCTGACACACATATTAGTATAAATGAAAACATATTACAAATCTCTCTCTCTCTCTCTCTCTCTCTCTCTCTGTGTGAACAGGTTGTGGAGATCTGACCTGTCCTCAGGCAAATATTTACAGATACAGTGGTGAGCTTCTCCTTCCATTCAACACACACTACATTTTTCAGTCAACCAAAGACACCGTCAACCAGGGGGTGGCAGCTTACTGTGCTTTTGTGTGTGCTCTTTCCACACATTCCTGTATGGGAGCTGCCTGTGCAGCCACAGTAACCCACACTATGAGACAGTCACAGTGTGTCGACAAGTGATCTGGAGGCTACCTGTAGTCAGGAGAATGCATCTGCATCTGAGAGACAGAAATGCTTCAGAAATGGTTTCAAAAACAGTGTTGGTTGGCTTTGACTTTATTCTCGTAATATGGCAGTATGGAGTCATAGGAGTGCCATAAAAAAGAATAAATCTATAAAAGATTTACAGAAAGCAAAAGGGAAAAGCAAATGCAATAGGGAAAAGAATAAGGAAAAATAAAAGGGATAAAAATAAATAAATAACCTTATAAAAAATATATAAATATACAGAAATAAATGAACAAATAAATGTGAAAATGAAAATGCTTATAATTATTATTTTATATTTTGCTATTTGTCTTTATATTTCCACATTTACTTATTCTTTTATTTATTTCTCTTTATATTTACACATTTATTTTCTTATCCTTTTACAGATTTATTCTTTTTTATGGCACTCCTATGACTCCATAGACAATTTCTCTAATTAAGGACTTCTCAAATTCAAATACACGACTTGCACATCAGTGGTCTTTTCTCTCATCAGCAGTGAAACGCAAACTGCTTTCTGTGGATCAAATTAAGTTGTTGCAAATTTAGAAGCATTATAAGTTCAGTAGGTAAAACTTTATAAAAGACTTTTAGACTTTTGGAGGCTCTTACTTTAACAATTTATATCAGGCTGTAGTTATTAGTGTATGCAATAAAATAACATATTATATTGTCTATTATTTGTGGATGAACTGCTACATCTAATGGCAGCTATTAGTGATGATATGGCACACTAATATTATTTCAAAGAATCATGCCCTCACAAGTTGCAAACACGGATATTGGTTCACATACCCAAAGCCAAAAGCTGACACTCAGGATTGAGTCACTTAGAAGTAATATTACAAAATAACCACAGAAGAAAGCCTTGAGTAATAGGTTTCGGGAGGAAGCAGAAATATATTTTTCTGTAACATTTTATGCACAGATCATGTGTTTTCATTGTATATCATATGTCATGATCACTTCATAAAACTGCAGAGTGAGCTGCAGGAAGGCATCTTAGAAGAAAATATGAAACAGAAGACATTTAAAAACATAGAAGATGGAGAGAAACAACAAGAAAAACTAAACAGGGTGGAGAAACTTGCTGTTAATGAGAAATGGTTAGCGTTTGTGTTCAGGCCGAGAACAGGGCAATGTTCTTTGTCAAGAATACTTAATTGACAGTGGAGAGGAGTCTAAAACATTTAAAATCTTCAAACTGCAGGTGAACAAAAGACACACACACACACACACACACACAGAAACAATCCTGTTGTGTGTGCGTGCATTTCGCTTTAATTCAACAAGAATCTTTTCTTTACTTTTTTTTCCAGGTCAGACTTCGATAGTATGGAAATTGAGTGCTGAGCATATTAGTCAATTCAGTCAGTTTTGATAATCAATTAATCATTTAACTTTCTTCATTCAGCTTCTCAAATTTTAGCATTTTGCTGCATTTCTCTGCTTTATATCACTGTACATATCTTTGGATTTTGGACTCTTGTTCAGACAAAACAAGACACATGAAGGTCTGGCCTTTGTGCTCTCAGAACTTTTATATGATATGTTACTGATTGAATGAATAATCACAGCAAAGTCAGTAGATTAAATCATGTAAGAAAATCATCTTCAGGAGTCATTAGGAAATATACTGAGCACTCAGTCCAACCATAGACTGTATATAAAGATGGACAACGTGTCTCCACTTCCTCACACCGTACAAATATGAAGCCAAAATATCCCGGATACGGGCGCTGCCTTCTTGCGCTGGTGACGTCATTTGGAGCCACAGTCTGAGTAGTAGTGATCTGCAGAGCCGTGGTATCGGGATCCGGCCCATGCACCCGTCCGGACCAATCACGAGCACACACACATACTGCAACCAGCCACCAGGGGGCGATCCAGATGTTTTGGCTTCACTTTTGGGGAGCTGTCATGTCATCAATCTTTATATACAGTCCAGCCAACACTGGAATGTTGGGCGTGAATTATAAAAATAAGCGCCACAATAATTAACAACTATCGACAGTGACACATCAACATGATGAAGGCCATAGCACCATTCAGCAAATATGAATATTATCAGATTTGCTATCATGGTGCCGTCCTACTGGACTTGCTTCAGAGCCAGAACGTCAAACATGTATTGAATGATTCAAAGCCCAACCTTTTCACAGACACTCTCTCGACAGCTTGACCAAGCAACTCTGCCTGGTAGAAAAGCCGAAAATCCCCAAATAGAGTGCAGTCACAGGGATTGGATATGTCTGTATTTCACACTGAAACATTTCAAATGTAAGTACAAGGGGAGCTGAACAGTTTCTAAAGGCACTGAATGTATCTCCAATTACTTGCTCAGAGTGTGAGAAGGACAGAGCTTTCAGCCCTGAAACCTAGCAAGTATTATTTCAAACACATCAAGCAAAACATCACCTACAAAGGTGGATGAGAGCATCGTTAGAAAGTCAGCCTCCCTGTGAAACAAGGGAAGAAACTTTTTAAATATTATATTGAAGTTCCACTCCAACTTGAAAACTACAAAAATCAGTCGTGATCAGAATTGATGAGTGACATAAAGACAGAGTGTTTTTTCTTTCTCTCTTGCCTATGGAAGATGATATGCAAGTGCTTCTGCTACCCACTTCACCTACTTCACACCTAAATGTAATTTAGACAGTGGGGCTGGTAAACTATTCAAAAGATGGAAATCAGGTGATAATGTCAGTGAAATAACACTTAGAGATAAACCACTGGGTTTATTTTAGGATTTAGGTTGTTATGTGTTTACACATGTTCTTTAAAAATAGCTAATTTCTGCATGCA
The DNA here is from genome assembly GCA_005408345.1 of Macquaria australasica. Classification (NCBI taxonomy): domain Eukaryota; kingdom Metazoa; phylum Chordata; class Actinopteri; order Centrarchiformes; family Percichthyidae; genus Macquaria; species Macquaria australasica. The sequence goes on from SEMN01000229.1 coordinate 686,827, forward strand.
AACACACATGCACATGTGCACATGTACTAACAAAAACAGGAAACCACATGCATGGATACACATGATCACACACTGTACACTGGTACACACTTGCAAATATAGTACAAAATAAACAAACAATGTTTAAAACAGAAAACGTATGAATTGTACATTTGATAGCATACATGTTTTTTGTGTGTGTGTATTCGTTGCTATGGTTACTCACTGGCAGTCTTTGTGGGTTGGCTTGTAGTAGTAGTTAGGGACAGCAGCCTCATATTTACTCTTCATCAGCTCATTACCATTCTCAGCCATGAACTAATAAAACACACACACACGAAATGAGACAGATTATTCAAGTATGAATGACACGTTGGCACATTATCTGACAGTTTTACAGTTCCAATTTCTGATAAATAATCTCAACAGGAATAAAATCATTGCCAATGTTACAATAAACTAATGAATCAGAGAGCTAAGATGATAAATGCTACAAATATGTTTAGATAGGGATGCGAGTACCGACATCATTTATTATCTGGTTTCTGTGAATGCCCTGCATGGTTTTAGGAACATGTACTGGGCAGGAATGTGATGTCCTAACATTTGAGAAACTATCAGACAAACATTTGAAATTTCACAAAAAATAAAATATAAATCTATGTTTCTCTCGGCTTAGTTAAAAGGAATAGTTCAACATTTTGGTAAATATGCTTATTCCCTTTCTTGCTGAGAGTTAAATGAGAAGACTGATAAGACTTCATTAAATATAAGGCTACTGCCAGCAGCTGGTTCGCTTAGCTCAGCACAATGACTGGAAACTGGGAAACACACAAAAAATCCACTTAACAGCAACTCTTTACGTTCAAAAATCAACACTTTATATCTCGTTGTTTAATCTGGACAAAAACTGAATTGTAAAAATGACAAATCACTGTTTTAAGATCAGTTATGTGCCTGACTATTTCTTCGCTAATGCCACTAACTTCCTGGAGTCTCTGCTGATGTATATTTAGTAACTGGAGTGTCCTCTGAATCTAATAAGTCACAATTCAGGAGTCTCTGTGGCCTCACCTCCACCTCGTGGTCCTCCCAGTGGGAAAGGTTCAGGGACTTGACCTTGCTGATGTTGGGGATGTTGCGATGGATCCCAGAGCAGGCCAGACAGATGAACACCCCCAGGGAGCAGGAGCCCCACCCAGGATCTGCAGAGAGGGGAAGATGGAGGAAACAGTCCAGGGGAGTCAAGACATAGCCTACTTGTTTTGTATGGCTAATTAAGGCTGCAACCAAGGATTATTTTATTAATATTATTATTTATTTCATTCATTGATTCTAGCAATAAATCTATCAATTGTTTTTTGATTATTAATTAACATTTTAGTCTGCAAAATGTCAAAATAAAAATGAGATCCCATGGCGCAGTCAGAAGAAATCTTTATGAAATATAATAATATTAGACGTATTTAGCTTCGGGGAAAACAAGCGCTACATCACACGGCAAAGGCATGCTTACCATCTCCACTAACCAGTGTTAAACCCTGAGGTGACAACTTCAGTTTAATAGTTTTGTCAAACCGACGGTCCAAAACTCAAAAGATATTTAATCAATGAGCGAGACAAAGGCAGCAAGTCCTCACATTAACTTTTTTTTTTTGCTTTAAAAAAATGATTATTTGATTATGAAATTATTAACAATTTATTTCAGAACTAAGGACTCTGAGGATACATAACCTTTTTTTTAAAATGGACGATACATATTCAGTCTTGTTATGACAGCAAAACTCATATCAAACAAAAAGCCAGTCAATTATGACAAAGAAAGAAACAATCAAAACCTTCAGACCATTAACAAGCAATGGTGAGACAGCTCTCCATCACAGCACAGTTAACCCTAACCCCAACACCTTCCTATCCAGGGAAGTGTAAAGTGCCCAAATGCACTTTTTAAGCTACATGCTTCACATCAGATGTGTATTTATTTGTAGTCTTTGCCTCTTCAGGAGGAGTTTGGGGTTCTGTGCCTTGCTTAAGGGCAACTCATAAGTAGCTGCAGGGTGAAAGGTAAGCATTTCACTTCCTCCAAGTGTTATTAAGATTCAGACCTTGCGTTCACGAGTGGATCACTGCCACACAAATAAATCCAGCCAGAAATCTTCAAGGTTATTTTATCTGTCTTTTTCCTCTTTGAGGCCTAATATACGAGAAATGTTTCAATGCTTTGGCCACACCTGTTTTTATCTTCCGACACACATTCTACAGCCTGCCAGTAAACAGAGCCTGTGTGTGTGTGTGTGTGTGTGTGTGTGTGTGTGTGTGTGTGTGTGTGTGTGTGTGTGTGTGTGTGTGAGTGTGTGAGAGAGACTACCTTGTTCTTATCACTACAGATCACAGATGTCTGGGAGAAAAGGGCATTCTTTAATTTTCCAATCGTGCCCTGCAGATTAGAATGCAATGTGCTCGGCTGGTTAATACTCAACACCAATTTTTTTGCTACATCACGGTTTCACAATGCCTAGGGGGTGGTTGAATAAAAACTAACCAGCTCACACATGCACATGCCAACTCTTCAAAGTGGCTCTCTTTTGTCCCTGATCATGAGGAACAGAGGAAATGACAGGAATATGTGCCAGAATGAGACCGGAGGGGTTAAATCTTGGAACTTGGCAGAGAAATTTGTCTGTGAGCAAGACACCTTCCCCGGCAGCTCCAGTGCAGCTCCTCAGAGACATGAGAAGGAATGTGTACTGTGAAGTCAATCAACCTTTCCTGGATAAATAAAGATTGAAATGATGAAGAGATAAGGCCTGGCAGTGATATTATCTTTGTTGCATTATTGCTCAACAGCAACATGTTGCCTCAGGGCCTGGACTCAGTGATGCACTGAAAAGTAATGTATGTAGTATATACAAAGGTCTGTACCGCAAACAAAGCCAAAATAGAGTTACTACATATTTGGTCAAAATTCAGTTAAGACGAGAATCTGACTTTTTGGTGTGTGTTTCATCTGCCACAGAAATGTATAATTTCCTTGCAAACAGCATGTTAAGTTTGCAATAAATGCAAAACTGAGCTAAAAACCAAAGTAAACCACAGTAAGTGCACTGGCTTGGTAAACTGTAGATAGAAGGATAGATAGATTGATAGATAGATTATTAATCCCAAAGGGAAACTGCAGTCAAGAGCTAGGCCAAATATCTATTTTGATGAACTAATATCAAAGTTTGTTATTCCACATAACAACATGAGGCAGCAGCTAAATCCAGTTATGATAGATTATAAAAACAGCTAAACTGAACTAGTTTAGTAGCGATGATTGCTATCTTTTGGCTCCACTGAAATTCATGTGATTTAGTGAAGTTAAGCTACTTTTAAATCACAAATGTATAAATTTGTAGAATAATTTCTTACATTGAATTAAATGTAAATATCACAGAGAAACAATTTATCCCTTAAACAGATTGTAAATGATCCAAATAAAGTTTATTTTCTTAAGAAACTACATCAAATGGAAAGGAAAGCTGAAAAAACAGATTTTATTTACTAATCCTTTTCCTGTTGCATTCCCCAGATTAACCAGATTAGATTAACCAAAGGCAGAGTGCATCCGCATTTATTAGGTGTTATGTAGGTTATGACAATGATTTATCTGGGTAAAATAATCAACCTAAAAAGGTGTAAAATGGAGGCATTACAATATATTTTGCAGTTGGCCAGCCAGCTATAATGTCTGAGTGAGCATATAAAAGGGCCTCCAAGAGGACCTCCACAGTTGGGCTAAAATCACCAGGTGAGGGTGTGTGCAAGCCCTACGCTCTGCATGTCAAGACTTGAACTCTGCATGAGAAGGAACTTTCAGCCTCCACCTCAGAATACAAGAAGGCTTCACCTGCACTGTTACCTTCAAGTGCTCCAAGAAAGCTCTTCCCTCCCAGTTCCTAACTGGGACATTCAAGGTCAGATTAACAAAATGTAAAAAAGAAAAAAGGAGTTTAATGTTAAAAATCATGAAGTACTCTACTTTGGTCTGCTATGGTTAAAAAAAGAAACTAACATGGTGTGTTTTAATGATTACCTTTACCATGTTGGCACAGGTAAACCTCCTACACGTAACATCTCAGCAAAAAAAAAAAAAAAAGTTTGATTTCCTTGTTCATAACATTTTATCTTACCCGGAGCGCCGCAGTCTGCGCAAGTGGCATTTCCAGGGTTTTGCAGGATCTCCTTCAGTGCACGCGTTGCTCTCTCATTTGCCGACATTTCAGTGTTCAGATCTGTTATTCCTCCGCTTTCAGAGAGAGAGAGAGAGACAGAGAGAGAGAGGGGAGGGGGGCGCCGTAGAGCCACAAAAGGCAAGTAAGGAGTGTCTCCACTGGCTCGACTCCCCCACTTGAGTCCTACCTAACGGGCTGCGGGCAAGTCCGCACAGGTAGGCTATGCACACAGGCGAAGAGAAATCAAATCAACGTCTCTTCATAAAGTTTTCACTGAAACCTCCATTCTCTCATCTCTTTAGCCGCGGCGCAAGTGCTGACACCCTCCAGGTGGCCTGTGTGAGGCGCGTCCTGCCGAAGTCCGGAGCCAAAACCACCGCCAACAGTCCCACACTGCCTGTGCGGAGCGAGCGGAGGGTGTGTGAACGGCAATGCAACCCCACACTAGGAAGTGAAATGGAGAGGTTGTTCAAACTTGCTTTTCCGCATAATTTGAGGTTAGGTCACCGTGCGTATCGTTCCGGCGCCAACTGAGTAGCATGCAAATGGTATTCACTTACCTGTAAGGAGCATTTTGAAGAGCGCAATGATGAAGTAGATCTGACAGATTATTGGACTGACCTTTAGAAAGATGTGAGACTTAGGCAGATTTTGCTCATGTAGTTTCTACAATACACTTATTGCTGTGCCAATTGAGATGAACATATATTTTTTTAGGATAAGACCTAACTACACTATGAAGGAAGTCAAGATAACATGTGCTGCCACATTTCAACATCTTATGAGTCAGCTGTAGTGTAGGCCTAATTACAAATCTGTGAGAACTCCAGTCAGTGATCACTACAAAGGAAACAATGAACAATAAAAACACGTGCCTTTGGGTGACATGTGGCGTTTGTCATATGAAAATAATGTCCAGATCAATTTAATACCAAGTACCCTGAGTAGGCCTATAATGAAGCTATAATTCATTCTATAAAACAAGGGTTGAGTGTTACAGTGATAAGTATTGAGATCCCTTATAAAATAACAAGCACGATTTTAAACTCTTACAAGTAAAAGTCCTAAATTCAAGGCTAAGTAAACGTAGATTAGTGTGAAGTAGCCTACTTGTAGTATAAAGTAAAAGTATATTATTATATCTTACATTACCGTCTTATTAGGTAGTTTAATCCATAACAGCCAGTGGTGGAAGAATTAGCCTACTTAGATTATTTACTTCAGTAAAAGTATTAGTACAACAACGTACAAATACTGATACAAGTAAGATTCCTGCATTCCAAATCCTACTTATGTAAAACTACAGGAGTATTATCAGCAAAAGATACCCAAAGTATCAAAAGTATAAGTACACATTCTGCAGAGAAATGGCCCCTGTGACTGATGTATCATTATGGCATTATTACATTGTTTTTGATGCAGTAATGTCTCATTTTACTGTTGTAGCTGTTTGAGGTGGAGCTAGTTTCAACTAGTTTAGTCCAGTGGTTCCTAAACTGGAGGTCGGCCCCCTCCACAGGATCACAAGAAAAATTTAGGGGGGGTCATGAGATGATTAATGGGGTAAGAAAGAGGAAAAGACAAGTTCTGCTACACAAATCTATATTCATTTTTTCCCCTTTTTTGGTGAGATATGCCCTCTGTGGGCTTTAAACTGTTAAATGAAACCATGTGAGATGTTTAAAGGGAAAATATGTCTTTGGTTGAACTGCTAACAACTGATAGACATCTGAAACGTGACAAGGAGCCCCAACTGTTTGTTTTTTGTAAAGGGGTAACAAGATAAGAAGTTTAGGAAGCACTGGTTTAATCTTTAACAATATGTTGTATTTTATAATCTGATTATATGTTTTCTGTGTATTTGTTGTTGTACTTAACTAAATTACTTTTTGCCACTGATAACAATGCATCATATTCTACTGGATGTATAAACCATATGGCCAAAAGTATGTGGACAGCCCTGTACCCCGTACTTGGTCTGGGGCTGTTTTTCATGGTTTGGGCCCCCGTTAGAGAAATCCTAAAGTTAGATTTCAGACAATAGTGTGCAAAAGCCATGTCCATAATGAAATGGTTCTCCCAGTTTGATGTAGGAAGAACTTGACCTCAACCCCATCCAACACCTTCTGAGATGAACTGAAACACAGACTGCCATCCAGGCCTCATCGCCCAACATCAGTGGCCGACCTCATTTATGCTCTTATGGCTGAAGGGGAGCAAATCCCGGGTCCAAAATCTGGTGGAAAGCCTTTACTTAATGTACATGGTTTTAGATTGAGATGTTCAGCAGTCACATATGGCTGTATTGTTTGGTTGTCCACATACTTTAAGTGGATGTCCACATACCTTTGGCTGTGTATGGGGGAGCAAAAAGTACAATATTTCCCTCTGAAATGTATAAAGTAGAATAAAATGTTAAAACTTATATTAGGGTAGATTTACCACTGCATCCCTGAGTCTGCTGCTTGTGGTAGCTCCACGTTTGGTCAGTAGGTGGCAACAGTTCACCACTTTTCTGCCATGAATATTGAATTTAGATCTGTGTGGTACAGGTGTGGCTGACAGTGTTGTACCTTTGTAGCCTAAATATATCTATCTTTTAACCAAATATCAGTCCCCTCCTTTCAGCACCATGAAGAATGTAGAATACACAGGCTGGTGGGGAGAAGGTGCACCATTAGCCCTGATACCACTAATACTAATAACCAGTATAACAAAGAAAGAAAATGGTATTCTGTGGAAATATATTTGAAGTAACTTCCGTCCCGCCTGAACATTCACTACCCCAATTTGGTTAAGTGAGACAGATAGCAGTTAGGCCGATTTGACAGTCAGCATGCATGTGGGGTTTGATGTTATTTTGCAGTACCGGATTTCCCCCGTGACTGCAAAAGGCTAATGCCCCGTTACCGAGCTCATTTGTCAACACCAATCCAGCAGACAGTGGCTTGTCTACGCTCTCCCACCCAGGTCCCTAAATCTTTGTGTGTGTGTGTGTGTGTGGTTCTTCGAGACAGAGAGGATGAGGGAGCACCTCATCCCTTCTACTCCCTCTGGACGTGTTGCGTAATAGCATCAGTCAAGTGATTGTTTTTTTTTAACAGACATTTTAAAGGACACAAGCAAACTAATGAATTCATAAGTACTGTGTTGTGGCTCATCTGTCTCCTCTGTTTCTCACTCTTATTTTTTTCTTATCTTCCTGTCACTTGTGTAACTTTTTTTTTACCTCCGTCTCCCCTTTTCTTTGACTTTAATCTCCTTTTTACTTAGTCTAATGACTGTTATACTGACCCTGGAGTCTGCTTATGCCTGAAGCTGAAGTAATGTATGGTTATATATTCCCCTTTATTTGTATCAACAATTTGGATGTAAACATGCACACTGTATTGTCTCTCGCTCTCTGATGATCTATATTAACGCAGTTGGTGGCATTTTGAAGCAGGCTGGGTATGACAGGGACTAAATGGCAGCAAGTCCAGGCCATTAGTATGTGTCATGCTGGGTGTGTCTGACATATCATGCCCTGTCTGTGGCCCTGCCTTTGAGTCTGGACTCTCAGTCTATTGCGTGATATATACCCATAAATTACAGCTACAGGAGTTGTCCAACACAGTCAATCCTCTGAACTGGGTGCTAAATGGTTTCATTTGAATTAATTCTTTAGTTCTGACATCAAGTCTCAAGAGAAGGGTAAAACTACTTGCCTGGGGAATTGACTCGGTTAGGGCCGAGGGGAGTAATTGGACGCTTGCGCCAACAGACATCAATAGCAAAGAGAAGAATAAAAGCACATCAAACAGGTTTTGAAAACCTGTGGCTGCTGACCTGGCCTTTATTAAAAAAACACATGCCATTTTGTCTGCTGCTTGGATATACAAGCAGAACAGAACACCTTACAACATGGTGCAATCCAGTAAAAAACAAACTACATACAGCCTTTTAGTATTGGGTTTTATACTCCCACACAAGTAATGTGGTGGCAGCTGTGCAGGTCTTGCCGTCATTCACTTTGTGTTTATGTACAATAATAATTATGTTCTAACTAGATTAAGGAAATCATGGGTAAAATCAGAATATGCATAACACTCAAATTTCTCAGTGATTTTTCATCTGTGGTGTGATTCCTCTCATACCCCAAAATTCAGAGTGAATGACGTGTGTATCTATACACTGATGCAATTACTATGAGTTGAGATGGGACATTACATTAATGACATACAATAAACATCAGCCCTTCTTTTTTTTTTCTCTTTTTTTTTGGCACCTTCGTAGTTCGTAGTTTCCTGTCAGCAGTCAGGTTTCCATCCAAATATAACGCAGATTTTAACCGAATGTCCAGAAAATCGGCAAAAGAAAAGGGGTGAGAAAAAGAGAGACATTGAGCCGCAGACACACCTTAAAGTAAAAGACAGAGACGGAAAGGAGGAGAGAAGCAGGAAGGGAAAGGACCAGTGAGAGACAGAAACAGGGAGAAAAGAGAGACCCATAGAGGAAGAGAAAGAAAGCGGAAGAGAGCATATTACCCGTGGCAGACTCTGTCATGGAGTTAATGGGGTTTTGCCACTTCCTATCATCCCAGTGCCTTTTGAACCGTGGCCTTTGCATACAGAAAGATCATTAACTCTCAGCTCTACCTCCTCCAGGGGCCTCGTCTCCTCTTCGTCTGCAGGACGAATTGTCAGCAACAAGAGCCTGGTGCCTGCCTCCTTGCTTCCATTTAAATCTGCACTACATAGCCTACTTTATGTAACAATACACCCGTATTAGCAGCCTAAATCACAAATTAGAGCACAATTCTCTCTCATTGAGATGTTATGGATTCCCTCTATTTGCCTTCATTGAAATTTCGCTGTTGGATATGCACACACACTGGTGTGAAATATCTTAAGCCAAGAGTGGAAAAGTGACATACCAAATGTGCTTTTAAATGCAACTAGCTTTCAGTTTTACAAAGTTTATGTTCAAGGAGGTCCATCATTTCCTGACCTTACGTGACCTGATATCTGACCTCAGTTTGCATCCGAAAGTCCAGTATTTACCTCATTACTGCCTTAATTTTCCTCAGTGACGAGCATCTGGTGAGTGCAATGCTTTGGCGTTCTTTGGAGTGTGCACATTGGCCAGAGCAGTGTCAGTGAGTGAGGAAAATGTGGAGAAAAATAATGGAGATATCGCCCTTTTTACACAACACTTGTATTACTCTGTGTTTACGGAAGAATTTGATTGACATTTTATGCTTTTTTTTGGAGATATAGAAGTATGGTTTTGTTTGGTCCAGTATGGTCCAGTAGTTAAGGAGAAGGGTCAGATGGAGCTCTGAGGACTAACTTGCTGGATGTTTGGTTGTCCTGCAAATTTTAGTGACTGGATTCTTTCAATTTGGGAGGATCTCTTTAAAGGCAGTATTTTATTTGCAGGTACCTCCCTTAAAATCCACTAGTCGATAGCAGCTAAAGAGCAGCTAAGCAGCTAAGAGATATGCAGAGGAAAAAAAATTCAGTTATTGCAAGTTTAAACATGTTACACGTTTTTTAGTTACACATTTACCTTTTTTATTTTAAAAAATATTCTTGAAAGCCCTTGCCCATGTCTGTGATCTGAATGTACTGTATTTATTGATGCTGGATTCTTAATGATTACGTCGATGATGAGATGCCTTACATCTTCACATTAGACCAGGTAGGAAGTAAGTGCCTTGCTCTAGGACAAACACATAGCTTCTCCTGGGGAAAGTAAGGTTTTGACCAGTTTAAAACTCCAGGATGCCTGATATATTATAAGCAGCTAATGTTGCAATAAACTCTGGGTCAAGGACTGAACCCCCAAGCTGTTTATGCTGAGTGTGGCAGGGCGGGGATGAGGATAGATAGATGGGATACCTACTGGGTAATCAGGTGGGTAAATCCTCAGTCAGGCAGTGGAGACATGAAGGAGGAGGAGGAGGAGGGCCAGAGCCAGAGGGAGGTCACTGTCATACATCCCCTCCCTTCACCTCTCCTCCTCCATTTCAGCATATTCACTTCATCCTGCAGTGCACAGAGCCTGAACACAACTCGCACAGGTTGATTCAAGGTGTGTGTGTGTGTGCGCACATTCCTGCATGATTGAACACCTGATATTTCAGAGTTTGAGGGAGGAGAAAAGGGAAAACAACCCCCCTGTCTCCTTATCTAAGCTCAAAATTGATTAAAAAGACAACTTTCATGCTTGCACAATTAAAATGCCTCGCCTCGAGTCAGACGGGGAGAATTAGGCACAACAAATAAGCAAGACAGCAAGTCTTGGTTGTGTTGCTGTTCCGTCTTGTTCATCTTTTTTCAGGAGAAACTTTTCCACCTTTCCTGATAGACAAATTCTGCATTGTGCACCTTTGCACTTAAAATACCGTAAATGTCACTGTTAGCATGGGTGGACTAAGTCACCTACATTTGTTATTGAGTCCTATAAAGCTGCACTGATCAGTATTTTTAAATAATAAGAATAGATCTAATTACTCTGTGTAATATGAAAAGGGTCGCTCATAGTGAAGAACCAACAGAGAATTGTCACCTGACTCTGATTTGATAGAATTTAATCAGCTTGCTGCTAATCAAGCTAGCCCCTATACTAGCTGTCTGGAGCTAATGTGTCACTAATTATTATGTATTGGTTGAAGTGTTGAATTACTGTTGGGGTAACTGTTTTTTTAATCTTTGTAGGATCTATGTGTATGTTTACTATAATTACTGTATTGTACTTCCTATGGGGACTTAACTGACATTGATCTTTCACAGATGATGCTTTATTTCTTGGGAAGTGTGTTCACTTACATGTATAGTAAGGGCAGAAGAGAACGTGTGCATGTATTTGTTTATGTATGTTCCACAATTTGTTTGTGGCTGTGTCTTTTTTCTTGACCAAAATAGAAAATAAGGTTGTCACTACATTAAAATGAAGGTAAGTGCACTCATTCCTCTCTTTTATGAGAGATGGAAATCAAGTCAGATGGAGAATACAGACAAAGATGCAACAATCCAAAACTCTCCATCTCTCGTTTGATAAACGACAGTATGCACAGATCCATATTCATCTCCTTCGCAACTCCAACAGCAACAGCAACAGCTGAGGCAGATAAGGGCATCCTTGTGGAACACCAGGGAATTATTTACATCCTCAAAGGAAGAATCTGACATCTCCTTCAGCTCAAAACCCCCCTCTTCACCCCTTATTCATATAGGTTTTACTACGTGTATTCCCTCCTTTTATTTACATGTTCCGCTCTTTGCAAACATGTTGATCATTTCATGCTGATGGAGTGCATGCAGAAGGGCATGACACACGGATTACATGTTTAAGCCGTGTTGAAATAATACATGGCTTCTATTTATGGAGGCGTTGGCAGGCATGCTCATGATTGTGTACCTGCATGGTGATAGTGATGGTGGAGACAGATCACAGGGGACTATTTATCCAGTCTTGTTTGCACAAGTATCTAGGTCAGATGAGCTTCTTAGGAATATCCTGACAGTGCTGTTATGTGGAAATGATTAATGAACCAAATAAATTACATATGTATGATAATTGATGAACGCCACAAGCTCCGAGCAGTACACATGAAAGTCACAAGTGCACATAAAAGGTTAAGCAGCTGAAAGGCTGAGTAGATTTAAGTCAAAGGAAGGGAAGCACTGTGATGTCAGTTCCACCTGCAGTATAGACTGTCCCGTTCTCGTGCTGAGGAGTCACACCATATGTCAGTGTCAGCTCCACGCCGTGCGAGGGCTCTGTCTTTTGTCAGCACCTGGGAGGGCAGACGAGTCAGGTCCGACGGCAGGAAACGAGTCACGAGGCCATGAGCTGTCCTGATATTACGATGTGAAGTTAACAAATCTGCTATGCGAGGAGAGGTGTGAAGTAAAACGCAAAAAAAAAAAAATGGATTGAAAAGTGATTTTTAAAAATGTTATTTACTTGACGACACAAATTGACTCTTAGGAGATCGAACAAAAAACAAACAAACCCAGACTGAGTGAAAGAAACCTAATTTGAAATTTAATTTGTATTAAAAGGTGTAATTCTGGTAACAGCAAGTGTGGTTTAATACTACAGTTCCCAGAATTCTGGGGTCAGCAAACACTCCTTGAGCAGCCACTTTGTCAGAAATACAACAGAAGAGCATCTGGTGTATCTGTTTATAACATAACCGAACAAACTCAAGTCGGGCCAATAATAATTGCAACTGTGATCTGATTTTGTGCTGCGCACGGCACCAGTAGTTTTCTACACATAAGCAGGGCAGAGTAAAGAGGTGGTTACCTTGCTGAGAAGTTGGACGTGTGCAGCCTGTTGCCCTCTTCTTGCAATTCTTCATCTATCAGTAGGGCTGCAACTAACTCATTTTCATTATCAATAGCCAAGTCTATAAAATGTCAAAGAATTGTGAAAAATGCTCATCACAGTTTCCCAGAGCCCAAATTGTTTCTTTTGTCCGACCAACAGTCCAAAACTCAAACATGACATGACAAAGAAAAGCAGCAAATCCTCACATTTAAGAAGCAAATGTTTGACAGTTTTGCTTGAAAAATGGCTGAAACAATTAATTCATTATCAAAATAGTAATTAAGTATTAATTAGTTGCTATAAATGTGCCAGAGTTAGCCATGAGGATATTTTTCCATCTGTATTTTTCATTTGTGTTTCCTGTGGCTGCTTCACAATAAAAGCCATCTCTGTTTCGTCATCTGAATGATTTTAACATGAAGCAGCAGCAGCAGGAAATGTTTGGGTCTGCATTAGCAGCAACTGAATAGAGTTCTTGTATTTGACAAAATGATTAAATGAACTCAAATAGAAGAATGATAGAATGACAACTGGCTCACATATTCTGAGATATTAGAGTGTTAGATACTGTTTTGTAATGATATTTGAAACTTTACTTTACCTCACTGTGGGAAGTTGATGTTGAATAAAATAACCAAAAAAAATGTTAACTATCATAGTAAATAGTCCTGAGGAGTAGCAGGATGGGAATATGCTCTACTCAGTCTTCAGTGTGTTTTTCAGGTTGTTGGATATAAAGTCACTTTTACCAGGCAGCCAGAGGCCATGGGGTCAGGAGAGGAGTGTGTGTGTGTGTGTGTGTGTGTGAGTGTGTGAGTGTGTGTGTGTGTGTGTGTGTGTGTGTGTGCGCGCATTTATTCAAATGGAAAAGAAAAAACATCTAACCTCAGGATAGGTACTGTAGTGTATGGCATAATACTTGTGTATTATCTATGAGACAGACACTGACATGCAATTTAAGGCTACTTTTCCTGACCTTTCCTGCACAATGCTCTTATTCTTATCACCATCTATTATACATACACACATACTATAGTGTATGTGGTGATAGTGAGTTGCATCATTATGTGTTATATACTGTTTATATTATATCATTTAAAATGATCTAAAGCCTCTAGTCCTGGGAGTTTAGCTGTCGACCCACAGATGACAAACTCCACTCTCTTCAGCGATTTAGTACTGCATTTCCATAAAGGTGGGAGACTCATAAGAGACAGATTTTTTTTTGTTTGAAAGAATGGTCAAACAGATACAGCAGAGGCCACGATATCCTGATTTTTAGTCCCTAATAGGGGAATAATGTATGAATTATTGAATGTAAAGATTCAATTAAATTCAAGTAAATCCAGCCTTTAGGCCATGTGTGGGGCCATACATAGTAAGTATGTTTTATTTACATAGAACCTTTCTAGAGTACGTGGCTAAAAAAGGCATAGCATCAGACATAATACACACACAACATTAAAGTGAATGAATAAATAAAAATAGAAAATGTATATTGATCTAACATTTACTGTTATTCAACACTGTCTTCATTGAATAGCTGGCCCAAACCATAGTCACAGTATTTAAAATGGCAAATCTCTGGGGACATATTTACTAAGAATTTGGAAGTTACAGGTATGTAATCATGAGCCTAGAACGTGCTTCTGAACTACTAATTTGCACATGGAAGTGGAGCAGTAGACTTTCAGCCACGGCTGAATTGTGTTGTGTTGAGTTTCATAAGGATGCTACAGGAAGTCAAAAGAAAAGCCTCCATAAATGGTCACGAACTAGATGTGTACAACTAAATGCTTCCCTAGGTAAATTTTTTTTTGTTTTGTTTTAAGATAAACTAGCCTTCCTACAGTGCCACAGCAAAGATACTCTGCAGCCCAAATCATCTATCCGATTCTCCTTCTCTTAACATTTTCTTCTCTGCTCCACTGCTTCTCATTTTGCTAATATCCCCGTTTTCTCCCTTTCATAGTTTGTTCCTTTTTGGTGCCGCCATCATCATGCTGTGTGCAGCAATTGCTGAATGTTAATTAAAAGCCAGTCCAATGTGCATTTGTGTGTTGTATTTCTATTTTGTAAGGACCAATTTAAAACCTTATAGGGACATTTAAGACTTGGTTTTGGGGAGAATCAGGTTTAGGCTAAGATTATGGTTGGGCTTAGGCATTTAGTTGTGATGGTTAAGGTTAGGTTAGAAGACAGATGGACTACATCCTTATGATGTTAGGGGCTAGGAAATGCATTATCAAGAGAGAGAAGTGTGGAACAAGTATAGGAGGTACAAATATGAGCTTGTACCTCTATACTATACTGTGTGTTTATGCTGGCAACACGTTTGATCTTAAGAACACAATTGGTGTGTGTGCGTGCACATAGACACCAGTTGTGGGTTTGTGTGCGTTTCTGTTTGGGTGCGCACAAGCTATAGAAGGCCGAGTAGTTGGTAGTTGGTGTGTGTGTGTGTGTGTGTGTGTGTGTGTGTGTGTGTGTGTGTGTGTGTGTGTGTGTGTGTGTGTGTTCTGTATACTTGCAACAGTTTGACATTTGGGCGTGGGAAAGGAAGATCAAACTGTGCTCTGCTTGGGTAGCATCTGTTTCCTCCATCTACTGGCAGAGAGTGTGTGTGTGTGTGTGTTTGTGTGTATTCCCACTGTGTGACGTAAGATACAGACACACACAAGGCACCTTGAATGTTGTCCATTATTTACCTGCCAGTGCTGGATTGCATGAGAAACTAAAAATCATTATCTTCACCTGGAGGTTATCGATTACTCACCTGTTTACAGCAGTTCACCCGAATATTCGATTCAGAACTGTAGTCTGCTACTTATTGTTACTTTTACAGACCTCCAAAATACTTTATCTTCCATTTCACTGACTGTAGTTTGAATAACGTCATTATAAACATCCAGGTAACAATCTATGCAGTATTGACCGTTCACTAAGCCCCGCCCCTGTCATTTACTGTTACTATAGCCCACCTGTCAAGCTTTCCGTTTTCGTGGCACATAATGCATTTTACAGTGACAGTGGTGGCAGGTTGACTACTCGAAATTCGTAGTCATTTTTAAAACAACGGGTCCTCGGCTTTAGACAGAGACAAAAGCAGGCTTGTCATTTGTAGCCAATGAACGCTGATTTTGTTGGCTGACTTGACGACTGTTGCTGGCAGATTTTATCAGCTGTAGCTAGCTAGCTAGCTAGCTAATTAAGCTCTATGGAGTTGGTTGGACACTTTGTCCACTAGCTGTAGCTTCATATTTATCGTACAGACATGAGGGCGGTGTCCTCTTTTCATCTAACCATCGACAAGAGAGCGAATAAGTGTATTTCCCAAAATGTCAAACTATTTCATTAAGATTTCAGTTGTATAAACTGCACCCCCATAGCTTGAGCCCCATTTCTTTTAGCCTATATGTCTTAAAATTTTGGCAAATTGGCACCATTAAACATATGCCGAATTAGCAATTAGCAGTTCCTGTTTGCAGTGTACCCATGGATGTAGAGACAACTATCGCTGGATTACTTTCATCCTGAAGACAACTTAAAAACGTGATGATTCTCAGGCAAATTCTTTAAGGAGCATCTTTTTTCTATGATTTCTAAGCAGATGGACATTGGAGATAATAATGACATCCTAGGAAAATGTAAGTCACTCTGAAATGTTTTTTTTTGTAAAGATTTAAGATTTTTTTTTCTGCACTTTTGTCTTCATTAGACAGCGATGGCTGAAAAGAGACAGGAAAGGCGAGAGAGAGAGAGAGAGAGAGAGAGAGAGAGAGAGAGAGAGAGAGAGAGAGAGAGAGAGAGAGAGAGAGAGAGAGATTTTGATTTTTAGAACCAACCTTTATTTTCCACTATGATCACTGTGAAAAATCATGATATATTACAGAGACAAAAGAAAATTCACTGTGTCAAGAATTACACCAACTCATGTTCAAAGACTAAGTTTCCATCTGAGACAGAGCAGAGCACCCCCTCATAACCCCACATCTGCTGGAAGCTCTGCAGGTCCTGAGCAGCTCTGTAAAAACTAAACTCTAACAACAGTCTTGATTATGTTCAAGCCTTCTTCCACCTTCCTCCTGCGGCTCAGATACACCGCCATCTTTGCCTGTCCTAACACAAAGTTCAAAATCTGGCATTTCTCTTTGTGTCGACGAGTGTATTTAAAACCACAAATAAAAACCTGTTTCATAAAAACTTCCCCACATCTGTTAAAAATGGTGCTTAACAAGACAAACAGAGCTGAGAGACGAGTGCACTCAGAGAAACACCATCCCTCTCTGATCACAGAAAGGACATCTGTCCTCCACAGCAGCATTAATTACAGAAATAAAAGAGTTCACGGCCACAATACCGTGCAGGATCCTCCACTGTAGGTCTGCATGTTTCTTTGACAGAGGAGGTTTGTACAAAGACCTCCATGCTGGCTTGACATCAGGGCCTAAGTCCAGGTAAGTCCTCCACGGCGTGTCAGTGCGGTCATTTAGTTTGTTCCGGTTTAAAATTTTTACCATGAGTCTGTACAGAGTCTTCCCCGAGGCTTCCTCCAGGGACACACCCACAGAGTCCACAGGCTCGAGTAAAGGACCAGAACAGTTTTTAAAATCCGGGAACAGTCCAATGGAAGGAAACGGGTCCTCACAGTTCTACTTCAGTGAGCCATCGCAGAAGTCATTTAAAAGAAGACACTGTTCTGCTGTCAGCTTTTGTCTCCAGTGCTTCAAAACCTGACTCATAACCCGAGTGGACCTTAATCCCAGCTGAGCAGCCAGTCCAACAGGATCATCCAACCTGGGTCCCGCCAGCTCCACCACCTGCCCCAGAGTGGAAACACTTGCATCTCTCAGAAGTCTGGACAAAGTGGGTCCACTCCAGCTGGGACAGTCCAGAAACCCTCCAAACAATACAGGTTCCTGTAGGAGCCAGTACAGAGAGTCGGCCTGTTCCCTCCTCTGCTTCCAACAGTAAAATCCACACTGAGAAAACACTTCTGTAAAACGCTGGCTGAGATGAAGTGTCCAGACTCCTGCAGTCCATCAGGAACAGAGCCGGACCCAGTCTCAGACCACCACACCTCTGCAGGATGCAGCAAGATAAACGCCTCCATACCAGGTCTGCAGGTCCGGTGAGGAGTCTCTGTATGAACTGAAGGCGGAAGGCAGCGCCCCTGCTGGCTAGATGGACCAGACCCTGTCCACCCTCCTCCTTTGGCAGAAACAGGATGCTCTGAGGGACCCAGTGCAACTTGTCCCAGAAAAAAATCCACTAACACTGCCTGAATGCGAGACAGAAGAGAAACTGGGGGGTCGACACAGGCCAACCGGTGCCACAGAGCAGTAGAGACCAGATTGTTTAAAATCAGTACACGGCCTCTGTAGGACATTTTTGGTACAAGCCATTTCCATTTTTTAGCCGACCTTTGACCTTTTCTAAAACATTTTCCCAGTTCTTCTTTACAAACATTTCATTGCCCAAAAAGACTCCCAAATATTTCAGCCCTCCTTTCTTCCACATCAAGCCTCCAGGTAGCCTAAGCTGACCCCCCAGCCTGTCCCCAACCACGACAGCTTCACTCTTACCCCAATTAACTCTGGCCGAGGAAATGCACCCAAACTGATCCACAGTGTTCGTTAAAATGTCAATGTCTTTCTGTGAGTTAACCAGGGCTACGACATCATCAGCGTACGCCGACAGTTTAAAAAAGACGTCGCAGCCAGGAACACAAACACCACTCAGTTTGTTCCTCAGTTTGTGAAGCAGAGGTTCGATGGCCAGAGAGTAGAGCATGCCGGACAGACAGCAGCCCTGTCTGATCCCCCTCTGAACACTAAAAGGAGCACTCAGACCTCCATTTATTTTCAGCACACTCGCAATGTCACAGTACAGAACCCGGATCTTAGCTATGAAACCAAAAGCAGCTAAAGTCTGCCACAGATACTTGTGTTCAACCCGGTCAAAAGCTTTTTCCTGGTCTATTGAAATCAGACCAGTGTCTACAGCCAATGAGCCAGAGACCTCCAAAATATCCCGAATCAATGTGACGTTGTCACTGATTAGCCTGCCGGGCACACAGAGAGGCGATGGCATCGATCATCCATCCTGATCAGACGTACTGAGTCTGGAGGCCAGGACTTTGGACAGTATTTTATAGTCCGTGCAGAGCAGAGAGACAGGTCTCCAGTTCTTTAGCTCCTGCAGGTCTCCCTTCTTGGGCAGTAAGGTGATGACTGCCCTCCTGCAGCTCAGAGGCAGCCGTCCTCTCTCCAGGCAGTTTTTTAAAACCTCCAGCAGGTCTTCTCCCAACACAGACCAGAAAGACTTATAAAAGTCAACAGGGAGACCATCAATGCCGGGAGCTTTCCCGCTCTTTAGGCTCATCAGAGCAGTATGCAGTTCCTGCAGAGATAACTGAGCCTCCAACTTTGTGTTGGCTTCAGTCTCCACCTGAGGAAGACCTGTGAAGAAGCTACTGCACACATCTGGGTTTTCTGTAAGTTCACTTTTAAATAGATCTTTATAAAAACAGACTGCAAATTTCCTGATCTCAGAAGAATCGGAGATTGCAGAGCCGCTGCTGGATTGCAGGGAGTGAACTATTTTTCTTTGTCCATTCTTCCTCTCCAGACCAAAAAAGAACTGAGAGGGGGCATCCATCTGTGTGATGTTAAGAAACCGTGATCTGACCAGAGCACCTTCTGCTGCAACGCCCAGAAGGTTGGCTAAAGCCCGCTTTTTGGATTTCAGGGAAAGCCCTCGATCTCCTGTAGACTCTGCTCGACCCTGCAGTTCTACCAGCTGAGTCTCCAGGTCCCTCATAGATCTGGTTATGTCTCTAGTGACATTACGAGTGAACTGTTGACAAAGAGTCTTTCCAAAGTCCCACCATTGTTGGACACTGCTAAAAACAGACATAGATTTTCTGTGAGCTAGCCAGAAATGTTCAAAAGCCGCTCTAAAAGCTTTGTCATGGAGCAGGGCAACATTAAAATGCCAATACGCACATTTTTTATAAAAACAGAACAAAAAACCAGACAATGATCTGAGAAGCCCACTGGGTTGATGTGACAGCTGTTAAAAATGTTCACATGATGTTTAAAAGCGTAGAGCCTGTCTAGCCTGGCCAGAGATAAAAAGTTGTCTTTGGAGTGACTCCATGTATACTGCCTGTGATTTCTGTTAAAAATCCTCCACACGTCTGACAGCTCATGAGCCTCAACCAGCTGTCTGAGCCTGCGTGATGAAGCAGGGTGAGGCTCCTGGTGGTTCCTGTCCAACTTTGTTTTTAGGAGGTGATTTTAACTGCTCTGAAAATCCAAATATTCATCACTGTTACAATTTTTGATGGTTTCACATAAAACATCCAGTACTTGGAGTCGCTCCACCCCCTTAGTAGGAGCATAAATATTAATAAAAACCACAGTGATCTTCTCAAACTGTGCCCTGACCTTCAGCAAGCTGCCTTTAATGATTTCCTCAGTGTCATATGAAGAAGGTAGGAAACTTCTGGAGAAGTCCACCCTCACTCCTCCACTACAGCTGGACCTGTGGCTCAGGATGACCTCTCCACCCCCCCCTCCAGTCAATCTCATTTTCTGCATCGCTGTGTGTTTCCTGAATCAGCATTACATCCACCTTCTTCAGCTTCATCAACTTAAAAAAGTTAGCTCTTTTCCCATCATCCCTTGCTCCATTTAAGTTTAAAGTGCCCAGTTTAAAATCACACATAGAGAGAGGGAAGGTGGATAAAAAAACAACAATATAAAAGCAGACCAAGAGGAAAGAGAGAAACCAGACCCTTTGTTTAAAAATCATCATCATTATCTGTTAGGATTTGTGCTCTTACTTTGACAATCAGTTTTTTTAAACGATAGATTTCCTGCTCTGTAAGGACAAACTCTCCAACATTTCCTGAGGTCTTGGTCAGAGGCCTCGCTGATTCAATGAAAAGCTTCAAATCAGAGAAGTGGTCTTCTACTTTGAGCTGTCTGGTGCCTTTTGTTCCCTGCAGGAACTTCTTAATGTCTGCAGGAGAGTAGAGACTCTGCTCCTCCTGGGTCAGTAAGGACTCGCTCTCTGACTCTGCTGGGGATTTACCAGCTTTGCTCCCTTTAATGATTTTAGAGGCTTTTACATTTTTTTGGACAGGTTCTGTGTTTTTCCTCTTTTGTGACAGTTTCAGTAACTCATCATCTGACACGTCTTCATCATCAATGAACTGTTCCTCACACAGTGAGAGATCATCATGGGGCTTTTCACTGTTCACACACTCAGTCTGTTTCACTTCATCAATTATTTCTTTTTGCCCACTGCCGCCCCCCCGCTCCCTCCGTGCAGGAGCGGATCAGATGTCCCTCTGCACCACAACCAAAACATTTCATGGTCTCCGACGTGGCGAAAACCATGTAGCTGAAACCGTCTACTTTAAAATTAAAGGACAGATTAAGTTAATCGCTGTTTTCTTTTAGCACCATGAACACCTGTCTGCAGTGACATACGACATGTTTCAGCAGGGGGGATTTAGAGCCCAGAGACAGCATTTTAAATCGGGGAGACCAGCTGACCGAACCGGGACAGCTCTTTAGCCAGAGCCTCGTTTCTGATGAACGGGGGCACGTTGGAGATGGTGATCTTTCTGAAAGATCCAGAAAGATCACCACCGCTCCGTTCATACGGGAGGCAGACTTCAACGCTGCCGTATCCCACCACCTCTCCCACCGCTAAGGAGACCTCCTCCACCGAACAGCTGACCGCCGGCACCAGTTTGACAGCATGACAGCGTGTCAGCTTCTCAAACTCAGCCGCGGCCTCCACCACGGGCATACTGCCCAAACCGAGCCGGTAGCCCCACTACCAGGCCCAAAACACACCTGAACTACAGGTACACCTGTCAGCAAACTGTAGCAAAGGAAAGAAAGACAAAGACATAAAATAGCGAAAAAAAGAGAAACTACACTCACTCCACCATTCACTTAGAGAGAGAGAGAATGACATGCAGCAAAGGGCCCAGGCTGGAATCGAACCCAGACTCGGCCTCAACACATGGTACGCACTTTACCAGGTGAGCTACCGGGACACCCCAGGAGTGCGTTTTTTGACGCAAATTACGCTAAGGGTTTTAAAGTGTGTCACAGCTCATGGAGCCAGTTATGCCTCAGCAGCTGCTCCAGCTGCTGACCGTGTTCATAAGTGAGCCAAATCAGCTGCCAAACTACAATAACTTCCTGTTGTTTTTAGAATACCGCCATGCACCCGTCACTTTCACCTCACGTCTCTCAGGGAGCTGCGCCTTACAGGTTGAAAACCTCTGGTCTAATTTATTGATACCTCTATTACATGTTTGTATTCATTTAACTTTTCATAGTACTAGAGACCCGTGGGTGGAACAGTGTAGGTAGTCAAGGAAGAGATACGATAATGGATTTAAACAGGGTTTGATAATC
Source organism: Macquaria australasica (assembly GCA_005408345.1). Lineage (NCBI taxonomy): Eukaryota > Metazoa > Chordata > Actinopteri > Centrarchiformes > Percichthyidae > Macquaria > Macquaria australasica. Next base: position 708,788 of record SEMN01000229.1, read on the forward strand.
AGATTCGATATCGGATTCAGAGGGGACAAAATGCTGTTGAACCCCTACTGGCACAACAAAGATCTTTTGTCATCATGTTATACTACTGAATCAATAAAACATTAAATGGGGGAAGGTGGCAGGGCTGTAATCTGACCTGATCTCCTCTCAGCCAATCACGGCCCTCAAAGTCGTAGCTCCTTTGTACGACCGACGCCAGCCGCTCTCTTCTTCTCTGCATACAGGAGTAATTAAGACCTCCAACACTTCACACCTCTCCATCAATGCTAATTATCTCTCTTTCAGGTTTTGGTGTGTATACATTTCTGCTGTGTGTTTTACGGAAAACACTACAAGTGTTTAATTGGGAAAATGCAAGAGTCTCTCTAATCAGTCTGAAGACGAAGTGAACAAAGAGTTGTTTTGCCTCATTTAAATAACAAGATTACAGTGACGTAGTGGGAGGCGCCTCTAACATTACATCAGCTAAATAATTACTTTGCCCCCTGCCTGGTACGTTTGTCATCGTCGAGACCCCACCTCCCCCCACCGTCAGGGCTTTCATTGCAGCAACAATAGCTTTCACTATTGATGACAGAGAGGATTCACCACTACAGCAAGCAGATTCATCAATGTTCAGTCTATTTTTACTGAAGCATGAGTGAGTGAGTGAGACAGGGACAGACAGACAGTGTATGCCATCATGCTCTATTTTATAGAACAGAATGAATTAAGCTTTTTATTGTAGTGGTGTGTGTAAGAAAGTGTGGGAAAGAAAGACAGTATATTATCATACTCCCACTTTTAGAACAAAATTATTAACAATCTTACTTGACTGAATTTATCCATTTTCTCTCTTGTGCGTGCACAGCTGTGGGACGGGGTTGGGGTGTGCACGCATGTGTGTAATTCCACTCCTCTATACATTTCTGCAACATTGCTCTAATGTGATATTAATGGCAAGAGACAACCGCTTCAAATCTGTAGAATGAAAAGAGAAATAAGGCATACAGGGAAAAAAAGGAAAGCTGAGATTGTGTCTGGAGTTTATTGTGATGTGAGCAGAGAAAAAATTGAAAAGGGAGAGAGCCAGAGAGGAAGACAAAAAGAAACAAAAGACCCGGTTCAGTCATGATTAGTTTTGACGTGCTAACATGACATTCTGTAATTCAACAAAACCTTATCTTCTCCTTCATCCACATAAACTGTCACCAACACATAAACACAATTAACTCTGTTTGAAGTTTGTTAAGATGGCAGCTACTGCTGTGTTAGTGTCAACTGTTAAAGTCAAGGGCAGCCAGATGAACTGCACTAAAATGCAGCATTCTAAAAAGGCACTTTGGATAAAAGTGTCCACCACTGGTAAAATGTTAACTCTTATTGAAAATTAAACTGGCTAACGCCTGCCACCGAGGCATCCACAAGGATTAGCAATTTCCACACTGAGAGGCATAGCATTTTTAAGAGGTTTATCTGACTTACGTAATGTGGATGGAAAATTATTGCCCATCAACGTGACAGAGGAGATAGTGAGAGCCTCTGTATGTATTTGCTCTCAGACACGTTGGTCTGCTGCAATGTATGCGTTTGGAAATGAAGAGCAGAGCAGAATGTGAAATGTGGGCTGAGGCTTAAACCCTACATGATATGTTGCAAATTGCATATGGCAAAAGGGGGAGAAGGAAGATTGGCGTATATACTAGGCTAGGTATGTATGCGTGTGCCACACTGTATGTGTGGGTGTGTGTGTTTGTCTTTTCATTTCTAGATTTATGAGGGAATGTTTTATTGTGAGGATACAGGGAGGAGGAAAATCCTAAGAAGTGAGGATAGTTTGCCACCCTCACTTCTTAAGAGGTAAACACAAGACAAGAAGTGTGACCACCCCTTTGCTGATCATCTCAACAATAACATGTTCTCATTGGTTAAAAAAAAAAAAAAAAAAAAAAAAATTAAAAAGGGTTGGTTGACCCAAACTCAAACAAATATATTCTCACTTACCTGTTGCTGCATCCAGCCATACAGACAGTTTTGGTTTTATTTGCCAAGATTTTGAAATATCTATGAGATTTCTTCCTTCACCCAAATACAGTGGAAGTGAACGGAATTTCATTTCTGGTGCTCAAAGTATTAAAAAAAATTACATTTGAAAAACTCAACAGCAAATGGTTTTCGTAGGGTCTATTTTGTCGGTATTTCATCCAAAAAACAAGCATGGACCAACTATTAATGATAATAAGATGTAGAAGACTGTTACCATTGTTGCCTTCTCAAGGAAAACCTGCTACCACCTTTTCGGGTTCTGAATCAATTTATTTTTGGTCAAAATGCTCCAAACGGTTGAAAATTTAGGTGCGTAACCCATTCCATGTTTGTGGAAAAGGGGTATTTGAGGAAGTTGGGCTGAAATTGGTTCATTGTTTTGAAACCTATGAAACAGTCAAAATGGTGACATCTGCTGGCCAACCCCTGGTGTTTGTATTAAAAGCAGCAAAAGAATGAATGGAAAGATTATTTGGGGGGTGTTGGTTTGTATGCACTTGTTTAAAAGACAATAGAAAACAGAATACTTTCCACAGAATTCATTGCCCAGTAATTTAAAGGGTCCTCTCGTCTAGAGAGGCCTCTTCTCCTATAAGGCAATAATGTAGGCCTAAGTGTTTGTTAGTTTGTTTTGGCGCCCCCCCCAAGTAGCCAAAAAACTCAGTTCAGCTGATTTTGACCAAATCTGGACTTTGACAAATCTCCATTTTGTCAAAATGGTGGCAAGAGTTAAACCCAAACCTCAGCCTTTAAAGCACCCTTTAAGATGGTATGCAGGTGGATGGAATGATGAATGTAGGTCATGTGACACGTAGGGCTGAGATCATTGTGTTTACTGGGATTTCTCACATTAAAATCACGCTCATGTGTGAAATGAATGTTGATGTAGGTCCAGCAGCTATCAAGCTGTATGGTGGAGCCACTGCCTGCTCTTTTAAGTGTTTAGCAGCTTAGGCTTTCTGACTAATATGATGTCATGGATTCACGCTCAGCATACAGCTGTTGGAGAAATGTAAATTGTCATTTCACACAAAATGTGTATACTGTGGCTTAGATGGCACTGCCCTTTTCATACACCAACACAGAAACCCACTAACACAACCACAAAGTAAACAAATATGGTTAGTGTTTATATATATTTTTTAATTTGTTAGCATGTCTACTGTCTGTTTCCATATTTCTGTCTCAATAATTTTGTTTTGATTTTAATAAGGTCAAAATTTAGTTCATTTTAGGATTTTCCTTAGGAGCTTCAATATCTTTTACCCTCCTCTGGACCACAGTTTTTATGTAGTCAAACTAAAACTGTATGTACATGAAAACATTGCAGGAAATACTACGAACTAAGAGCAGAAATGGAGAAAAGTAAGAGCAGAGATTTCTCTGCTTGGACCGACAATGAGGTGAAACTGTTACTGAAAGTAAGTGTTGTAATTTATTATCCATGTTGAATTAACTGCTGGTAGTGAAGGCTGATGTCGATTGTTTTCTTCCAGAAAAGGGTCATGTGATAGGGGCGTGACGAATCAGGTAAAGACATGTCGTGGCTGATAAGACCCAATAAGGAAGCAAACTTGGGTGTCTGCGTCATCGTTTTCAAAGGTCTCCGTTTTAGGCGTTCGGAAACGCTGGAGTAGTGTGGATGCTAGGTGTAAATATAGCAAAAGTTATGCATTTTAAAACAAAAATGTACTAGTGTGGATGTGCTCTTAATCCTATAGGAAGTCATCACATCTCACACAATGGAAAAGCCTGACAGGTGAGCTCAAAGAAGCTCACCTACTTGGAGCTTGACCTTCAGAAATGAATTTATCATTCAGATCACAAAGCTGAAAGATTATGGTCTCAAGGTCTGCATTTCCTGTTGCTGTTCACGCTCTCTGTTTCTTGTCAATGTGAGGTGCCAGCTCTGCAAGCAGCTACGAGTTATAACACTTAATTTCTGTGTTTTGATATTGTTCTTGACATGTCACATGATTTTTAAAATCCTTTTCACACAGATAGTAATCTACTAAAGGGCCAATTGGTTGCATGCTTTGATAAGATTGCTGGCCATCTATTTGAAGACATTATTGCTGTCTTTCAACTGGCAATAGAAGAGAGCTAGGTATCTTTGAATGGCTGTAATCCACCCAATTCTACTTGCAAAGCAGGACTATGAAATGGAGGGTGGGGAAACTGACAAAATCTGATTTGCTGTTGGTTGTCACTCACAGTAACAATTTGACAAGTTGACACTTATTCCACATCTGAAATTCTACGTCAAACCCATGAGTACCAGAATCTGACAGGTTTTTATTCTGACACTGTGCAGAATGAAATGTGATTGGAGTTCTGCTGCTATCCATCTACCTTTTCAAGAGAGGAAAACATTTATTAAAAAACGACTAAAAAAAAAAAAAAAGCTGTATCATACAAAAAACACAATTACAAGCAAACTCTAGGGGCAGGTAATAGTCACATGTCAGAGAACACTCAAGATGTCTGTCACATTGAAACACACACACACACACACACACACACACACACACATGATGCACATCTGACAACATATACGCAACCTTGGAGCAGACCAAGGGACTGAGGTGACCTGTAGAGTCAATAAGCTGATATTACACCAAAGTAGGGGGTGGGGGGCAGTGAAGTCATGGTTCACTGATCTGACTGGTTCAAAGACAGAGGCTGTCCGCTCTCCTCTCCAACAATACCATGTTCGCTGGCAAGAGCACAAATAACGGCTGATTGAGCTTGGACCTCTTCCTCCGTTTCTCTCCTTTTCCTTCTTTCACCATGTTAATGCCTTCCTCAGTATTCAGCAGCTTGGTTAAGTCTCTCAGCAAAATCAATGCTTATTCAGTGGGGCTGTGTGCCATCAGTTTGATCATATTTAGGTTAATAGATTTAAATTGCTGCTCAGCATAAAGTGAAAATAGAACACAGGAAGTGCAGGAACAAAGGAAATGATTCTCGTCTTTAAGCTTGCATCAAATTCTGCTTTGAAATGTAAGAATTTGGATGTTTGGGTACTCTTGTCTTTGTGTGTGTGTGTGTGTGTGTGTGTGTGTGTGTGTGTGTGTGTGTGTGTGTGTGTGTGTGTGTGTGTGTGTGTGTGTGTGTGAGCGAACATGCAAATGTGCCCCACAATACTATAAGTATATGAATTTTATATGACTGACCCCAAAGGGTATCAAATCAGTCAGCCAGCAAGCTCAGCAGTTTGCATGCTTGTTAGCTTAGATGCTAACATGACAATAAGTTCAGTTTATTCACAAAAAGCATACCACTTTTGTGGAAGAGGTTATACTGCAATATATTTAACAGAGGACAATTAAATAAATGTGAGTGATGCAACACAGAGCTACGATAGCATCCTCCATTTTAGACTCTCCATTCCCTTAAAAAGGTCAGCACTGTCATCACAGCTTGCTGTTGGTCTGCCGTGCAAATTTCAGAGTTCAACAAAGTGGACAACACAAAATATTTGCACGGATTTACTTCAAAATACATTAGTTGTGGCTGTTTCATTTGGACTTAATTGATATCACCTCAAATTTTTGTCATTGCTGGTGTGACCAGACCTTTAGTGTTATCTGTATTATGCATTTAGAAATTGTCCTGTAACCTCATGGATAATTAAATAATAGATTTAAATTCTTCAATGAGACTTCCCTTCCAGAGGAAGATTAAATATACTGTAAAACGTGCTAAGCAATTCGTACAGGTTTTCTGCACATTTTTATTGCTAATCAACAAATCATCTTTCATGTTAAGTTGAAGCCTTAAGTAATTGTTTTATATGAAAAAGCCATTACATAGAGCTCTTCTTCCACCTATTAATAACACTCAGTCAAGTATACAGCTTTATCTTTCCCCAGTCAAAAAAATCCTATTAATAATACTAATACCTTATTATCTATAGGCTACCTCCGTATTGTCCCTCCAGTCATTAATGTTTGGGTACTGCAGTGTCCAGTGAAGGACTCTCTGTTGATCCATCTGTCTTCCGAGTGGTCCAGAGCTCTGGGTTAATTCCATCACACTGAGGCTCTTTCCTCTGCAGATTCACACTCTTCACTCCTCTCCACCGCGGCCAGCAGATGTTTGCTGTTAATTAACAAGCTGATGTGGCAGATGTAGAGGTCGAGAGCTTGATGGTGTTCACGTCTGCCATCTCCCTAGGTACCAGATGAAAAAAAAAGGTAGAGGGCTCTGTGTGCTGGACCTGAGGGGTTAGTGCATGGGAAATGCATCTGTGGGTCTGCTGTCCATACTGGAGAGGTCACCACAAAGCACTGTGGCCAATTAGAGGCTCAACAAGAGATAAACCTATTTGTTGCCCTCTCTGAATTCAATCTGTGACGTGTCACTCAATCTGCACCAACAACATGTTGGCTGAGGAGTGCCAACAGGTGAAGAAAAACAAGTGCAAGGCTGATGATGCTAAACCTCTTTTTGAAGAATTTTGGGGCAGGTGATGATGTATACGACATCAAAGTATGTTGCATCCTCCTGAGGCCCACACATTCATTTTTGTACTCTCTGGTGCACATTTGTTTTTGGTCCGTATCTTTGAGGTTATACAGTGCCTTGCAAAAGTATTCATACCCCTTGACCATTTCCACATTTTGCCACGTTACAAGCACAAACTTAAATGTATTTTATGTGATAGACCAACTCAAAGTATCTCTATATATTTTTTATTTATTTTATTTGTTTTACAGTGAATATCAACAGGATGTAGAGCCTAGCACCTCTACTGCAGGAAAACAGCCCAACCCCACTGCTTCTCCCCGCAAGGAAGAGGCCATGGACACATGCAGCCTAGAACGCGATCTTGCGCTCAATCACAAACCAGGGCACGGTCAAAAATCCAGGTCCAGTTGTGCACATAGTGCATCAAGAGGCCGGAGCAGAACAAGATCCAGATCTCCACTCTGGGCACGGTCACAGTCAGTAGCCTCAGCCACGTCCTGGAAAACAGAGAGATCCAGACATACGTCCAATGCCAAAAAGGTTCATCCCAGCACGAACCCCTGGACATCAACTGAACTCAAGCAGCACAAACCACTGGACCTTTTCAAACTGTTTTTCAGCAATGATGCAGCTCAAACCCTTTGTCAACACACAAATAAACTGCTTAAAAGATTGCAAAGGGCAAAAAATATTCATGGACTGAACCATGTATGTGGGACTGACTTTCTTCTTTGCATCGGTGAAACTGACTAAAATCCAGGGTTACTGGAAAAAGAACACCATTTTCAGTCTGCCATTTCCAGCCAATGTCATGCCACGGAACAGGTACCGGGTGATATCTTGGAACATCCACACGAGTAATCCTGAGAAAGATGTTGAGAATGACAGAAAGAAGGGGACACCAGATCATGACTGCCTGTTTTGACTGAGGCCCTTTCTGGACACCATCAAGCATGCTTGCAAAGCATACCACCACCCCAGGCAGAACCTTTCAGTTGACGAGAGGATGGTGGCGACAAAGGCCCATACCTGAATGACACGATACATGAAAGCAAAGCTGACCAAGTGGGGTTTCAAACTTTGTTTTGGCTGACAGGAACAATGGCTACACCTTGGACTGTGTACACTGGAAAGTCAGTTTGCCTCAGGCATTGGACTTGCATATGGCTATCATATGATGTCATATCCCTAATAAAGCCAGCATACCTGGGCAGTGGCTTTCATCTGTTTCTGGATGATTTCTACACTAGTCCAAAACTCTTCAAGGATCTGTTATCAGATCTGTTGAATATCAGAGCATGTGCCCCTGCATATACTCAAATGCTCTGAAGAAAAAGGATCCTAGAGGCTCCATCAGGTGGATCCGTGACAACGCACTGGTTTTTGTGAAGTGGATGGACACATGTGAGGTCGCTTTCTGCTCTACAATCCTGCAGGCATTCCCTGAAGGACTGCGCAGAGGAGAGTCCACACTCAGAACGGCAGCTGGACCATCAAATCCATTCCATTCCCAACACCTGTCAGGTAATATAACAAGCACATGGGGAGTGTTGATTTGTCAGACCAACTGATCCAGTACTACTCTGTACACCTGACACTTACCCATGACAATCTCTAATCAACCTGATACAAGAAGGAGGGCCTCATATGGACGAAAGACCAGTGCACACTCTAGGTAGACCAGGCAGATCAGTCAGTCTACCCTCTGGAAGGGGGTGATGTGGCCCTCTGTCTCATTGCAGACAGGAACTGCTTTGAGGCATGGCACAACTAATTTTGGATAAAAACGGATGGAAAGCTATACTTTGAAGAATAGGACTGGTAGATCTATGGCATATTATTTATGGCACTATCAACAGATAATGTTCCATTTGCAACTTCAATAACAAAATATAAGAAATGTAACACTGTCACACACTGTCAATAGTTTTATCAAGATCACTGTAAATGAATGTTTTAGTTTTTGTTTAAGTTTTTTTTTATGTAAGCTTTTGTTATATAAGTCCAGTAACTTGCAGGTATTCAAGTTGGCATGACTCATTAAAAAACCCTAAATATTCAAATTTATTGTTCTTTGACATTAAATTAAAATTTATTAGGCCTTGTACTGTATATGGTACAAAAAGCTGTCTGTCTTAGCCGTCACGTGCGTCAGTGTCAGACATACTGTCAACAGCATAAGAAAGAAAAATGGCAGTGTGGCAGTTTGGCTTTGACAGTTGCTGATCAATAAGTCCAACTGACTGTCACCTGAGCAAAGTTAACGAGTTCACATTGATAGTGCTTCCAACCACATGACACCAAAAATGTTTAAATTCACGTGGAACTGCAACTTAGAAATTTAAGTAAACTGCCATGACAAGACATCTGACAGCCTTAGATGGAAGCATGTGTGAAAGTAAACTTTGTTGTGAGCTCATAACTTATCATTTATTCACATGTTAATCTATTCATAATCATTTGTTTGTATACTTATTCATATTTAGTAATTATAAGCTTGTGTATTGACTTTAATTAGTCAATAGTTCCAGTTATATTCTTGTCTCCAGTCTTGAACTCTTACCTAGTTTTGTGTCTTCAGATTTCTATGTGTGTATGCTGAGCAACGTGACTTTTGTATTAAAAAAAAAGGTCAGCTATATGGTGGAATACAGGTCCTTATATGGAAACGTTTTCTGCTCGGCAGACTGTAACTCGAGGATTTTGTTATGGGTTGGAAAGTTATACAAGTCCAAACTTGTATAACATGCAACACTGACCAATGGAAAAGAGTTTCTTTGTCTCTGTATTCTTGTATCTTCTCTTTGAGATAGAGAGAGATGGCTGATGACTTCTGTTGTAAGGTAAGCATGATTGTGTAATTGCAAATACATTAGCTTTGTGGAGATAACTGTTTTCTTGGAAAATTCTGAATTAAAAAAAAAGGCACGAGTGAAAAAGTACGGAGCCCCAGAGTGGCCACAGAGAGGAACAAAATATATCGAGGCCATGTTTTACTACATCGAGCACTCAAAATGCTATTGTGTGCGCACATGATACAATTTGTTCCCACGTGGTTAATTTGTGCGCATGAAATAAGTGTATATACAGAGCATAGGTAGGCTATCACGCAACTACGATATGTCCCACCACATGTAAAGACGCACACAGCTCATTCAACAACACAATGCTTACACACACACACACACAGTCCATGGAAAGAAAAATGACAGGGATGTCAAGATGTTATCATGGTGTTCGTTATCTTGTAAATAGGAGGAGAGGCCAAACAGAAGACCAACCTAGTGACCCTCTTTCTCATTTAGCTCCACTGGGCTCTACTCTTCAGATCGATGCTTTTGTCCTTTCTATTAGAATGCAACTAGGTTACTGCACTCTCCTCACCCTCCTCTTATTCCCCTGTCAAGCCATTTAGCCTGGGAATTACCATTTAGCCTAAATTACAAATTATGTGATAGGATTTACACTGTGATGCCCTCAACTCTCAATCACACTGATGTGCACAGGCAGGCATGCACAAGCAGACAGACACACAGTCATTCCACTTGAGAGCCTACAAAGTCATTGCAGTAATATGCTTCATTTTCAATCTGCCTCTACCCTGCTTCAGTCTGCTTACACCTACATAAAAGCTTTCACACTGGCACTTAATACATGCATTTGACAGCAAACTTTTGAACCAAATTAAATTAATTCAATTGAGTGGAACTGTCGCACTCAGAAAAATCGCTCGTGGGGACAAAGTAGCCTGGTCAGTTTGACTGGCATTTCATGCAGATACATGTCCACTAACACCCTCAAACTTCATGAGATGTGAAACTCCCTAAAATTACTTTTGATTTTTTAGTCAATAACTTTAGTTACATTTCAGTCAGGACCACCTTAGTCAAAGAAAACTTTATTTCCATCTGCAGTAGTTATATTTGGCGGCATGGCTTTGTTCTGGGAGCTCCCTGCCCTTCCATGTGCATACATGGAGAGCAGCAGCAGAGACCCCCCAGGGTACAGAACAGAGCAGGCATCAATGACAACAAAAATGACATAGACTAAGTCAGACATAGCGTGAAAAGGAAGAGCTGGAGTGAAGGCGGGTTGCAAAGCGGCTTGCAGAGGAAGCAGCAAGGGTAGACAGTACAGCAGCTTAAATAAGGCGCCCTGGATGAAATTTGCCAGTGGGTGCATAGAAGGGAATCAGCTGAGCCATCAGCTAATGTGGATGTATTGTGAGCTGAGCTTGACTTCGTGGCCTGCCTGAACTAACGCTATGCTCAATTTTCTGTAAATTGTATTTCCCAAAATGGAAGTCTAAATGTTTCTAAAAGCTGAGTGTAACTGTTGTTTGATGTGACCTGTTTGTTGAATGTGCTGTTTTTAGTTGCGTGGTAGCGAGCTTGTCTAGTTGTTGCAAGCTAGTAATATTGGTAGGCTTAGTAGTCCTCAGTTCGTTGAAGTGGAATTAGTGAGATCATATTTTTCTGCATGGAAAGGCAAATACACGATATGTTTGACATTCAGTTGGTTTGAATGATTTGCTTGGCGTCTGAAAAAAATAATAGATGTCCCTTTCTTGTTCCCTTTGAAAAATGCTTAATAATGTTTTTGTTATTTCAGCTTCATGTTGAGGGATGGAAAGTAGAAGGCAACACAAATCTTACTTGTATAAATTAAAAAAAAAAAAAAAAAAAAGGTACCAAATAATTGTCAATGTACGACACCATTCATGAACTCAAAGCTATCACAAACTTTCCACTTTCAAAGTTGTGAATACCACATCAGTGGGTTGCTAAAAAGGAACTTTGAATGTGGTAAACACATCCAGTTAAGACACCAATAATTGCAGCATCTGGTGAAATCTTGCTGTAAGACTTTATGGTGTGATTGGAACCTTACAGAGTTGAATGCATCTGCCCACATGCTGTAGGCATGAGAAACAGATGCTAGAGGTGGAAATTATGAATTTATTGTATCACTTCATTCAGTTCAGTAGTTTTCCACCGTAAAAGGTTACCGATTCAGTCAGTGACAATTATGATTCAGCTTGAAGATAAGGTGTTAAAGATTAATTTGTACACGTACTGAACTCCTAACAAATACACACACACACACACACTTTACATCTAATTGCAGTCTCTAAACATTTAGAAGACCAAAGCTGCCGGTGTGTGTGATGGCCCCTGTATGTGTGCATGATTGACTGTTCACATACAGTATATCCATATGTGCATGAGTCAGTGCGTCAGTCTCTGCCAGCACTGATACAGAGGCCATCACTCTTCCATTGTATCCCAGTCCTCGTTGGCTGCAGAAGGCAGGCGCTGATGTGCCAGACCGCGCACATGCTTGGCGCCTCCACACAGCTCTCAGTTTTAAGCACTTTCCACCATTGTCTCCTCCTGCTCTGTGCTGAATGTGGTGACGGTGTGCGAGCTTTAAGTAAAGCCTGAGCTGGAGATAGGTAGAGATGGTAATTGCATGTCCTGTGGTGCAGCCACCTCCTTTCTCTGCCCTCGATGGCCTTTTATTGTGCGGCACAATGCAGACAGAGGAAACACACGTATAGCCATTCCTCTGATTACTTGGCTATCCATGGTTAACCAGTAGACTCTCTGTGGCCTAATTACGTTTTTTTAATGGGAATCTGAATTAAATTGAGAGCTCTTATCTTGTTATTGCACTGTAAATTCTATCAAGTGGTCACACATGGTTTGTCAAGGATGTGGATGTGTGTGTGTGTGTGTGTGTGTGGTCCAATTCCACCATGACTAAAACTACTTTTAGTATTTCTCCAAAGAAATTATCGCAGCGTGTACCTCTCCTGACCCTGTTGCTACTTCTCAATTTGCCACTTTGATATACTGAATAATTTGAAAACAAATTTTCTGATTATATTCTTATTACTAAACTATGTGTAGGACCGGCAAATTTTCCTAAAGGGAGTAATCTGGTGGTTGTCACATTATGTTCTAATCCACCGTTGGAGCTACAAAGTCACAGATGGTTGGATCGGAGGGAGCTGGTTTTGAAAATGAGCCTGTGGGTTGGATTCTTCATTTTAAATTATTCTTCAGAGGATACTATTTTCAAGAGGCAATTCATTGTCATCATGAAGCCTGAGTCTTTTAGAAGCTAAGCTGTTTGCTCAAGTGACCAGCCTGACTCGAGCCAATGAGGCAGAGTGAAGTCAGTGAAGAGTGACAATTCTGTTTGTGTCAGATCACTTGTTACTGAAGTTGTGTGGCATTTAACATTTAATGGTGACAACATTTGATAGAACATTTTCTTGTTACAGTTCCCAATTAGGAGGCACTGAAGCTCACTGCATGTGGGCCCTCCTCAAGTGGCAGGTACAAAGGCTTTTATGTGTCAGTGGTCCACACACACACACACACACACACACGTGAGGAGCAGATGTGGAGCAACAGTGGGAACAAGATGAAGCCCTGAAGGCCTCACAGCTGGTCAACATCTGACAACCTTCAACAGCTGGTGGTTGGCTTCTATCTCTCTCTGCCAGAGTCACAGTGTGGGAGGTCTGCTTGAACTTTTAGAGGCTAGATTTTTATTTTAGAGTTGTTTATTTTTGGACTCAAATATGGTTCAAAGAAAAGATCACCCCATGTGTTGATTAAATGTTTGTCTGGTCTGTCTTAAGATGTTTATATGGAAGACAGAAAAACCGTAGGTCAAGGGTCAGATGTCAGTGTTGACCGGACTGCTTGCATTGCACATCAGGACGAAGCGGCACACTCATAACTCTGATGCAATCTTTGAAAATTTTAATTTAAATTAAAAAAAAAAAAAAAAAAGGACCAAAATGGCTTCATAGGGTGGGATTTTTTTTTTTGCAGTGAAATTATGTTTTTGGGACGTTAAAAAAAGTAATGTGCTCTTCTAAAAACAATGTGTTGGTAGTTTTTTAGTGTATTTGGAATAAATTATGTTGATGTGTCTTTATTCATATTACTGGTCCAGAAGTTTGTGTTCAAGCACTGTTGATTAAAGAGGAGTATTACCAGCAGCTACACCCATTTTACATCCATCCATCCATCCATCCATCCATCCATCCATCCATCCATGAACTGACAGGTCCATTCCACCTACCCTCATCTATCAGCCATCTAGCCATCCCTCCTCACCAGCTGCATTCTCTACACATTCACATTCCTCTCAGATGTTGGATCACCCCGCTTGTGGGTCTCACTCTGATTCCTGGTCATTTTCAATTGATCAGTCTCTCATTACATACTGATGAATTAGTTTGGACACCCATACCCGTGAGCCTGCTGTTTGTTTACATGCTGCCTTTGATTAGAGTGTACTGTAGATGTCCCAGGAGATGCCCAGGTGTGTGAGTGCTAGGTGGAGTCTCAGGTGTGAGGTCTGCTTTATGCTAATGCGGAGCTGTACTAATTCTGAGTCGTAGGATGGCTTGGCACAGACTCAAGCAGTTCCTTAAAGTGTGTGTGCAGAAGCTTGCTCTCCATGCATAACAGGATTGGCTTTGCTGGCAGAATTTACTCAGCGAGCGCCGAGTCTTTTCGTGTCCTACAACCAGAGAAATGTTTGGCAGTTTTACCCGTGCATGTTGTGTTTAGTAAGTTGTCAGTGCAGCACAGCTGGTTGTAGGGGAACCTTCATCACCTGTTAATCACATCACTTATTACCCATGTCAAAAACCCCACCTGTCGCTGTCTTAGTATTGGCAGAACAACTAGTGTTTATTTCAAAATCACCAATCAAAGAAGTCTTTCGCATTATATTTGCATTGTGCTTATTCAAGAGAATACCTGTCACAAGCCAATTTCATTCTCTAATAGATAAAATATACCTAAACTGCACAGAGCTCATGCACAGGCACCCTCCGAAAATATTGTATGGTGATACAGTTCAAGGTTTCGTGACATTTTCCATCATTAGCATGTAGTTTGTGTGTCGTATTGTTTTGTCTGTATTTTCTTGTTGAGTTCTGAGTTTGGTGTTTTTAATATATGTACCTATTGTTGTGTTTTGTGCCGTCTCTTGTGTATGTGTTGCAAAGTGATATTTTAAATGCCCATCTAGAAAGGTGAAATTAAATAAATAGATTGTTAGCTTTGCTACTTGTTCCAAATGGCAGGCTTATCACAGCAGCCCACATCTGCTGAGTTGTAATGATCAAATAGTAAATAACAAAATAGTTAAAGTGCCTGTAAAACAAACTAGGTTTCTTCAACATAGCAGAAACATTGAAGAAAAATGCCCATCCCTGAGCAGACTGGCATTGGCACCAGCCTCCACTCTGCATTTTCCATTGTGTGCCAGCGGTGATGGATTGCCTTATAGCACAAAACTGGAGGAGGGTGCTTTTAGTCATGCTAACAGCAGGGCTCAAGGGGTGGCAATGTTGGTCTGTCCACTGGTCCACCACTGTGGTCCAGGCTGGGATATCTCAAGAACTATTGGATGGATTGAGTAACAAAACCTGGGTGCAGGTAGTATTCAATATAGGAGTACAGTTTGTTTTCTTGAGCTTTAGGCAAAATATAAATTAAACTGCATGTGTGTTCTGTTGTGTGCACTGCACTTGATGGGTACTTGAAGGCGACAGGGAACATACAGTCCACAGAGAATTGAGGGAGGGGACCACAGCTCATTTTTGCCCCAGGGATCCCTACTGTTTTGATCTAGCCATGCTTACAAATGTAAATGTGTTCTCATTTCAGACCAAACATATAAACTACATTAGGTGTGAATGCATCCTTTAGTTTGCAGATGTGGTTTATAATAATCTCTATACATGCGCCTTGTTGGTGCCACATCTCTGCTGGAGAAAAGTTCCACTGCTTTGTTATCCAGCTCCAGGAAATGAGCAGAAAATATAGTTAGAATTAATTTCTATGGGGGTTTATGTGATAGCAAAGCTGTGTCAAATATATTTCACTAATGACGTTTCTTTCAGAGTTGGCAGCTCCTCACTGTAATAGCCCAGGCCTGGGTGAGATCAGAAAGGAAAATGGGAAAATAAGAGATGAAAGGGAGTGAGTGGCATCTGAGGGGGGAGAGTGGAGGCGCTTAATGTGGATTTGAGTGTAACTGAGGATGGATGGAAGGATGTGGGGGAGGGTTAAATAGGAAAAAAGAGAATATGCACATGGACGTAACACAGGAGGGAGAGCAGTTTCTTAGTGTGTGTGTTGTCTCACTGTATGGTGTTGTATGTACATACAGTATTGAAATTTAACATAATCAAATACACTGTTTGGTCTTTCACTGTGTTCACATATTTATCAGAGAGCTTATCCAGATCTGATGTGATTTTACTATACTTGTATATTTTAAAGGATTTTTTGTAGTGACTTTTAAATTTGGTTTGGTTTTTTTTATTGCTGGTTTTAAATTCAAGTCAATTATTAATACAGTTTAGCCAAAAATCACAAATTTGTCTCACTGGGCTTCACTGTAATACATAGAAAATATTCTAATCTTAGACAAGTGAAGCACTATAGTAGTAGTAGTAGTAGTAGTAGTAGTAGTAGGCAGCGTCCTTGTACAGATCACAAACAGTATTGAGTCTACGGCCATGCTACCTGCTCTTTGAGACTGTACTTTGGCACAGCAGTGTTTGGAGGTGAATGCTAACATGCTTACAATGACAATGCTAACAGGATGTTTAGCAGGTATAATATTTACCATGTTCACAATCTTAGTTTAGCATGTTAGCATGCTAAAGCAGCATTAGTATTCACCACAAGGTACAGCTGAGTCTGATGGGAATGTGATTAGTTTTGCAAATGTGGTCATAAACTAAAAAATTTGGACAAATTAGAATTTTGACCCGATGATGGCGCTACATGAAAAAGTCTGGATCACCAAAGTTGTTACGATTCATCCTGTGAACATGAATGTGCATATCAAATTTCATGGCAATCCATCTAATTGCTGTTTTGACATTTCACTCAAAACCACAAATGTCAACCTCACGGTGGTTCAAGAAGAAAAATCAGTGGATCACCAGAGTCAGTAGGGTTCATCCTCTGGGCACCGTGGATATGTACTAAATGTCATGGCAATCCATCCAAAAGTTGATATTTCAGTCTGGATCAAAGTGGTAGACTGACCAACCATCCGACAAACCAACATTGCAATCACTAGAGCTGTGCAACATAGCACGGCTAGAAACAACAGAAACAAGCAGTGTGTTCCCTGTCAAATCTTTTACCAAATAACAATCATATTGCTTTGGAGATATGAGAGAGAAATGAGTGCAGAACCAGAAAGAATGAATTTTGGTGTTTGAAATTCCCTGGTAACTAGATCAAAGACTACTCAAATGAGAACTATTGTGATAGCCACTCCCACAGCCTCCTTTGTAATTAACTTTGCCTTGGTCAAAGCTTTCCGTTTCTGAAATAAAATTAGTTAGAACATTTCTGAAAACAAACAAACAGTCTGCTTCCCATCGTCTTGTAGCACCAGCATCCAGCAACCAAAACAAGCTGCAGGGCTTTTTTAAAATTCAGTTTCCAAAGCGACCAGAGCTTTTCAGGGTGGAGAAAAAAAAGAAAAAGAAAAAAGATGAATAATAGCAGAGTCCAAATCTATTGTTTTCAATGCACAAATATTTGTACAGTAGTACAGCTGAAGACACAGCAGAGACTTCTTATTGTGTGTGGACACTGGAACAGCACGATGCCAGCTGAAGAATCTGTTTGCTGAGCTGAAACTAAATAACACTGGAGGTAAAACCGACATCTGTCTTCAGAGTGCTTTCATTTTTATCAAGGGAAAAGAGGGATTTTGTATCAAAGAATCAAAAGCCTGTGTGACCACACATTACAAAACAGTAATTGCTCTAGATCCATAGACGCCTCAAAAATCACACCTTGAATGCATGTTAACTGAAATGCTTTCGCCCATTTGAGCCAGCCCAGAAAGGAAACAAGCATTATAAGTAGTAGGCAGTTGACAGTGTCATACTGTAACCCCTGTTCAAAGGAAAAACAGCCAAACAGCAGCGTTTAGATACTTTGCTCATGCAGTTAGTGTATCTGTGGATAAGAAAGAGGGGTAGAGGGAGGGATTTTAAAGACTAGCAACAGCTGCTACTCAATTAGCTGATTGGGCCACACAGGTGCATCTCATACTCCATGATATAGACCTTAATTAAAAAGTATTTACCATGAACTAATGTTGATAGAGCCTTTCGGGCTGCTACATTAAATCTAGGCACCATTTTAGACATTTAATTATACAAGACGTGTGGACACCAAACAGCAATTTCGAAACACTATTGCCAGTTTCAAGAAAAAAACTGCTTCCCATTGATTTTTCCTCCGTTTTTGTCGAACAACACATTGTGGTGTCTGTCAACACCACAATATAATTGGGAATGCTGGTTGCCATTTAGTTGATGTTCAAGTTCTATGCTGCTCCGAGGTAGACAGCTTATCAAAATGAGTGAAAGTGTTGTAGTAGGTAACTTCATCAACTGTGGAGAGGACAAGAACTAACAGGAGGTTAAACTTAATATGTATAACATACAAGAAGGATTTTTCAGTAAGATTAATGCATGAAAAATAAATGAAGCTAAATCCTCAGTCTAAATTATTCATTTAGCTCAATTTAATTTAGCAAAATGTCGCTAGCAATTATTTTAGATATTTTGCATCCAGCCATTCCACTAGGGACACTGCTTTCTGAGATAAATTACGCTTGTATCGTAAATGAATAAAGAAGGAACTGAGACCAACATTAAAACTTTGACACAACCCCGAGGAACAAAAGAAAGTAAAAATTGTAGCAACCTTCATTTTGAAAGAAAAGAACTTCAGGAGTCAGAGGTTGAAAAGCTATCTCACTTTTATATGACACTAGAATGACATTTAAGAAAACAGGGGAAAAAAACCCACATGCATTTTGGAGAAAGAAAATTGGGTTGGGAAGATGGAGGGAAAAAGAGAAAACACACTCTTTCAACACTCTGGAATACATGAATACATCATCATCCTTTCAGTGACCTTTGAATCTTGGTGACACTTTATTCTAATACATGAATTCATAAATATAATCTTATCTCACCATATAGTCTATTTATACGAGTCTCATACATCTAACTGTACAAATACTGTAGCATATTGCATATCTTGAATAGAGCGGGGGTGGTCAATAGTCATTTAATACTCCTGCTTCCCTTTGGAAAGGAGATAATACAATTGAATGAGAATAAGGTGGGAATGAAGACAAAGTAGAGGAAGAGATAAAGACTGAGGTTTCTTCTGTATCATCTCAAACAACTACAGAAACATCCTGCAGTGTTTTGACATTGACATCTTTGTATGTGTGTGACTGTTTGTGTATCTGTGTTTAATGTACTGTATGTGTGTGCTTCAATGTGTGGTATATGTGATGCTGTGTGTGAGTGCATACACAGTAGGTCCACCTGAGGTCTACCTGCTCTGGATCTCAAATATTGTGACGCAACTATATTATATGAGTCATCACAATTTGTCAAAGTGTCTGACAAACAAGTGCTCGAAGTTACACCAATTTGGACCACATTGCTTGACATAGTATAGGGTCTTTTCTAACATCTTGCTACACTCAAGCAAACCTGAGTCAAATAATCATTTGGGTTTAATGCAGCAAACAAAAACTGTGAATCCCATCTTCTGAATGCCTGGAAATCTGACAGTACCTACAGAACCTACAGAACCTACAGGAACCCTACCCAGTGTTTCACACACATATGCTGAGCTACCTTAAGTGTATTATCAGCTGCTAAAGTGTATTCTGGGCCATGTAAGGATGGTAGAGGGTCATAAAGGCAGTTTGATGTCATTAAGTTCGCCCTGAATCTCCAGACTGGTCCCACAGAGCAGCGCATGTATATACATCAATGTCTGCTCTTTTTATTTCAAACTGGCGTCAGTGCTTCTTAATACAACTCAAATTAACAGAGCTGCACTGGGTGGACACTAGACTGAACCAGTGACAATCACTGAACTGAAGAGGTGGCTGTGTTGTCAATAGGCCTAGACTGCTGGTACCAAATAAGAGCCTATCAAAAGATAGGCACAATCTTCAGAAGTTATCAAGCTAACGTTAGCCACTGTTGCCGGATTTTATCTTTACTGTAGCCAGTTATTTCCTGAATTTCCTCTTCTGTGGCTCTCTTGGAGTTTGATTCAAAGGTCTAGAGTAACGTGATGGCAACATGTTGAGAGAAGGAAACAAGACTCATGGTGCGTTTCCACCAAGCAGTCCAGTCCAGTTCAGTTCAGCTCAGTTCATTACACATTAGAATGGTTATTTTCGCATTTCCATTGGCAAAAGTTGTGAATGGTACCAATAGAACCACTCAATTCTGTCCCGTTCTTATGTTACCTCTCTGTTGAGGTACCTAGCACACTGACCCGGGAGTTGAAGGTGGAGCTAGAAACACTGCAGGCCGTTGATTGGTCAACAGAATCACCACTTCTTGCGCGACAAAGGACTCAATGCACAAACCAGCCAGAAAGTGAGAAGAAAGAACATGAAACATTTTATGTCCTCCATTGTGTTCTTGTGTTCTTTTGTTTACTGTGTCGCGTTAGATATCGATAGGTACATGGTTGACGCAGCTATTACCATCCGGTAACAAACCTGCCTACATTTAAGAGTACTGTCTGTGGTGGAAACGCAAAACAGATCTTGGGTATATGTAGGTACGGGTCAGGTACGGGTTTCCAGTGTACTATACTGAAAGTGTTTGATGGAAACGCGGCTTAAGAGCATGTGTTGCATGCTAACGTTTGCTAATTAGCACGAAACACAAAGTGCTGTTGAGGCTGACAAAAATGTCATTCGATTTGCAGGTATTTAGTCATAAACCAAGTATTGGACAAACTGAAATGTTGACATGATAATGGTGCTGGAGGAAAAATTTAAGTGCCACAAAAGTTATTGCAATTCATGCTGAGGGGAACATGAATATCTGTGCAATTTTTGTGCCAATCCATGTAGTAGATGTTGAGATATTTCAGTTGGGACCAAAGTGGTTGACCAGTTGATAGACCAACAATGCCATCCCTTGAGCCATGCTGCAATGATGGGTAAAAATAGTTGAAATAACTTCTTTAATCCTTCTTTTCTTCATAGCCTGTGAGTCATTGAGTCTTTTAGCTTTAAGATTGCAGGCTAAGCTACGTACGTTAAACTATCAGACAGCAATAACTGAAGCAGAGACACTGTTGATGTGTTGCACAGAGGAAGAACCCAGAGAACTCGGGGAAAACCGGATGACATCAAACTGTCTTCTTCCTTAGTTAAGCTTTCAATGTACATATTATATTGAAATGTTTTTATAATATTTAGTTTACCCCCTTCCTTGCAAAGTATATTTTTGACCTGTAAGAATCACTATTACCCATTTAACATGTAAGTAGAGGATGCAGGTCCTGAAAATGTCTTTTGATGTGATGGGTACCTAATTTCAAATTCTTTCGTGTTTAAATCCATTAAACACAACTTTTAAGAAATTTCAAATGTTTTCTGAGAAATCCAACCAACAGTTTTACAAGTCAATGTTCATTTCAGTGACACATCTGTCTTACATGTATATATTATAAGCATCAGAGAAGTCTTTGAAAGTAATGGATGTACCTGAAAGACACTTTTAAACAGTATGTTAGGTAGCAAAAGATTATTTACCAATAGTTTTGGGCCCAGGTCTGCACTCAATACATTTTAGCCCTTTCATGGGTATGTAGCAAACACAAAGAGTCCACTCTGAAAGTGGCCATCGCTTCCACTAACAACCCACATGTATTCTCAGCAGCAGTCACATATCCATTCTTCTATTCAAAGAGGCCCTTTGTCAATTTTCAGACTAGCCAGGCTCCTTGCTTGTCTTGGTCTAACTCTCCCTCACAAACCGAGACAGACGTGTCTACATTCACACAACTTCAATACATTGAAGTTGAAAAAGAACACAAAATATACAACCATTCAATTTTCTGTTACCCACCAAATCTGCTAAAGAGGAAAAAAGGTTGGTCGATGCTACTGTTAGCGATGGTTATTAAAAAAAAAAAACCCTGTACAAAGTTCAGTTCTTCCTCAAAAGAAGCTTCAGAGTTTGCCATCTGTCCAATGTTGATGACAGTGTTTTTGCACAAAGGTTGAGGGCACGTTGGGTCAAGCAAGTTCTGTTTTGAAATTGATTTTTTTTTAGCAGTTTCATTTAAATAACATCACCTTAATAATGTTCATCAATCACTGTAATTTTCAGGCCTGTCTCTCTAATGGCTATCCAAATATTCTGTATTTCAGGAT
This sequence comes from Macquaria australasica, assembly GCA_005408345.1. NCBI lineage: Eukaryota > Metazoa > Chordata > Actinopteri > Centrarchiformes > Percichthyidae > Macquaria > Macquaria australasica. The sequence continues at coordinate 730,577 of SEMN01000229.1, forward strand.
GGCTCAAATATAAAGCCCAGGACTGCCACATCTGCCAAGGCTGAATCCTGGTTATGCTAAAAGGCTAAGCCCCTTGTCATTATGGTTAAGTCCTTTCAAAAAGCAACCACATATCCTGTGGAAAAAGGGTGTCAAAACTCAGAAGCAACTGTAATCTTTTGAGAAATGACTGATCCCAAGCAGCCAGATCCAACGAGGAAAGAGAGAGGACAGACGGTTCAAAGACGAGAGAGAATTTCAGAATCGGGGTTCACAGGACATGTACTGTATTAAAAGTCTCTCCCTGTTCTGTTCAAGGTCCAGAAATGCAAATGGTCAAAGAGTTCCACTATAGAGAGGCAACGTGTTTCATCTATTTCTCCTGGAGCTTGTGTCTGTGGGCCGGCTGCTGCTTTTCATGCTAAAGCCTGTGATATCACTGTCCTCCTCTTCACCTCTCGCCCTTCCCTCCGTCCAAGGGTTGGACAAATAACCATGGGCATCTATGCCGTAGAAGTGGCGTCCATCTTTACTCCGGGCAGATAGATTGGTTTGGTCCAGTGAGCCTGTGCTGTTACATTTCTTCACCAGTGGGGGTGCCAGAGAGCCCGGGGTGAGCAGCGATGTCAGTGAGAGGCTGTTGAGTGTTTCTGACAAGTGTTCGCTGTTGAGGTTCTGGCGGCAGCCATCCCCACCCGCCCCCGTGCCCATGTCCTCATCTGAAGGGTCCATGGAGTCCTGCCGGGGGCAGCCGGGGCTGGTGCTGCCGCCACCGCAGCTGCTCTGGCTCCTCTGGTGCCCCCTGGTGGCTTGGAGGGTAAAGGTAGTACTGCGTCTCTTAAGTGAAGGGTGGCCCTGGTCTCCTGTGGCCGGTCCCTGGGGGTGTAAGGGGTGGCTGGGAAGGGGGCAGAGGAGAGGCATGGGGAGATCCAAATGTCGAGGTGGAGAGACACTGAAGCTGAGCCCTTCCTCTAGAGTGGTCTGCAGGCTGCCTTCTGAACTGCCCGTGGCCAGGGAGGAGTCACTGTGGGATGGGTGCTGCACACAGAGGAGGGAGGTGATGAAAGAAAATGAAAGGAAGCAATTAGTCTTTAGTGGGCAAAAGATTATTTGTGGTTTGCACCAACAGGAAATTTGAACTAGGTTTGGATTAATCGTAGTTCATTTAAACTTTGTATTTAAATAAAATCCTGGATTAGTAGAATTCAGTTAAATAACTTAAACCAAAGTTATGTCTTAGCTTAAACACCCATAAAATATGACAAATGATTTAAACTGCTCCTCAAGGCAGTGTACAACCACACAGGTGTTTTCACTTATTCTAGCTGATCTGACCTCTGCTTAGGTTGAGATGGGTGGAGATATGCTGGTCACCAAACTCAACATACCAATAACAATGATCAAGGTGTAAGGTCCCACCTTAACAGGTGCAACAGGAGAGTGACGGAGGTGCCAATCGAACATGGTTTGTGTTTGCCCATATAGCATTTGTTTAACTGAAAATGTTACATGGGCAGGAGGGTGTTAGTCATTATTCCTAATCCTGGCACTGTGGACCACAGGGGAGAGTAAGAGATTATGAAGAAGGAGAAATGGAGGGATTGGCAGAAAAATAACCAAACGATAGAGGACAGAGAGAAGTGGCGTAGAGAGAAAGAACACCAGAGAAAGACATAAAGAGATGAAGGAAATACAAGAAAGGGGACAGGAGAGAATGTGAAGCATGTGAGCCAAGAACAACGGTGTGCACAGTGAGTCGGTATCAGGCTCAGGGCTGGCCGGGCTAATTAGCTGAGTGCCGCAGAGAATTACTGTAGCAGCTGAGGATCACAGAGGCACTCAGGCACGAGCTAAACAAACCAAACAGGTAGAGGAGAAAGAAAGAAAAATCTGTCTCCATGGTTACACAGGAACACAAACTAAAATAAGGGCCTTTTCATTCTTGTTTGTTTCAAGCAAGAGCTAACAGAGGACTCTGTTGGACTCATACATAATACAAATGAGATCCTAGCTTTAATTACAACTAAATACTTTCTCCGGAGTTTCACACTACAGTAGCGCATCAATGGAGGGGGGTGGGGGGGGTAAGTATCATGTGTTCTGATTAGCTAGTATTAGTAACTGTTGCCACCTTTTGCCAAAAGGATATTGCAGCTCAGTTACTGCAGACAGACTGTAATCAAATCATTTTCAATCAATATTTTTTGTCAATGATTAGTATCTTTGTTACTGTGTGTGTGTATATATATATATATATATATATATATATATATATATATATATACACACACACACACACACACACACACATATATATTTATTAAGGCATGTTACAGTATCAAGCTTCCAGATCACGGTATTTGGGCTCGCAAGCTAATTTTACATTATACCTCATTTGGCAAATCCCATCTGACTGCCTGAAGTGGTTTTGATGCATGACAACTTCGGTTCACTGAACGTTCTCTTAGGAATTATCTGTTTACACTGTTCCATCATGTCTCTGATGTGTTGTACAGAGATACTGATGCCAGGTCCTTATTTGTCTATCCATCACATCCATCCAGACACACATGAATCCATTCATCTGTCCATAATACCTGAGAGCTCAGGGGCCTGCTGTTGGCTCCGGGTGAGCGGAGGGAGGCCCAGGAGGCTGGGGAGGCCAACCTGGATGGCCCTCTCTCTCCTGGGCTAACACCGTTCCCAGGACTGCCTGGATGAGCGGCGGCAGCTGGGTGGAAGAAGTCTGCTGGTAGGTGGAAGACGGGTGAAGACCCACCACCACCTCCACTGCAACTTCCTCCATCTCCATCTGAAAAAAAAGGTTATAGTTTAATACAGCTTTGTCTGTGCTAATGTTAATATTTTTTGTTAATTTGTTGTTTTCATTTTCTGAACCATCTCTAGTCAGGGTGGAAATGCCTCCGACAATGTTTAGCATTTAGACAGTCACTTGACATTTGACACTTTCATCTAAAACCCATGACAAATGCTTTTTAAGCACGTCAGTGCAAGATGATCCAACACACTTACTCAACAGTATCATCATTCGATACAGATGATCATGATCTCTTTATAGAAAGGCTAGAAACATAGGTTGTTCTAGACTGGTATAGGTCTTACCTAACAAGTTGAGACTACTTTGTTTCCCTTGGGGAGTTCTGTTCAGACAGAGTAAATATTCAGGGTTGGAAAATGCTTAATTTTAACCGTTATGTTTTCACGGTTAGGAATATGCTTGAATTCGAATATACTCCTTGAAAAATGTTTGTTTCCAGGATAATCTGGTGTTTCATCTACACAGTCACTCATGGAAACCAAAAATCTTTTAATATTTCAGATGAAACGATCCCGTTGTTGTATTTATTTGTTGTCTCCTGGCATTTATAGTAACTTAGATTTTTAGGTGTGATGATAAAAGCTTCAAGAGTCTAGACTTTTTTGGTTTAGGTACCTTGAAAGTGCTTGAAAAGTCCTTGATTTTTACTCTTAAAAAGCTGTGCGAACCCTGAAATATTTCTTGTGGTGTGCCTCAAGGTTGAGTCCTGGGCCTCATTCTTTTCTGTCTGTACATGCTGACAATAGGTTCTATTGTCTGCAAACATGGCAGTTAAATATTTTTTCCCCCAGAATATCTACTATTTTGAAATAGTGACACTTGGTCTCATTATTTCTCAAGTAAATCAACACAATTTTAAGACTAAAACAAAATTATCAAGTGTTGAATTTTTGTAACTTTTTTCATCACGGGGGTGGTGTCATCTTAGAATGAAAGTCTTAAACTCAAACATTTTGCCAGACCTCCGGCATATGAGAACTTAACCAAATGATTGATTAGAATATGAAAAGAAAACTCACTACTGTATAACTCATGGGAGACAAAAAGGTGCTAACACAACCTACATTTAGGTATTTCATCCCCCAAACTGATAGCATTTAGGAAATTAAATAATCAAATAATAGTTGGCTCTTTTATATATGGGTCTCTGACATTAAGAGTAAAGTAATATATTTTTGTTGGCAGTAAACATACCATGTAAACAACTCCTTCATGTCTTCCGTGACATCGTGTTTACAACAGTCTGTGATGTTGTGTGCTGTTGAACAATCCCCCTGAATTGAATGTGCCTTGCATCGCTCCATCTGTTCCAGTGATAACGGTCATGTTACTGGAGGGGGGCATCAGCATACCATAACATGTCATTCATCAACATCTGTGTCTGTGTCGAAACTGGCCTCATCTATCACTGCTTTAATTGCAGTGGAAGTCAATCAACTGTGTGGAATATGAGACACGTCCTTGTGTGTCTGTGTCGGCTCCAGAGACGTTCAGGAAAAAGCCTCCTCTTATTTAAACGATACTATCAATGTCACATCAAAGTCATGGCTTAATGAACTTGCGGTGGTTAAATATCAGTAAGGATCACAAAGAACACTGATAAGGATAATAAGGAACGCTGATGAAAGGTAACCCTGAGAGGGATTTATTTTAATATGATTGGATGATGTGAAAGATTTAATTGATCCATTTTGCTGCCGTTGGATGAAAAAACAATCCACAAAAAGCAGGTTTTACTGAAAGGAAAGATACTCAGATTCTCATTTACATTTTTATTATTGAAATTATATAATGGGGATCTACATCGTAGGACAAAGCGAGTCACTCAACAGTAACCTAACAAACTCAAGAAAGAGTAAAACGCCAAAAAGGCAACTATATTGTTTTTTTTACTTTGACTGCACATAATATTATTGTATTAAAAATGTGTTCAACCTCAATAAGTTGGGTTATATTAAACCAACCTTTTCTTGAGTTCTTGTAAAGAAACACATTCAGTGTTTCTTACCACATTGTGAGTCTCCCTGAGGTGTTGAATGTTTCCTGCCACATGGAAACATTTAAGAAGCAGGCTTTTAAAAATAGTTTTGAAGCCTGCATTGTTTGCATGGGATACAAACAAATCAGGGATTCACTCACAAAAACAGTGCTCCATGGCGCTACTAATGCTCAGAAACCTTTAACATGTTTGGCTTTATACATCTCGAACTGTCTGTCATTCATGATTTGATTGTCTTTTTTAGTGTCTTTGATACCTTTTACTTTGTCTGTTATTTAAAAAGATGTTATTGTTAGTTCATACTGTATGGCTTTTGTTTTTATTCTTGAATATACTTTAATATCAGACATTGAATGTGTGACGGCCCAAACACGGAGTAAGACCCAAGCGCAGGAACCACACAGGCGATGAAGGTAAAAATCAAAGAGAGACCTTTACTGATGGAGCCAAAGTCATACACGGGTAGAGCAATAAACAGGGCAGAGGTACAAACAGGGAGTAGGGAGTAACAAGGGGGAGTCCAAAAACCAGTCACAAAGTTCAAACCACGAGAGGCAGGCAACCAAATCCAGAGGGCAAAGGCAAAAACCGAAGATAATAAGCAGGGGGTCAAAAACACACAGGAGATCAAAAATGGCATGGATATGCTGGAGAGCTTGATACTAGTGAACAAGACAATCTGGCAATGAACAAAGGAAGAGGGCTGGTATATATACACACAGGGGCTGATTGGTCATGAGGCACAGGTGACTGGGGAAAATTGGCGGGAAAAATAAATAGAACAATGAACACCACACACATGACTTGTCAAAATAAAACAGGAAATACTTAAGAGTCCGATTGATTTGTGACAGAATGCCCGTCTCCGCCTTGCTTAAAGCTGGAGGACTGTGGAAACACCAGGGACAATGATGGAAATAAATCCAGGACTTTATCGTTCTATTTCTGACAAAGACTGATGTGTTTCTTTTATTTCCTCAAATATATTAGAATGTTGCCAATAAACCAAACCAAGCATGTTTGGCTCACCTGCCAATGGTCAAAAAGCAGAGAGAAATTGTTTCCAAGAATATTTTTACAAAGCAATTCATTAACATATTCAATAGAAATTCATCACTAAATCATTTTTCCATTATGTTTTTTGAGGCAGTCTGTGTTCATTCATTAATGCAAATGAGAAAAGGAAAAGAATTATAATGTTATTATACTGTATAAAGGTAACCAGTTGGTGTTACACCTTCACATTTATCCACAAGAAACAAACTCTACAGGCGTCTGGTGTTGGTGGGTGTTTCAAAGATATTCTCCACACCAGAAAAACAAGAGCTTTGGCCATTTGTTCAAACAAACTAGGTTTATGTTCAGGAGGAAAGCATGGAGTATAGTAATGTTCTTATACTGCCACAGAAATTTTTATGGAGGACTTTGGGCTGAATGAATGGGTGTACAAAGCGTTGAAACAAAGCAAAAATCTACCCATTTTGTTATTTAGGTGTGAGAACTTGTTGATTTCAGGACCTGCCACCTTAGATTCGTTCACACTGGATGACAGTACTAACTTAATACAGTATCTTGGATGTTGTACTACCATCATGTGTACTCTGGTACCTGTGCAATGTGCCGGGCTTGGCTGCTCCAGTGAGGGAGTATTCAGCTTGGGATGGACGCCCACCTCAAACAACTCCTGGACCCGCTCCTCGCTTCCTGAGCTGGATGGATGAAGCCCTCTGTACCCCCCCTGGGTGGGCAACTCCTCCGAACTATGGGAGTCACTGCTGCCCCTCTGAGAGAAATTGAACATAAGGGGAGCGAGTGAAAGAGAAGGAGAGGAGAGACAAAGAGATGCAGAGAGAATAAGCAGGATATCCAGGTGCTCTGATGCAAGAAAGATATCAAACTGAAGCCTTTCATATTCTCTTGTCATAATGGAAATCTGAGTACAATTTGTTTCCAATTTCAAAAAGCTCCCTTTTCATGTCCCTTCCTTTATCCATCTATACAAGTCTGATTAAAACTGGATGTGGTAAAATACCGGCAGGCTTCAAAGCTTCAAATTGCTCGGCTGTTGTTGTTGGTTGTAAACTGGATCAAATGAACTGGCCTTCAATAACGCACTGATGAAACAGGCCAGGTGGAACCGCTGTGAGCTAGGAGCCAAGTGTTCATGGGAAGATGGAGATATGAAAGACGTGCTTACACACACACACACACACACACACGTATCCCAGCATGCACATATCGAAAGCACAGAGGGAGGCAGGTGTTTTAATCAGGCAGTAAAGCATGTAAATAGTAATTAATGATGATTAGCAGGATGGAAGGGGTGTGATGACATGTGCTGTGACTCCCCAAAGCCCCAAAGACATGTACCTGTGTGTGTGTGTGTGTGTGTGTGTGTGATTATTACATGACAGCTAATGTGCATTTTTATGACTCATATCAGGGTTTAATCTTACAATCCTTTGATGTGTGGCTGGTTTAAATAAAACAGTTTAAAGATACTGAAATATGCATTGATGTATATGATTCAGTACAGTACATGTAGGCCCACATATGTCAGTCTGTCTCCCTGTCCCTCCTCTCCAGCCACGTTTATGTTTTCCCAGTGCTATTCTCCACTAGTCATCCAGATGCCCTCAGACTTTCCCTCCCTTCCCCATCACCTGACTGCCCCACCCAACTACACACCTGTTCTCACTTCCCTCATCTGCTCTGCAGTTACCGAACATCAAATTCTTCACATGTAAACCTAAACTTGTGAAAAAAGTGTGAAAGGTTTTTATAACAGTTTGCTTGAATTGTGTATAACAATAACATAATATGATCATATTTTCACAATAGAATTCCACTTAAAGTCAATAGATAATAGTGAATTTTCTCAAAGCCCAATATGTGGATGTGTCACTTGGCATGTGAAATGACATGAATGTAAGTTTGTGTGTTTCCCATGTGTGTGTGAGTACCTTGCTGTCTCTTACCAGCAGCTGGTAGCTGCTGTGCTCGTCCAGGCTGAGGTCATCAGGCAGCGCCAGAGAAGATGACTTGTCCGACAGCTGCTCTGACATCAGAGATGCCTGCTCCACCTCTGCCAATTGGATCTGTCAGACAAGCACACAGTAGCCAAGTCGAGTTGCATCTACAGTATAATGTCAACAGCTAGTGATGTCTCCACACCTTGCTACTGATTTCAAAGCATAGATAATAATAATACAATTTATTTTTTTCTCAAAGTTAGAAAAAAATAGGATACATAGTGTTTTGAAGATAAATTCTGAAATTGCCAACATGTTCGTCTCACTATGGGGAGAGAAGGTCAAATGAGCATGAGGTACAGCTTTAATATTGAGGGCTGAGGGGGGATAAAGAACAGAAGAAAAGAGAGGAGGTGAGAGGAGAATGAAGATGAATGTACTGTATAAGAAATAAGGACCACTTTACATTATAGTATATTTGCATTCTAGCAAACCCCCATGCATGTCAATACCTTTTTATTTGCACACATTTATTTGCAACAGTAAATATCCCGCTATAGAGGTCCTGGGTGAAGTAGTGATTATATGTACGTAGATAGTAATTTAATGCCAGACGCACAAGAGCTAGGTCACACTTCTTCACATCCATCCTAATATCTAAAACACATTGTCAGTAAGCTGCTGTGACAAACACACACACTACAACTACAGAGCTACAGGTTCATACAGGTAATCTACACATATATCAGGTTAAAGTCATGGAATCACCTCTGCTCTGAGCTGAAATTGATTTTTATTTTCTTATGTGTGACTGATGTTTTCACATGTCTGTGTGCACCGTGCGTGAATGCACCTGGTGAGAAAAACCAGGTTTAGAGCGTAAATCATTTGGTGGTGAAATGTACGGTTGGACCTTTTGAGAGAGACGAAGCATGACTGTACAAGGCAGAGAAAATGTCTGAACATTCTTACCGGCTACAGAAATGAATATGGTGCGAATTTTGACAGCTAAGCCCTTCGGTATTGGATATAACTATTTCTGTCTTTATACCAAATAAAATCTGGGTATTAGCTGTATCTGATTTTATCTTGAATTAAATGAAATAGCGCAAAACAGGATGATCAGATTATAAAAACACCATTTGAAGTGCACATATCATGAAGCCTGACCTCTTTTGGTAACTTTGAGGGATAAAAATGTGATTTCGTCAGCTAGTCCTCAGCATCTCTCACTCAGTACCGCCATGATCGAAACGTTTGTGGATGAGGGTCACACGCATATTGCACAGTCTAATTGAAAACAAGGACAGTGCGCACAGAAATTTCCAATTTACTCAAAAAGCAGATCAATGCCACAGCTATGAAAATACTATTACAATACTGTACAGTGTCTTGATTGCAATGCAACTTTAATCTGCATATCTATTACAAGGATATGAAAGTGACCTTCCTCTCACCTTGCTGGGACTTCACTGGATATAATGGTTTTATGGGATATTTCACATACATCAGAGCAGGGTTTTATCTCAATATTGGGCATTATGGATTGCACAAGAAAGATTTGTGCTGCAAACTTTATTTTGAAATCATGACACCTTATAGTATGATAACTTATTTGAATAATTTATTTGATTTTTCATCATTATGGAGCTTTACCCCTCCCCTGGTAAATAATGTTTAAAAAAAAGGAAATACAGTGCTCACTGGTAGAAAAAAAACCTTTACTAACATAACTATACTAACAACTAGCTAAAATGAAAGAGAGAGGAGTGTGTGTGTGTGTGTGTGTGTGTGTGTGTATGCATGAAAGTGTGTATGTGTGTACGACCCCACTAACCTCTTCTGGGTGACCCTTACAGTCCTTGCAGACAGGAGGGGAGCAGTAGTGGTGGAAAACTGAACCGGAGAGGTTGTCAATCATGTCCCCTTCCAACGAGTCCTTTATCAGCAGAGACACACTGTCCAGCCACTGGCTCTCCTGCAAAACACACACACACACACACACACACACACACACACACACACACTCTGTATTGACCCTTTGTTCTGTTTGTAATAATCACAAAGAATGTTTAGTATATTTCATTAGAACTCCAGAGAAGATACTGTACATTTATGGCAGACAGCTATGTTGTGCTACGAATGCATATCATAATTATTAAGCCAATTAAAGCAGTAAAGTCGGTTACATATTGTACTACATTTACATTAAACTACAGATTAAACCAATGAGATTTAACGTGTTGATTAGTGAGCTTTAGAGGCTAGCTGTATCCCTCTACTTCCAGTCTGTATGCTAAGCTAAGCTAACCATGTCCCGGCACCAGCTCTGTGCTTAATGCACAGACGTGACACTGCAAACGTTCCTGCAACGTTGAACTCCATTAAAATTCCATGTAACCAGGGAACGTTAGCCGCACACAACCTTACAATGGGGGTTGAAATTTGATCCAACAGCATTCTGGTTACAAGGGTTTGGGCTTGTAACCTGGAACCTGTACAGAACCTGTGGATTCCTGTGTAAAGATTGTACAAAGTCAGCTGGATGCATTGAGGGAATCAGATGAGAAGCCAAATGAGGGAGAGGTCTTAAGGGCTGAATTTGGACAATAAATGAAGAACAGTTTAAATGTTCAAAGACTGTTTCACACTGCTTGTTGTCCCACAAGCACATGAGCGTTCAAGCTGTGCCTCTCTCTCTCCCTATTTTCTCCTCCTTGTCCTCTCTTTTCACTCATGCTTCTCTGGGCTGGACCATCAGCCGTCCTGGGACCTCTCACGCTCCCCTGGCTGTTGGTGGGTACCTCATTCCAGATGTTTTGGATCTGGATCTTCCTCCAGGAGATCCAGCTTCTCCCTCTTGTCTCTCTCTCTCCCTTGTGTGCATGTTGTCCTTGTATCTCTCTCCCTCTGTATGTGTTTGTTTCCTTTCTCCTATCTGTGTGAATGGTGTGGCTGGAGCTTTGCCTCTGTCTGTGTTTGTGCAGTCTGTCCTCTTTCCAGGTCTCCATGGTGGAGAGGAGGAAGACGTGTGGCTCAGGTCCTATCTGTTTGGCGACACCTGGAAGTTGCTCGACGTCCTCTGAGAGCCATGTTCTCCATATGTTTATACTCTATCTGTAATGTGATGTGTAATGTGATTGTCCATACTGTAATTTTACAATGTTGGTCTATTCTGTACACGCGACATCTATTGCATGTCTGTCCGTCCTGGGAGAGGGATCCCTCCTCTGTTTCTCTTCCTGAGGTTTCTTCCATTTATTCCCAGTTAAAGGGTTTTTCTGGGGAGTTTTTCCTTATCTGAATCGAGGGTGTAAGGATAGAGGTCATATGCTGTACAGATTTTAAGCCCCTTGAGGCAAATTTGTGATTTGTAATATTGAGCTGTATAAATAAAATTGGCTTCAGATTTTTCCCCAATAAATCTATTTTTGGAAATGAAGCTCACCCAGCCTTGGATATACTGAATCTGTTGGTAGTGAGCTTCAAAAGACATCATGACTCTGACGTTGACTCTGTGAGCAGTTATGGAAAACAAGGCAAAAAACAAGTTCACGTTTTTTTTTCCAACGAAAGAAATTCATATGACAGTATGCCAAAACATATCCTTTTTAAATCCATGCAACTTCCTGTTTCACGTGCACCCATTCTGTAGCCTGCATATATAAGCTCAGTTATTCTTTGTCATCAGGATGAACACAGGCCTCAGTTACATGCCCTAACCTCGACATTGCAAGTATTTAACAAGCATGTGATTTGACAAGGACTGACCATCCAACTAATGCCCTACTTGCACAGGACTAGTATTACCTGGGGACCTCTAATTTGTAAAGTAAAAATTCCACTGCAAATTACCTACTGTATTTCACCAAGCACAGAGGTCATGTGATAATATTAGTCCCATGTGAATCAGCATCTCTGTGATTTGGGGTCGGATTTCTTTTTTTTTGCAAGGTTTTTTGTTTTCTCCACACCTTATGTCTGCCTCTTTCCCAGTCGAGAATTATAGAGACTGCGTTGGCAATTATAAATGAAAGTTTTGACAGCATCCGAAGTCCTGTACAGACGGCCACCAGAGCAAGAGGTCTTTGTGAATATTTTGAATATTTTCCCAAACAGTGTGGTTGTGCACAATTTGATCAGATTGCTTTTGGTAACGTGGTTCGCGCCACACAGCAATTAAACTGAGTGTCTCTTTGCGCATATAATGCATGTTTTTATTCTTAGCAGCTCTTTTTGTTCAGGAAGCAGATGTTTTTAGGCATTCAAGTTGTGGAAGGTCATTTTCTTGCATTCAGATCTTAAAGTTATTTATCTGGTTTCTCGGGTAAGTATTCCCTTCCTCTCTCTCAACTCCTACAAATTTCATTTTTCCATGCCAGCTCTCCTTTTCCTGCTGCCACGTCTAAAGTTTAAACTGCCTGTTCCCTCCAGTGCCTGCTCTTTCTTTCTATCTGAGAGTTACCGCTGAAGGGTGTGAGGTGAAGAGGGCAACCACAGTCAATAGCCAGACCTTGGCAGCGCCCAGTGATGTTCTATACGCACACACACGCATTGTTTCAAGTGTTGGGAGATGCACAGCGAGGGGTGAGGCAGCCTGATTGATTGGCTAAGCTGGGGGTTCTTGGTTGTGGTAAATGGTGCCCATGACCCTGTTTGAGTCACTGCACTGCCATCTGGTTTCTCCCATCTAGAAATGTTCTCATTCACTCTGAACCCCACACTGTGGATCCTATTTATTTAACAGACATTTATTTATTTATATGTTTATATAAATGATAAATAGCAAGTCAGTCTTAATATTAGGGATCCAGTCTGCTAAACAGATTTTGCCACAGATTGAAGTTGCCTACTAATGTTCCACAAAAACATGACTCATTTTTGAGAATTTAAATCTGCCAAGGCAATTGTTATTTTGACAATAAGATCTGCACCAAAAACTAATCCCTTGTTCCTTGACCCATGGCCTAACTTTCCAGCAGGTTCCAACAGGTTTTTTGAGATGTCCGGCTAACAGCAAACAAACAGGACTCAAAACATAACCTCTTTGGTGGAGGTACAGTGATAAAAATGATATTATAAATGCTGTTGATAATCTTACCAAGATTTACGGTCCAATAGTAGCTGTTCTGGAGATTTTGACTGTATCACACAATATTCCTCAGCAGATGGATTTTATATTATTAATGCTACTTTATAAGGTTCTATATGCTTTTGTACCAATATGTATAGTTGTTAGATTAGGAATAGATTATGTTAAAGATTTTTAGTTCCATACTCAGACTGTTACTGTTTATTAGCATAATCATAACTGCCCTGATACCCTCATTTTGCATGCAGCACTTCATTTAGGGTTTGGAAATCATTGTTGTGGCCCTCTGTTCTTTCAGGTCACACAGGAAGACATGCTGATGGCTATCGTCTGCAGAGCAACACATAAATAATATTTCAGTCAGCCAACTCACATGGAATGGATTATTATGAGAGTGTAGAACGTGTAGAGGGGATATTTGGTGTCCAGGCTCTGACTTTGTCACTCCCCACAAGGATACACCAAGCATGGCACAGCAGAGAGTGAGGAGCGATGATAATAACGTTCACTCAGCGCCTACAGGTGGATGCTGGGGGTGAAGGTGGGCCTTATTAATGCCATTTGGACAGCAGCAGTAGCAGCAAGTGATTATGGTAACAGGCATGGTAGCATAAGAGTGCGAAGAGCACTGACAGCTTAAGCTCAAGCTTAAGGCGGCTGTGGCTCAGGAGGTAGAGCTTGTTGTTCATTAATCCCAGGGTTGGCGGTTCGATTCGACCCCGGCTCCTCCTGTCCACATGTTGACGTGTCCTTGGGTTCGGCAACCCTAAGTTGCTCCCGACCTTGCATGGTGACAGATTGGTAACCGTTAAGGTTGAAAAGAGCTACATAAGTGAAGTCCATTTACACCGTCAGTGTTGTAGTGAGTATGTTGTGTGATAGTAGCAGCGGACTTAAGTTGTCTGCCTAAACTAGCTTGCAGGCTTTGCTTCACTTATGTGCCACTGATTGCTGTTAACACTTTGTCTATGCGGGACACACAGGGACAGCAGTATGCCCGCAGCACAACAGCAGCAGCTGCAGTCCTCCAATACTGCTGCACTCAGAAGTATTTTGACAGAGCCCAGTGTACAATAATCATGAAGCTGAAAGCTGTCAGGTAAAAGAAAAGAAGCTTGAAGCCTAAAAAAGATACTTCTGGTCACAGGTACATACATACAGTAGTTTTGAGTGACATGAGAGACGTTATTGCAGCTGGTACTTGAGATAGACGATTCAAAATAGGAGCTAAAATGCGTCCTGTAGTATGGGGTACAGACTGAGCTCTGTAGTGGTGTGTGTCTGTTCCTGCCTGCTTTGCATTGCGCATAAACCCACAATGGCAGTATGCCAGTTAACTGTGTGTCATGGATGGGTCACCTGAATCTGACCTTTGTTTAAAAATCTGGCTCATCAAGCCAACAGCTTTTACAGACCAGACAGATATTTACCACTCTATAAAAAGTGTTTTTCTTTCCTGGTGTCTCTAACTTTCACTCTCTGATGCCCTGCAAGCTTCATACCAACTAATTACGACCAGTGTGTGTCCACTTAAAGACATTTGATTGTCTTTTTCCACTCATCTTTTGTTCATAAATCCCCATGATCCTCTACTGCTGGAGTCATTGGCAAGTTAAGTGTTTTCAAGAGCATGAACCATTCAACAGTAACCTGAATAATATGGGTCTGGCTTTGTTACATGTTTTGTTGGGAATTACCTTCATTTACGTTAGCTTTTTACAAAACTTGAATGGACGTTTTCTATTCTGCAGGTATGGAGTTAAAGGCGAGACAGGGATTCCACACCTGAGCGCTTATCTTCTTCATTAGCATAATACAGCAGAGACAAAAGGAAGATATTCACATTTTGACACTGCATAGTTTCTTCTTTGAACTTTGGACTTCCTCGTATGAGCTGTGCATTAATTTCCAAACTGCCGACTTGTCTCCACGGGGAGCCTTAATGATCTCCGAAAACCCTGGAAATCTAATAAGTTATTTGCAAAGAAATTCTGTGACCATACAGTATGTACACAGTAATAAGACTGAAATAAGTTCAGTTGTTATAATGAGCATTGTGTTTCTGTTGGCTCGATTTCCCTTTCCACTTATACACTTTCTTCACGAGAAAGCTGAATGTATATGGGTATATATGGCTCTGATTGCTGCTGATTTGTGCTCTTGGTTGGTAGAAACTTTTGTTATTTCTCTCCGAGATGAGAAGTAAATAAGGCTGCTCTACTGCCTCTTAATTGATGACACTTCAAAATAATTCAAACCTGACGTGGCTGGGAGTTATTTTTGAGTTTAAACTTTCAATCAAAGAATTTGGGACAGGATAATTCAAGGATTTTGTGACAGTCTCAATAGGAAACTAGAATTCCCCTTTTATAATATTTAAAATTTGATCAATTGGGTTAGGTTTCTGGATGTTTGTTTGTTTAAGTACTTTTATACAAAGTTTTATACATTGTGTTACTGGTTGTATTTTTCTTTTGTATACTTATTTTCCTTCAGCCATCGTGTTTGTTGTGATTCTAGTTTTGTTGGTGTTCCTTGTGTTCCCAAATGTTCCTTGGGAAATAAAATCTAAATCTCAATATAAACGCACATAAAAACTGTCCGAACACTGTGCTAATATCCTGACAAAGCCATTTGCTGGCTAATCAGAATAGAGATTTAAAATACAGTGCAGTATAGGAAGACATGTGAAAAGAGTTCCACCTCTTTCTAATCTGTCTTTTTACTCCTCTTCTGGTTAAAAATACCAGTAGGCTGACAGACAATGAACTATAAGCACAATGAGACTGTGGCGGAGCCTGCCACCCACTCACTGTGTCTTCCAACCCCTTCCACTGTCAGCCTCTCTCTCTGTTCTCTCCTCCCTCCTCTCTCACCCATTGATTCAGTGTCATTCCTTAAGATAGATGACAGTATTAATTTCCTTTGGACTGAACCAAAGTACAAAAGATTACTTGCTTGCCTATTTACACATCCAGTTCACACGGAGCAACATATGCATTCATTTGGAGTTTCTGGCCTCTTGATGAATAGTCCAATATTCACTATCCTTTTAGCTGTTATATATTTTCCTCAGGGGTTGATGAGAACAGAGTTGCGGGCAAGAAAACGAAAACAGGACTACAAAAACAGGGAGTCAAAATTTCAGACCGCATGAAGAAATACAGCAAGTCCTCCAACCTAAATGACAGAATAGGTTGTTTTCCAGACATAGGCTTACCGGACCTTCGTCGTCATGGTAACAACAACAACAACAACACATGGTTAACGTGGTGAAACGGTCGTAGTTTGGTTAGGTTTAGGCACCAAAACTACTTGGTTAGGTTTAGGAAAAGATCATGGTTTGGGTTAAAATAACTACGTTAGTTACGTACATAACTTAAGTTACATAGACTACGTAAGTTAAAATAAGTCAACACTGACTTTTGGTCTCACACGGGACACGAACAGCAGTCTCCTGGGTGAAAGTTCTGTGTTGTTTGACCCATACATCCACCCTGACCTCTTCCCTATGTGGACTTTGGATCTCTATACAGGTCGCCGCCTAACAATAAACGTAAATATGGGTCATAATAAGCTGCTTGCACACGTGACCTATACGTCGTATTTTTGGGGAGGACAGTTTCGTCATAATTACTATGGCCAGTAGAGGTCGCTGCCTAAATAAACGTAAATATGGGTCGTAATAAGCTGCTGCACAGACGACCTATACGGCTGTATATTTGGGGAGTGCAGTCTCAAGAAATAATATCACATGAGCGTTAGTCCGGACTGCTTCTTTGTCTTCATGGCTTTCTAGGTATAAGGCACAGCCGGCAATCGGATGCCAACACCCAGCTCCTTCTACTTCTACTAATCAGTGTTTGTGTTTACGGGGTCATTTCTAATGAGCCACCTTGCAGTTTACTTGGCACCGCTGTCACCTGCCCATACACATTAAAGTTAAGGAGTAAACACTCCACAGTAGACTCGCTTGGTGCAAACACACCTTTACTCCCCACAATCATTCAGTCAGTAAGTTGCATCAAGGCTGTCGGTCATTCAATGAGTCAAACACAGCCAGTAGCTCATTTATTCAGCCACTTGCTGCAGCAATCACTTAGTCACTTGCTCTCTCTCCTTATGTTGCTCTCAATTTTTATTCATATTTGTTCTATTTTCCCTCCCTCCAATTCCTGATTTCTCTTGTTTTCCCCACCTCTCCTTTGTTTATGCCAGTGTTTGTTTATTTACTTGTTTCTTTCTTTCTGCCCCAGCAAGCGTACTTCTAAAAATACCTGTTCTCATCTGCAGGTGGTATAATTTTATGTGAGTGTGATTATAAATGTAGCTTGTACTGACTTGCTGTTTGAGATGCAGCAATCAGGGAGCTGAAGAACGACAGCCACCGCCGCCACTGCCCCCACTCGAGGTATTTTTAGAATGGTGGAGACAGCGGCCATTTAATATCTTTGCATGTGCTTGTCTGCACGTGGCTCCTCTGCAGTTTTATTGGTGTGTGTGTGTGTGTGTTTTAGCATGTTCGTATGCATGTGTGTAAAAGTCATCAACACCTTGTAATTGCACAAGTAGGGCAGCGATGTTTCATGAATAAAAAAAACAAGTCCAGATGCTGTGCAGTCCCACAGATCCTGGCTGGATGTGCAGCACCAACTGTTGCTACAGATGAAGTTAATGAAGTCTTGAAATAACCAGGATAAACATGCCAATCATGTATTGTTTAGTTTAGTATCATAATAATAGGTCCACAGCCTTCACATTGGGCCTTGAGCAAGAACATTTTTCTCTTCTCTTCTTTTTTCTGTGAGGCTTGTTCATACTAGTGTTCCAAGTCAGATTCACCAAACTCTCTTAACTGCAGAGACGCAAAACATAAATAACTCATTTTAATCTGATGAATGCCACCTCTTCATAAGGAGGTGCGTGTTCATGAGATGTGATCATTTGCATAATTGACGCCCCTAAATTTCTATTTAAGGCTACGTGTTCTGCTCCATTTGTGGGTTAAGTTCATTCACAAAAAAGTTACCAAAGACTAAAAAGAAGAATTTCACACCACAGAGCTTCAATTCCTGCTTTTGGAAATCAGCAGACGGAAACATAACAGGGGGTGGGGGTTACTAGGTTTATCTGCCAAAAAGATGTGGATCAGATTCAAACTTCCCACCAATATAATTTCATTTTTCATGTGTGGACTAGGTTTAGCAGCACTAAATGACTCATATTGCCAGATGTAATGTCAGTGATCTGCATTGTGAACATTATACAAGGTGACACCATATCTCTCTGCTTTGTCAGTAAATTTACTTTAAATTTACCCGCTGTATGAAATGTGTTATGTCATGATTGCCTTGAATTAAATTCATGCAACACTGTGAGTGGCTGCTTCACATAAAGGGGAGTAGATTGAGGGCAGGCAGTGAAATCTGGGCACAAAGATAAAAAGAACGGCTCTCACCAAGTACGACTCGGTTCCCTTCGTTCGTACCAAAGAGCCGTTGAAAAGAATCGGATCGTTCGCAAACGTAATATCACTACTGTGACAAACATAAAGAATGATTTGACATGAAGTTAGATGCTATAAAACATTTTGCTGAAACAAAGTGATCCACGACTTAGATGGGAGGCAGTTGAGGGGATGTGACAGTGATGGAGATACAAGAAAATCAGCCTATACAGCACTTGTCTTGTGGAGGAAGTTCGCCCTGACAGCAACCTGCAGGAACACACTGAGGCAGCTGTCAGAGTAACAGATTTTTTCTTACTCCTGAACTATATTAAGTTTATTTTAGTAATGTATTTTTATTTTAGTTGATTTCAGTTACATAGGCTTTTTAAACTATCGGTTCATGACTCTGTAACAGTATGACCTGTTGCTTGGGGTGCCAGTTAACTCAGCGCCTAACAATTTTTTCTCAGGTTTGTGAGTCGATATTTTTGAGTTAGTCAACTGTACACAGGACTCAAGCATAGAGCATAATAAAACACACAACACTCATATCTTGAACCCTCGGGACACATAAGCACAAGCAAAACATATAGTATAGGCCAACAAATAATAAAGCACCACAACAGATATCAGTTCAACTCAAGCGTATTAATAACCCAAGTGCAGGCAAAAACATCCACAGAGAAAAACGGTTCCTCCCACTAAATCTCCAAAACAAGTATTATTAATATACAAACAAATGTTCACTTCTTTTCAGTTCACTTGCAAACAATTCAGTTGAGTTCCGTGGTGAGAAGTATAAAGGAAAAAGAAAAAAAAGGAAACCAAAATATATTTCTCCAACTCCAGGACTCCAGGAAGGCCGAAGAACTCCCAGGAATTAATTGCATGAGATCAATGGATTTACGTATGCGGACTATAAACAAGAAAACAAGGAAGACGCACGCCAAACAGCCCACTCTCTGCTCTGACCGGACGGTCTCATTGCTTCCTTGTAGCACAGCGACATCTTGGACTTCAGTCATCGCCATTTAAAAGAAGGTGAATGAATGGATTGGTTTACGAGTGGAGTGTGTCTGTGACAGGCATAGGTGTGTGTGTGATGTGCCAAAATATAATAACCTCCCGTGGTCGAGATAACAGATCGCTACAGGTCTGGATCACTTGTAAAGTTGTTTGTACCCAAGAGAAAACTCTAAATATGAGAAAACTGGTGAATGACATGAATTCTCTTAAATCATAAATGTGTTCTTTTGGAGTGGTTCTTGCATGAGGCCCGATGTTCTGTTATTAGTAGGGCTGCAACTGATGATTATTTTCTTTATCGATTAATCCCTTGATTATTTTGTTGATTCATCAGTGAAATGTTTAGTCTATAAAAAATCAGAAAATAGTGAAACATGCCAATCAGAAGTTCTGGGAGCCTAAGCTGACATCTGCAAATTGCTTGATTTGTCTCATCAGCAAAAAAACACAAAGAGCAAAATAGCAAATCCTCACATTTGAGAAGCAGAAACCATTGAACATTTGGCATTTTTGATAAATCAAAATAGTGACTGACTTACTGGTTTATCAATTAATAATTTCTGCACTCAGTGGCTGGATTTTCTAGATTCCACACTCTTGGTGAGACAACAGAGTCTCTTTTTACCTCAAAACAACACCTCTCGGGCTGTGACTATCAGTGTAGTGGTACTACACTGTAACTTGTGAAATGCATCAGGTGCAGTCACTGATTAGATTGGTGATCTTGTGATTAGACTGTTGAATGTGATATTGAATGACTGATGACTCATCTGCCTGGCACTGCTATCTGAATTCGGAAAGGATGTAATGCTGCAGGGAGCACGCAGTTTGGAGATCAGCAGTCTCGGAGCCCATCAGCTCGTCACTCGTGATCCCACATGATTAGCTTCTGGTGAGAACTGGCCATGACCGGGGATGTGACCACATGTTCCAGTATAGTGTACATAAGACATTGGCTTTACTGTTTGATTCAAATGTTGCTCTGTTTTCTCAGTGCTACTTTTTTTTAAGGCTGAATGTTGTTGCTTGCTAATAGATGTATTCAAACTAATGCAGGCAACTGATGCAGGAACTGATTTGGTGATTTGCAGGCTAACAATTCTCAATGTCCTGGTTAATGACAGGAAAAATTAAGTTTTTTTTAAGACATCAAAGTTATATATCACACTTGCTTCAACACCATTTATCTCAATGTGAAGACATGACATGTAACCTTGACACCTAAATAAACTTTGCCATTTTGAGATCTCCATATAGATGATCATCATGTTGATAATGTATGACTAAACATGTTAAATGTTTGTAGTAAGCACATTGGTGCTGTTAATTACAGGTACACACAGTAATGCTCAATTAAAAAAGAAAACAAAAAGTATAATTACGTCAAAAATACATTAAATGAGATTGGCAGGCAAGTTTATGGAGGTTAAATGTCTGCTCACTGACTGATCTGCATGTGGCTCCAGTGAAAAGGCAAAAAAAGTGAATGTCAGGTATAATAACAATGAAATACCAATTAAACTAATTTCATTATTTTTTCCTCTTGATGATCTGCATGAATAGGGGAAATAAAAGGGTTTACATAAAAAATGTATTTTTTCTAAAGAATTACTGCACTGCACAAACCTGAGAGCACTACAATAAATTGCCAGTATAACTCTTATCTGCATTATTAGAAGTAGAAGTGGGGCTGAATGTCTGAAAGTCCACTTACCTGAGCAGGAGAGAAGAGCCGACATCGATGGTGTGTGTGTCCATCATGAGCTACACCACCTCCTCCTCCATCTCGTAGCGGTGCCATCATCCCGCCACTTTGGCCCCCGACTGTCCCCGCTGTAATTGCACCAGACGCTCCTCCGCCCACGCCTGCCCCACTCGCAGCGCCACCCGTGGCCCCGGCGATGGCGCCGATGCCCCCCATCATGCAGCAGAGGCCTCCCTGAGCCAGCTCCAGCTCAATCTCGGCGTCCATCTCAGCGTCCTCCTGCGCCTCCTTGTTGGAATCGTCCAGATGCTTCATGAGCACGGCCACCACCACGTTTATCAGAACAAACTGAGCCGTGAGCACGAAGGACACGAAATACATTGGTGAGATGAACTGTAGTCCAGCGTGGCAGCCATAGTCATTGCCCGGACCTTCCTGTGGGCACTCCCTCAGTGTGTCCTGGTGGGTGGCGGGGTATTGGGAGAGTTTAGGGGTGACGAAGGGAAAAGAAAGGAAGGGTCAGATCGAAGAAGAGGAGGAGTGGGTGAACAAAATGGAAGAATAGCAAGATTTCAGTGAGAAGAACAGAAAGAGGAAACAGGAGAGAAAGGTGGAGCTGCAACTAATAATTTCCATTATAGATTAAAGGGGCTCTGTGAAGTTTTCTTGGTACAAAGCTATGTTTACATTCAATGTTACCAGAACACATTTTAATCGGCAAACAATTAAAGTGCAGAGCGGTAGGTCTTGGGCTTGTGCGTGCTGTGTGGGTGTCTCAAAGCTATTATTATGATCAGTCTTAATTCTACTGTATTTCACATGTAAATGGTCACAGCATGGCTTAAAATGTGACACAGCAGTGTTTGCTGCGTGATAAAAAGTTGGAAACGAGGCTGTGATGCACGTGATTTTTTTGAGCTCCGGTAATCCGATGTGTCCCTCATAAACAGGCAGTGTGTGTGGTTATACTGTAGCAGTGTGGTGTTATTCACATTGGATTTAATCAAGGTAAACACAGTGGACAGCTGTGTGTAATGACTATGCACTTCTCAAATTGGAGGCTGCAGACTTATCAACATATCTGTCCTGCTGCCTTTAGACAGCTGAGGGATTCAATGAACTGCAGGAGAAGCTTTACAGTCTAAAGTTGGAATTCTCCTCCCCTTCCACTATCTGCGTGTTACCGTTTACACTAATTTGAAAGGGCACCATAGCTGCATCCTGGCCTTAGCGCCACCCAAGACGATTGAGATTGGTTTAAAAAAACACAAACAAGCCCGAGTGTTTTTGTTCCCAAATACCTGAATAATAATTGGTTCAACCAGACCTTTCTCACAGCTCTAAAACATAGTGTGGAGATCTGAAAGCAGGTGCGGTCAACAGAGAATCACTTATATCAATTTAAAGATAAAGACTGCTTTAACCACATTGAATGTTATTTTTTAATGCCGATTTAAACACCCTCTGTCTGGGGAGTGTTTAATTAAATTAGTTTATTTACGTTTCGAGTATTAATCTGTTGCTACTGCACATTTGCTGCAACTATTTAGTTTGCCCTTGTTGACAAAATTATCAGATTGGCAGCAGATTCATAATTCGGTTCATAAAATGTCCCAAGATGTTGTCTTCAATTTGCTCGTTTGTTCCGACTAAAATGTCTTAACAGAGCACATTGTCAAACTTTCACAATTGAGTTTGTTGAAAGCTCGAGTTCTGACAAATGTTTCTGTCCGTCTTCCTTTCATCCACAGTCAGTCACTCATTTTAAGAGCCTAATCATCTCTGATTAACTTGCTCTCGGATATGGGCTGTGATAAAATTTGTAGAGCTCCAGGTACTTGGGTGTGATTAGAGAGTGAGACGTTGATTGAAGTGATAGATGAGAGAAGGAAGAGGGGTGTCAAATACTCCGATTTTGTGAGTGTAAATTTGAATCTTTATTCATCCATGAAAGGTTTTGTTGGAGTGCACGTTTCATTTTTCAACACCACCTCATTCCCCCTACCTAAATATCGTCTGGTGCTGGGATCTGAACTGAAGACCTTCAATAACAATTCTGCTTCTCTGCTTCTTTCTGTACTGCGATTGGTGTAAAATAGGCTTGGGCAACTAACTGATTGACCCTCATCTCAGAAAATGTGTGCTGTCGCTACTGCAGGAGATGAGGTGACAGTGAGGAAAGAGAAAACCGATCAGCTTAGTCGATTACATAGCCCAGTCCAAATGACAAATGTCAAGAGATAAGTGTGAGATGAATTCGTTCTGAACTGAAGTACCTTCATGATGCCATTCCAGTTGTCACCAGTGGAAACCTGGAAGAGTGTGAGAAAGGCCATTCCAAAGTTTTCAAAGGTGGCGTGTCGGCTCATTCCTTCACAGGGGTAGTCAGCGTTACAGACTGAGACAAGGCGTGATGAGCAAAGAAAAAGGGGGAGAAGGGAAAGAAAGGGTTCAGAGAGTGAAACCTTGGCGACGTCAAACTTTTATGAAGGTTATCTGAGAGATCACAACTTTAAATTGGTTTCTTTGGTCAAAACAGTTGCGAAAGTTAGCTTTGTTGTATCTTTGTGTTTGTGTCTGTTCATACTGCTGACATAGAAATGAGGCAAACAAAATTCCCATAGAGGAACAAAGGACTGGAGCACACTGATTAGGAGCCTTTAATAGTGCAAACAGAAACATTTTGACACCATTATGTCTTCATCAGAGTCAAAATTGGACAAAGACATAGGGCACAAACATATATAGTCAACCAAGAATAGGTGTACATTTGTCATTGGATGGTAGGTTGAACTGGATTTCAAATCTATTAGCTTATGGATCCAAGAACGGGAGTTGCACAGCCAGTGTCCAAGTGCCACATATGCCAAAAGTCATATGGACTCACCACCGTTCTGGGAACCTGTCATACAATCAGGTTTAGACGTTTTGGTGTCAAAGGAGAATGAAAATAAACCCTAAATTTTACGTTTTGGACTTACGTTTATTACACTTAATTCTTTGGCTGATTGACTGTAATTTCACATTGCCTGATTTTGACTCAAAGTTTGTCATTTTCTTCATTTTCACTTTACAGCAATAGAGTTGGATAAAGTTATTTCAAACTGCCATTCCATCAGTTTGTTTGCCTGATAGAAGGTTTTGTCCAGGATGCACGATTTTAAAGATTTCACGAAATTACTACAAATCTTGAGAAAAGGTTAGTCATGATGGAAGGGATAACCGATACACATTTCATTCTGACTGGCCAAAGAAACGTTATGGCGGTAGACATAATTATAACAAAATGATACAGTAGAGAACTCCTGCATTTGACCAGTCAAGAACAAAATGGAAAGCTGATTTCCAATTTAGACACAACAGCGTAGGCTGGCAGAAGGGCAGCCCTGATGGCTACTGAACAAATGCAGCGCTGATGAGCCACATGGTGTTGTGGTAATTAGTGAAAGTGCTTTAAAAAAAGGCTATAATTTGAAAAGAAATAGGTCATATCTTCTTATTAAAATGTTTTTATCGCTTAATTAGCAACAAATTGGTGGTAGGGCAGACTTACCCAGCTCTCCAAACAGTTCCACTCCCAGAGCTGCGTAGATGAAAAACAGCAACATGAAGAGCAGACCAAGGTTTCCCACCTGTCACACAAAAAGGAACATTCATACGTTATATTAACAGAGGTAACTCATATAATCGGTTTTACTGTAATTGGGTCTACTTCTATAGTTCAGTATGGTGGGTCAGATTTTGTAGATACTGATTCAGCGATTAAACCATTCCTACTGCAGCATCCACTAACTTTTAAGTGTCAGTTAAATAGTACAGAGTAAACACGTGTAACACATCACACACTAGGGTTCAGTTAACATGATATGACTAATGACATGACCAGTATCTTTGCCAACATACTGTATGACATTTTGTGGCAATATTGAGCCCAGATGATTTTGGTAATTTTCATTCTGATTCTACAAAAAAAATGACTTCCGGACACCAGAACCATCATTTGTTATTGTCCTTTGCGCCTACAAATAACAGATTCCAGTATTTTCCCCACTGGTTTATTAGCTTTTCAATGTGTTAACAGAATCTACTGAAGATCTAACAGGAGACAAGAGGCAGGTTTTTCATTGAAGATGTTATAAACTACAACCAGAGATGCTGCTAAACGGTGTGTGAGATCTTCTATGAAAAGTATCTCTCACTGTGTTGCCCACCCAGCGGGACGGACAACATTCTGGAAGCCTTAGCTTTTCATGAAATATGAAAACAGGCTTATTTTGTGATAGATGCTCATGTATTTTTGAAATGCTGCATTAGGTTTTGAATGTTTTTTTTTCTAGGGCTTAAAGGTCATGAGACTAAACAGGCACATCCAGGATCCTGCAAACATTTAATCTAATCAGAAATATGGCGGCTGTGGCTCAGGAGGTGGTGCAGGTCGTCCATTAATCCTAGGGTTGGGTTGGGACAGCTACGTCGCCATCGGCGTGTTAATGTGTGTGTGTGTGTGTGTGTGTGTGTGTGTGTGTGTGTGTGTGTGAATGGGTAAATGAGAGCAATCTGTAAAGCGTTCTGGGAACCGTTAAGGTTGAAAAGCGCTACATAAGTGAAGTCCATTTACCATTTATTAAATAGTTGCAAACTATCTACCATTAGTTTTGGAATTGGTCCAGTAGATCGCTTCCGCCGGCATCCGGGTGCTGCGATGGCTGCAACGTAATCCTTTGGGGCAACTGCACCCTTCAAAGTCCGTCCACTAAAAGTACTTGTTTTTGCCACTGACAGGCTGAGATTGTTATTCTAAGTGTCAGTGATTTCAGAGTGAGACTTTCTGTTTCTGGTTAAACAAAAAGGATTTTACTCTTCAAAACTGTCTGTGTAGGGATCCTTTCCATAATGTTGTCAGACACTTCGAATAACAGTCTGAGCCTGTCAGTGGCAAAAACAAGCACTTTTAGTGGATGTACTTTGAAGGGTGCAGTTGCCCCAAAGGATTACATTGCACACATTGCAGCCCGTTCGCAGATCCCGGCCGGAGGCGATCTACTGGATCAATTCCAAAACTAATGGAAAGTATTAGCAAGTAAAAATAGGGCCCAGATTTAAAAATACCAGAGTTTCCCTTTAACACAACTCAAGCCACCACAACAAAAACCTCCCTGCATCAAATCAGGGATAATCACTCTATTACATGGTTAGGGGAAAATTTTTCTTGCTGACTTCTGAGAGCCATGAATCCATCCGTGTAGAGACTCAAAGTGCTCACAGATCGTGATATGCGATGCAAATGGGTAAAGGACCCCATGGGGGACAATATCAGGCACCGCACAGAATGCCATTAGCTAAGTCACCTCACAGGGAAGGCAATGGGGTGCTTTTGAACACATGAGCGTATTACATTCCATTAGATAAGCAAATAAACAGAGTGGATTGGGAAAGAATAAGACATATAGCTTTTATTGGAGGAGAGGGTGACATGGGAGAAAGAGAGGAAATAATGAGGGAGGGGGAAATGGGGAAATTTGGAGAGGTTAGGCAAAGCCTGAGGATAGCTTTCCTTCTCTCCCCAGTTGTGCATGTTGATGTTTCCTGGTGGATATTAAAAGCCACGACTTGGCCTGAGGCAGTTTGCAGCTTGTAACTTTAGCCCAACTGATGCATTTAGATCCCTCAAGCAGAGAAAGCACAACACAGGGATGAGGATGCTGTGAGAAACAGATTGTTGGATGCTGTGGAAGCATTAGAGCTGGCAACTAGGCAACAGAAGCTTGTGAGAAACACAGTTAGAGCATACTTTTGATATTAATACCTTTGGTTTCCATAGCAAACAAACCTGCACTGATCTGCAAACTTTTAAGACTTTTTACTGAACTTGTTCTTTTCTGTATTTAGACTAATGAAACCTTGACTCAAGTCTTCTGCGTCATGGTGGGACACGTCTTATGTTAGAACTGTGCAGGACATTTCTCACATGTCACGCTGACACACGAAATGTCATTACATCAGTGAAAAAACAGACCCAGCACTGTGATGTTTTTCCAGATAGAGAAAAATAGGAACAGAGACACCATGAAATATTTATTTATCTGTAAAGAATGAGGATTCTTATGCTGTATTTGCTCAAACAAGCGATCAAATTTAGGTGATACAATCAGTAGAAAAGGTTCTGTGACCATGGGTAATTTAGATTTCAAAATGTAAGTTCTTAATACGTAGAATTTTGATACTGTAGGACTGTTGAGCACTGCTTCGAATCAATACTCAGATTTGTCTCATATTACTAAAAGCAATACACGAAAACACACCTTTTTCAGTGTGAGTAAGGCATCACAGGGAAAAAAAGAATTTTTTCAAAGCACAGCTTGTAATTTCACATTCATTTTATTCAATTTTATTTCATAAACAGTGTTCATATCTCATCCAAATTTCTTTTTAATTTGATATAATCATTTTGCATTTTCTATTGAGCTGTGATGCCTTATGCTTGTGTGTGCTAATGTTCACAACACCGTCTCCAGTGACCCACTATTAGCTCGATATGTATTTTTCCTGTGGTCTAAGCTTCCAGCAAGAAAACAAGACCAACAAAACCGATGAAATCTGCCCAAACGAGAGAGCAGGGACTGGAAAGAAAACAAGTTAAAGTGGATGGATAAAGGGAGTATTGATTTGAGGCACAACTGAAGCGAGGGAGATTTCTGTGACTGTAATTTTACCTCAGTGTGTGAGCTTGTGTTTATTTGAGGTAATGTGTATATCTGTGTGTCTGTGTGTGTACATGTTTTTCTACTCAAAGATCAGGGAGACAAAAATCCTCCCAGAGGGCTCCAGCCAGAGCATTGATAAGGCAGCACAACTGAAAAAATCAGCTTCTGGCTGTACACTGACTCACTGCTTTACAAATGCCTTTAATAAAGATCTGTTTTAAAGCGAGCAGCCAGTCCAGATCCATTGGTGTATTTTTCTCTGGTTTTCCCACATAAAAAAAAAAAAAAGAAATAAAGATTTAGAGCTTCATAACGTTAGAAAAAGGCAAACAGAGGCAGCACTTCAGTTGCTTATTTTTTATATGCAGCAAAAGATATATTGCACCTGAGAGAAGATACAGAGGATGAATAATGACGTCATTTTATCTTGGCATTGTAAGAAGCAAAGAAGTAGCTTTTTGCACATTTTGGTCCTGTGAACTTGTAATCTCATTTTGAATATCTGATATATTTTATCAGATTTAAAAATCCCCCACTCTGTTTATTAGGTACTAGAAAAGACAGTCGGAACTAACACTGTAATTTTTTTTTAAACTTTGCAGCTTGACGAGGCTTATCATGATATCAAAAAGAAACCCCAGGAATTTTACAAAATCTGGTACTTGTATGTGATTTTTTTAGTCATTTTTAAAAACTATTTGACAAAATGACCACATGTTTGATGTATTGACCTCAATCTTTTTGTTTTGCTGTGATGTATCTATGTGCAGTTTGTTGTTTTTGTGAGTATACATTTATGGTTTTGGTTTCTGTGACCCTGTACTATACATTGCAGTTTATGTTAATGCGTGCAGCAGCCAGCCAGCAGTGACTTCGCAGGGTCTTGTTGTCACAGTGAGGTTGCCAGGTAAGTGCTGGATAAACTGATGTTGGTCAAGAAATACACAAACAAATACTTTAAAGGAAACGTCTGCTTATATTATGTATTTTTCCTATTGTCCACAAATTCCAACAATGTATCGTCTGTGTAGCCAAAGCCTACTAAGTTATTCTTCTGTGTCATAGACCTTCATGGTTGTCTAAAAACTATTAAAAACACATTAATGAGCCACACTGTTTCACTGGGTGACATGTTCCTTCATTACCAAGGACACAAACACTGCAGTTTGTGTTGACTCGATCCCACACAAAGGCTCCTGCTGCCTTAAATACTCACTAGAGCACCAAATCCGCAGTTGAAAATAGTCCCCAATGAATTCACTATTTACTCCTGTTTGAGTAATGTTTGATAAAAAGAGTGCCCAGTGAATGCATTGTTGATATTGGTGTTTCATTTGTTGACGATATTGCCAGCCTTATCTTTAAATGCGCCAACAAAAAGCCCTACACCACCACGTGTACATATTAATGGAATAGGGTGTGTCATCTCTGGTAGGCTGTACTGGACAAATGTTTTTAATTACAGAACATCCAAAGCCACTTATGATTAGCTGGGCAATTTGTCAGACCAAATGTGCCAAAGACACATCATCATTTATCTGACAAAAATCCTTTCTGCCACTAACTGGTCTATGCTTAATCCGTCTTCATCATTAAATGCAGTTTCGGCTTCAGGCGTAGTAAACACAGCTAATTAATAACCGAACTGAGAAAAAAAGAAGGAAAAGAGGGAAACAGAACAAATGTAGGAAAAGGAAGGAAACAAGACTGTTCCATGATTTCACACAACCACAATAAGTTTGGAAGAAATCTTACTTTCCAGTTTGCTGATGTTATTTCCCATTTCAGACGTATTTAAAAAGCGTGACAATATCCAACACAATAACAAAATCCATCTGCAGGTTCACAAGAGTGCCCTTACATTGCATGAATACATATGTATGTCATCTCCTGGCTGAATGCTGCTCTCAAAATTCCACAGTATTCCAGAAATTCCAGCACAAGCTAAAACTTTGATATATATGAACCTGAGCAAAGACTAAAGAAGAAAAAGTCTTGTACCAAGGGAGCACAACTTTTAAGCTGCTCCTATCTCATTAACAGCAGTGGGTATGATGAAACATCTTAAATTAATGCCACAAAGGTCTTAATATTCCCTGAATAAATTAGATGAAGAGTGGAAAGTTAGCAAGGTGTCGTAACATTGGGGGCAAACATTTTGTCATAACCCGACTTCCTGAAAGTCGTAATTCTCAGGGGACTTCTATCGACGCCGATCGTTTATCATTCCACAAATGTTAATTAACTCCTGTGTGTCCTTGTGATAAGCTGGGGGTGTGTGTATGTGTGTGTGTGTGTGTGTGTGTGCGAGTGTGTGTGATGACACATACCTGCGGCAGAGCCTGGACCACTGTGTCTAGCAGAGCTCTCATCCCGGTTGCCATTTTCAACAACTTCAACACTGGAGAGAGATCACAGGGTGAGACAACTACAGCATCCACACAAACATACAGTAGAAGGGAACGATCGAGATAGAAAAGAGGTAAGAGAAAAGGGGAGGAGAGAGAGCGATGGATGGAATAGGTTCCCAACTCTCCATTAGAGACCCTACACAATTCCCAGCGGTCCAATTTCTTCATCTGGAGGAACATGGCTGACGACGCGGCTGGTAGCAGAGAGAAAAAAAACATGGCCGTATTCTGATGGGGAATGGCCACTCAGACAATAAAGCCTCCTGGGAGAAGGACTTGGTGGTAGTTATACTGTATATGTGTGTGTGTGTGTGTGTGTGTGTGTGTGTATGTGTGTGAAAGAGAGAAGGTGGATGTAGTGGTGGTAGTGCATGGTTAAAGAAACTCTAAATCATTAGCCAGTGCTGTATAGCCTCTGTAAGAACCTTCTCTTCAAACTCCCAGACAACAGTGTCACTTAGAAACAGGCAATGCTTTTTCGGTGACGTCTTTGGTGCAAAGTGTGTGTGTGTTTCTGCCCCTCACTTCACAGACAAGTTGTTAATGTTGTTAATGTAGTTGTTGGTAAAGTTGGGGCACATTTGTCTAGAAAGGTTTGAGGGACTCTGGAGCGACCACAGTAACCAGGTTCCAGTTTTGGTTCCTGGGCTGAAGGTAAAAGGTCCCTGCAACAGAGGTAGGACTTTCAAATGACTCAAAAACTATCACGTTGGGATCTGTACTAACGCCACTGATTATTCAGTAATCCTCAAGACTGCTACAGCATTCATACAAAGTAGGAAAATGATAATATTATAATTATATTAGGTATTGAAATATGAATTTAATTTAATGTGAATGAAGTCTAGATTACAGTTATGTAGCTGAATTCCCAATATATCTGAAAAAAAGGTAAAAATACAACAGGAATGGGCAAGTGAAAGATGAGCAAGCCAGAGAAATGGAACTTAAACTTTTGTTTTGCTCATTGTTTTAATGAAGTTTCATAGTTAAACAGAAACAAAACAAAAAAGTTATCAGGTTTGTGTCTCACATTTTTCTAAATTGTAAACGCCCTAACTTAACAAAGCTGCAGGGTTGCTGAAATGCCGTGGAAACGCAAATATTTACGTGCTAAAGGAACTTCTGTAGTTCCTGAGTTTAGTTCCTTGGGCTCCTTAGTTCCTGGTCACAAAGGTCCATTAGAGTCTGTAGGTGACACTCTTCTCTTTGTTCAGCCATTTTGCCAATTAGCTCCTTGTTCTTCACTTATATCAAACAAACATCTCCGATTTTACACTGAAGTAAACAAAAGCAGGCTTCCTATTTGTAGCCGACAGCCGTGGATTTTGTCGGTTGAAATGACGGCTGTCGCTAGCAGCTTTGATCATCTAGCTAGCGTAAGCTAATGCTAACGCTAAAACTCGGTGAGTTAGTTGGAAACTCCTTCTCCAGCTGTTTTTAATGCTTCATTTTAAAAGGACAATGCTGTAAAAGTGTCTTAAATATGCACATAATGTCTACATACATGATACCACGCTGAAAGACGGAGGCTAAAGCCACAGGTTCTGGGCAAAAAGTTGGCATCCTGACCAGCTGATGATCCATTTAGAATACATGGAAATAAAGGAGCAGCATGGTTTGTGTATTGTAGGGTAGAGCTAGTTAGCCCTAATTACAGTCCAGTATTATAATTAATAATGTAAAATTAAATGTTATTTGTTCTAACATAACCCTTGGACAAGTGGTTAGATTTATGCTTCAGTGTTTGTATTTTCAGACAGTAAACTTTACTTTAACTGAGGGATAACTGATGAGTTTGGTTAACGTAACAACGTCTATAGCTCCACGTAACCTGTACACCCACATCATAATATAGTTAAATAACACTAGGTTACTACCATGGATGTATTAAATGTAATATTTATTAATTACAACACACTGTAGGTGAAATCAGAATTGTGTTGTTTCTGTAAAACAACAAAAAGTACAAGATGAATATAAAAGAAACTGTTGTAGCTCATTACTTTAAAAATACACCGGACAAAAGGAGAGTTTCGGCTGCACTGGTTTAATCATTTTTTAAAGTTCAGCTTCGTGAAAGAAGTGGATTATTGCGAAACATTTTAATATTATTTCCCACAGTCACACAAGTTACTTAACATTCGGGAAGAGTGGTAAAAATGTTAAGAGAGGAGAGGAAAGACTAAGTCACCAGCCCTCACACTCATCATCAAATACCCCACTTGCTTGTTAATTACCACCGGCTGCTGTTTAATTAGCATATTACCCATGGGTCCACTCAGCGGTCCCTGGGCAGTATTATGGAGGGCAGAGGGTGATGGTAAGAGGGCGAGGCTTAAGTGAGATTGATGTAATTAGCCTTTATCCTCCTCGGTGTGAAGTTAAGAGGAATTGGTGCCGCCCAGAGAGCTAGCTCTGTAATTTCCTCTGAATAATAACAGAGGTGCCAAACGAGAGCCATATTAAAAAGGAGAGGAAGACAGAAATGGAATATCAGCTCAACCTTCAGTCAAGAAGAATTTAAGACAACTATAAGGCTGTAAATAACACATGTATAAGAGGTATGGGATGAAAAGTGTTTCAATGAGCATTGTCTTCATCCTAAAATGAGTAGAAATGAGCTCACAGTCTCAAAAGGCAAAAAAAAAAAGTCATACAACTAGAACTAAGAATTAGTTTCACTTAAAAAAAAGTGTGGTTGATGTGTCGAATGAGTGTTTTTGCCATTTAGAGAAATGTGTAATTGGGCTTGTACTAACATGTCTGAGGGCTCACTAAATGAGGACTCACAACTGACAGGAATGATCTGAAATCTACCACAAACACAAAAAAGCTAAACAAAAAAAGCATAATTTTTATCCAGCCACATCTTATTAGTTCCTTTTCTTACCAAAATAAAAAGAGAGTAAGATTAGCATAATGTACATTTCACAGCAGTAATTCCATCAATACATGAACAGCAGCTCTGAGTTTTTCTTTTTGACAGAAATAATGTTCTCACTAAATACCTCCAATTGCTTCCACTTCTCTATTTTTTCCTTCAGTGTTGATCAGTGGTCAGTGAAGCTCAACCCTTCTTGCAGATCACAGCTGTTAAGCTGTTGCGAGGCTTCTAATGTGAATTATTTGTGTTTTAAAACCAAACGCAAAAACTGGAAGCGACTGGAACCAATTAGTGAAAGAGAACAGTATTTTTATTGAACGTGTTGTTGTAAATCAGTGAAATTAGCGCTTTTGAAAAGTACATCATTTTTAATTTATCATGAAGACTATTAAGAAGTGTTGGGCTTGCATTAACAGCATCCACAGCTAATTAAAAGCAGAACAGAAAAACGGAGACATCTTCCTAAGATAGAAAAAACCCCAACCTTTTAAACAGGTAAAATTGGGGAAAAGGTATATCTCTAATATAAACCAGTTTCAAATTCAGTCTTTGTGTGTGTGTGTGTGTGTGTGTGTGTGTGTGTATACCTCGTGCTATCCTGAGTACCCTCATTATCCTGATGATGGTGGGGTTGATGGGGAGGGAGGCATTGATCTCGATCTCCTCCAGGGTGATGCCCATCACTGACAGCAGCACAATGGCCAAATCCAACTGGTTCCACCTACACACACACACACACACACACATACACACAATGCTTTTTCAACCATAATCTATAGAATTTGGCCAAAGTGAATGTAAGCCATGAACAGAGGAATGAGCAAGGATTTGGAGCCTTAGCTCAGTATGTGGCTCAGGACTTCATGGCTGCACACATCAGGGTCTGTGTTATGTTAATTTTCCAATGAATTTTAATGTTCTACATCAACTTTATGCATAATTTTCATGATTCTCCCACAACTGACTTGGCAGAAGAATGGGTAACAACCCACCATTACCTGAAGGCCTGCTCCTGTCATGAATATTTATGTTTATACTAGAAGAACACCTTCAATACTCTGCAAACCTCACAGCTTCAGAGACATTACTTCCTGTGTTTGTTATCTTGTCCCTTGTAATATCAGGGCTGAACAACAAGCTGTTTGTTGAAATGTTCAAATGTGATCTGACAGCACACATGACATGATGAATGATGCCATCTGATCCACAGCCCATCAAAGAACGTCCAACATGGTCTCTGTTCCACTGCTGCTACTTAAAATGTATTTAACTAGTGCGGGTGTTTGAAGATCAAGAGGTTGATTTACTAAGCATGCCAAAAAGATACCACAAGGGCTACAACATTGTCAGTTTAGCAGATGTCAGTGGGCAGAGTTGCAGTTAAGTTAATTTGAATGTTCTAATCCAGGGGACCACCTTCCCAAATAAATGAGAAAAACACATAACATCCCGGGTGCTTTGTGTTTGAGTATCTCTGGAGCTTCAATGGTTTTAGCGCCTCATTTGACAGGATTTCACCACATTCAACACACTGTGCTTTGCACTGCCTGTCATTATGAATCCAAATGTATTCAGGCTCATATTTCCTCACCACATGCTTTGGAGCTTTTACTGGAGCAGGGTTGTCTCCCACCTCACTTTCTGGTTTCGAAAACCGATCCACTTTGTGTCACTGTATCCGAGGGAATGTTAGCTAGCTAACAGTAGTAAAACACGTTTGTCTCTACCTGATAATGTGTCGCGATTGCCGTTGTGATGTTCAAATGTAATTGGTCATTGAAATTCTGCATTTTAATTTGATGTTTTTTATTCATATAAATCCTGGAGCACATTTAGATATAAAAATAACTAGCTCTGTAAATGACCAAAACCAGTTTTTAAAATTTTAATATACCTGTTTGGCAGTACCCCTGCCTCAGCGGCCCACTAGATGGCGCTCTGAGGCCCACCATTGGGCCGCGGCCCACTGGTTGAGAATGGCTGTTCTAATCACCATCAGACGCAGCAGTAATTGTGAACGTAATGGTTAATAATACATTTGTTTCAGTACTATATTAGAGATTGACCATTGCAAAACTTTAGTGCAGCTTTTTAGAAAATACGGTCCAATGCTATCTGACATTTAACCATCTGAACAACCAGTTCAATAACCAGTTTTTAAAATATAATATAATTTTCTATACATTGGTGTTTTTTAACCAAGGTTCAGTTTATTTTTTTGTATTTTGTTTAAGCTCCCTTTGGCTTTTGTATAGTTATGTTGGTTGTTTCATACATATATCATGTAACTTATTAGCTATTTCTAATATGCAGACACAATTAATTAAAAAGGGAGACCCTTTTATATATATTAAGCATCATATGACACTATGACTAATAATTACATTAATTTAGCTGAGTGAGTAATACATTATGGTAGAGAGAGACCCACTGCATGTATTTGGCGGTAGGCAAACTGGCCCACTGAAGCATCTGCAGCCTGGTCTCAAAGCTCTGCACAGGACACTGTACTCTTATCACTGGTCTTGTCTACTGTATATTCCAGCTATTCCAGGCATCTTTAAATTCTAGACCTAGCAGTCCCCAAAACAACATTTGAAAGTACAATAACTCAGATTTCACCTGGCCCAAGGTTATACCACGAGAGACTGAGAAAAGAAAGAAAAAACATGTTGAACTGTCAAAGCTACCCTTGGTCAAACCTTCATCTAAGCCATAGTGTAGCGTAACCTCTTGGTTAGTTAGGACAGTAGACTAAAAAGTAGTTACGTTTCCTTAAATACACATTTGCCATTTTTTATCTAGCAAGGTGTCTTTAAATTTTACTAATAATTTAATTTTACTGCAAAATTGCTGCCTGGGGTATGTTCCTCCACAGTAAATGTGTCTCATCCTAAATAATATCTCAGTTCCAGAGCAGCAGAACTGGTACACACCAGGCTCACAGGGTGTACACACACACACACTTAATTAGGGGTCGCCTAATAAAGCCAGGGCTTTCCAAAAACATGCAAGAGTGTCAAGGCACAAAAAGACAAAGGGACAGAGAGGGGAGGACAGAAATTACAATGAAGGTCAGAAGGAATAATATGACTAAAAATGTTTCTGTTTACATAGAGAGAAAGACACAGAGAGGAAGAGAAGAAACGGTGAGACAAGTATTAAAATAACTTGGAGGAAATCACTTTGCAAAGAAAGGAGGGCAGAAATAACCAACAGCAATTTCCTCCAGCACACCTACAATTCTAAAATTGGATCAGAAGCTGCAATAATAAAATCTACATAGTAGTGTATCTCAAATAATATTCACCAATGCCATCACAGCTGCTCCACAAGCCTGTACACATGGCGGAGAGAGGACCTTGCTGGTTTGTTCTATTCAAATTCAAAAGACTTTCTGCACCTGCACAGCCTCAACATGAGTAATTTATTTAGTCAAAAACACAGTAAAACCAGTATTTATATGAGTTCTTTTCAAAAAACAATAGTCACCAGAACTTTGTTTAGGAACAGCATGCAGAGAGGACATCATATATTTGTCAAAATGTTGGTGTAATCATTTACTTTAGTCATACTTTATCTATCTTTGCTGTTATCAGAGATCCAAATGCTTTCATAAACACATTTATTTCATCCATCCATCCATCTATCCAAGGAACCAACCCTCCTAATAATTACATTCATGTTCTACTAATTTACAACAGCAAATATGTTTTGAAAGAAAAATAATGCCGCCCGAATGAATCTGCAAAATATTCACTGGAAATGTGTTTAATTTGTTTTCCTACATTATCCACTCTTGCAATACAATATCTGCTTGCAGTGACTAAAGCATGATTAAACTTTTTTTTTTATGGTTATAATTGCAGCAGTAAATGCCTAAACATAACAAGTCAACAGTGACTTAAAGCACTCGACAGGATCTGTTTACTTTATTAACCAAACCATGATCTTAATTTCTAGGCGATGGGGTTGAAGGTGCAGTAGTTCTTTGACTGGCTGGATGTCCGTATTCACCTTTAGGGACCCTGAAGAATTCAAGTTTTGCCACTTAAATCTGTGATCTTGATTTTTTCTATCAATTCTCAGAGCTCATGACCATACAGTAGAGGAGAGCTGTAACATAGATCAAAAGCAAGAGCTTTGTCTTCAGAATAATCCTTCAACAGTGATCCCAAACTAATCCCAAGGATTACTCATGTCACACTACAGGATTTCTGGGTATTGAAGTTTAAGGCTACCCCTTGCTGCTACTTGGAGAGAGGCTAGTACACCGCACACACACACACACCACTGTCCCCCGTCAAAAGTTATTCCCCACTGTTTGTCATCATGCCTCTTTGCCACTCGTCGTTATGAGCGCCATGGCATTGAACATAATGAGCCTGGAGCTCTGTGTGGAGCCAGTACGTGTTGTTTTGTACTATATGCTGCTGTAGGCAAAGGAGGTGTTGGAAATTTATCACAAGTTTCAGGATTTTCGGCAGGATTTTCCTCCACTGAATCAGGTTTTCACCGTCTGAAGGGACGTGTACACACATCTGCTCTTGTAGCTTAGCCAATACGAACACACCGTCTCTCTGAAATAACCTGTGATTGGCTAAAGTCTACCGTCACGGGATAGATTTTCTGAAGCCTGAAAACAGAGGCAAGAGGGGGGGCTGAAATGGAGGTCTGCTCTCAGACCACTTGAATTACAATGTGCTGCACGGTTAATATGGCATTTTTGCCCAGTGACGCCAAAAGAAAACTGCCTACCCAACTTTTAAATGTGCAGGGATTGTCCTGGTATTGACTAACATAGATATTGGCAGCTTCATATACCTCATCAACACAAATCTATACAGCCTCAATACAGCTGGAAGTGTCTCCTTTGTACCTGTCCTTGAAGAAGCGTCGAAAGCCAAAGGCCACCAGCTTCAGAGAGGCCTCAATCACAAAGGTGGAGGTGAAGAAGTAGTTGCAGTACTTCAGTGCAGTCTCCAGAGACTGGGATAGAGAGACACAGGGGTTGAAGAGGGACAGAGGTTAGAAAAAAAAGAGAGCAAGAACAGACAGTTAATTTCCTGTGTCTCCATCTCTGATCTTAACTGTAATAAACTAATGAATTATCTTTTGTTCTACCACAGTTCATAGAAAAACCACTTCTTTGACCACAGTAAGATACTGTAAACTGATTTATTGTTTAACTAAATACAAAAAAATCTTTGTATGAGTCGAGAGAGAAAATAACAAAACAAGTAAGGACGAGAGTTGTTGCTCAGTGAATCTGTTCCGTCAATGTGAGAAAAGTGTCTTGCCAATGGATCTCTTTTAATAGAAGAGAGCTTAATTGAGACAGACAACTAAATATTGTCAGACTCTGGGGAGGAACAGAGAACATACCACACTGGTATTAATGAGTCAGGCAGAAAATGATTAAATCTTATTATCACAATCAGCAGCCCAGTTAAGGAAGAACAAATAATATATGCTAAGCTATGTCTGTATGGTTATGCAAAATTATAGCAATAGCAGTATACAGTCATCAATTCAAGTCAGTAAGTTTAATTAATATATAGGTAAGACAAGTCCCGATAATATGTATATATCAAAAAATACACAACATCATCCTACAAATTATTGCAATGTGGTCTTACAGCTATTTGGTATCCATTCATATTATTAGTCAAGTTATTATTTTTTTGGGAAATACGCTTATTTGTTTTGTTGCTGAGAGCTGAGAAGACTGACGTCACCCTCATGTCTGTACGGCGAATACGAAGCTACAGCCAGCAGCTGATTAGCTTAGCTTAGCTTGGCTAGTAGCAAGGACAACCTGTCACCTGTTACATTTTGTTTTTTGTTAAACATATGAGATATAACGTGTTAGTTAGTGAGCTTTAAAGGGGGTTGTAGGTTTTTTACCTTTGGACAGAGCCAGGCTAGGTGTCTCCAGTCTTTATGCCAGGCTGAGCTAACTAGCTGCTGGCTGTAGCTTCATAGTTAGCATACAGACGTGAGAGTGGCGTTGATCTTCTCATCTAACTCTTGACAAGAAAGCGAATAAGCAAACATTCCCAAAATGTTGAACCATTCCTTTAACTTAGCCAACCACACTTTAGCTAAACAAGGTAGACTGTAACTTTGTAATACTCATGTGGGTGAAACACCGAAATCATGAGTTGGAGAAATGTAATGTTTATTTTAATACATGAATCTAGCAAGCGTGTTTTCCTGTCAGATTGTTGCAGGGTTAGACGTCTAAAGAATTCTTTCAAGGCAGAGCTGCTCTGGAGACAAAAATAATCTTATTGGTTGACTTTCTCAAAATC
This sequence comes from Macquaria australasica, assembly GCA_005408345.1. Lineage (NCBI taxonomy): Eukaryota > Metazoa > Chordata > Actinopteri > Centrarchiformes > Percichthyidae > Macquaria > Macquaria australasica. The sequence goes on from SEMN01000229.1 coordinate 769,954, forward strand.
CTCAATGTGTGAAGTCAAAGAATCAGTTTTAGAGTCCAGGTTTGCTAACAGACATTTGAACAGCCCTGTTCAGCTTGCAGCAACAGTGCTAACCTATATGATGGTGTTTAAGCTAGTTATCTTACTCTGCTGTTTCTATTGGGCTTCAGTCCAGTGTTATGTAGCTATAAAATGTGCAGGTCTTTGACTGTAGCCTCGCGTGTGTGGGTGGTAACTTTAGACGTCACTGGCAGCTCAAATAGTTGTTGACTTGGAGTGTCAGCATTGGTAAAAGCTGACGCAAACAGACAGCAAAGGTACAGCTGACTGAAAATAATGAGCTGTGTAGGTTGTCTGTGTGCAGTGAGCCACATAAGCTGCTAATATGTTATACCTTCAGAACAAGAATAATGCTATTTAAGATCAGTAAAGTCTCAGTTCAACACTGAGACCCAGCAGCCTCCAGGCAAAACAAGTCACATTTAGACTCCATGACCATACAGGCCTCAGAGAAAAGTTTGAGGAGAAACATCGAGTGCATTATCATCTTAAAGATAAAAAACAAAACGTTTCTCCTACACCTTTAAATTGGCTCATATACAGTATGTTTTTTTTTCCTATGGTGGCTTATTCAAGCAATTTCCTCCTGCAAAGGAAATAATAATTAAGCGAGAGATAAGTTACAGATGAATCTATTTAAATGTTATAGAGGCTGCAGGAGATGTCTTCTATTATTCAGCAAAACTACATGAAAAATGTAATTTTACTCACCTTTAGTAGCCCATAGCTCTAATAACTTACTGTCATTGATTTGGATAACATCCATCCAGGATGTAAAGAAAACTGTCTCCACTTTCTTACTTTTTGATTTCATATCTGGTAGCACAGCTCTGTTAAAGCTGCAGTAGGCAATATTTCATTATAGTTTTGGTTTAAATAAAAATAAAAAAAGACCATTGCATGTCACTAACAATATTTTATTGAAGTGCGCCTTTAAAAAAAGTGTGTCTGTGAGCGCCTGTCCCTTTGTATTTAGTTTTTTTAAAAACTGGACCTGCTCTGAATCAAACAACCAATCAGGGATAGTAAGTAGCCAATCACAGCGACTCTGTACAAACAGTTGGTGAAATCGACTTGAGGCGATCAGCTAGAGAGAAGACACATCACTCTGTTGGAGTTGTTGGAACTATAGAAACATGGTTTTACAGTGGCGTTACAAAGTGTTCTTCCCTCACAGAGGATCAGTTTCTTACCTCTGAGTCAGACATAACTAGCCGAGTAGAACAGATGTTAGTTTGCTAGTTATCATCCAACCTTGACTTTCCGCTTAAGTCCAGTTAAATGTGCATGTATGTTAAGACGGGGACTCATGTAAAGACACATTTTCCCAAGAGGACAATAAAGTATCAGAATCAGGATATAGTAGTATGGCTTACCACTGTCAAACTACAGGCCCTAAACTCATACATACATGAATTTGTTTTCAAGAGCATCTCTGCCACAAAAAACCCCAAAACATTTTACATAACTAATACCCCAATCTGCCCGATTGTTTGTATTCCGGCACGTGGATAAATGTTTTGGTAGTTGGCGGTTTTTGCTGCTGATTCAGAGCAGCAGGTTGGCAGCCTGCCTCTGGGAGTGCCCACTTTAAAAAAACAAAAAGAACTCTGCCCAGATGGTGCATCACCACCTACTCAGAAGCCCTTAAACAAGTCTGCTGTGTCTGTCTCACTCCAACACCCACACCCCGAGCATCCCTCCATCACCATCGAAGTGTGGTCACCTGTGGCTGGCTGTAGTGCTCCAGAGACATAGTGATGACATTGATACAGATGATAAAGGTGATGACCAGGTCCAGGTAGTGGCTGGTACATAGAGTGTGGATAGCCAACCGGGCTGGACTGTATGACGCATAGTAAGGCAGCTTCTGGGCCTCTGGAGAGAGGAAACGTAAAGAAGAAAGAGACAGAGAAAGAGGAAAAACAAGGCAAGGAGGGATTGGTGAGAAGGCAGGAAAAAAGTATTGATGGAAGGAATAGACAGATGGAAAAGGGTGTTTAGATGTGGAGGGTAAGGGAGTAGGAGAAGATGAATGGGGAAATGAAAGCACACAACCAAGGAGGACAAGAGGGAAAAGAGAGAGAGGCAGATATTTGGTTTAAAAAATTAGAAGAGTGTGGAGAATGCAATGGAAGGTGCAAACAGAATGATTTATTTATGCCAAAAGGGGTGAAAAACAAGGGGCAGAGCAAATGAAGAAAAGGCAATAAGGGAGGTAAAACTGTGAGATAATATGAAAAGAAAAAAGTTTGATAAACGGGAGAGGGAGGTTAAGTAGTTTTAAATGAGTTGAAATAATGATTCAAAGTGATATCATTGAGGATGTGTAATATAAAAAAAATCAAATTAGAAGTCTTGGGACACATGCCATTTGGATTGTACCCAGCAAAGAGTACAGTCTTTCCAGAGCTTCAAGTCAAGTATTACTTGTTATTATTTTGCATATTAATTAACTTGCTGGATCACATTTTATTTTGAAGTGGTAAACAAACATTTATGAGAGAAGAAATTAGTACTTTATATTAATATATTTGTATACTGTGTAGTTAATGTAGTCCTGTCTTCCTCTCCTCCACTTTTCCTCTCTTGATTTATCGATTCCCTCTACTCCTCCACTGATGCTAATCCTCTTTTCAAAAAGGACTCCCATCCCTCCATCATCCATTCCTCCCTCCACTCAGTCTTTGCTCTCCTCTTCCCCTCCCAGGAGGTTTATGTGTCCATCTGTCCCTCTCACTCCCATCTATCCTTATTTCCCCTTGACTCTTTCCATCCATCTTCTTTTTCCTTCTCTTTCCTTCCTCCTCTCCAGACTTTCTTCCATTTCACCCCAATTTTTCTTCCTAATCCTTCTCCTCTTCTTTATGTATTTCTCATCTCTCCTTTCTGTGCTTCAAAGCCTCTCCTCCTCCCTCTGCCATTTTTCCTCCTCATTTTCTCCAAACATCATTCTCATCCCTCCCTCCCTTTCCCCCCCCCCTTCTTACTTCTTCTCTTCTTCTCCATGCGCCGCTGGCGTTTCTCCTCGCGTCGCTTGGCCTCCTCCACCTCCTGGTGCTGGCGACACTTGTGGAAGTTCTCCACCACAACACCCACGAACATGTTGAGGACGAAGAAGCTGACGATCAGGAGAAAGGAGATGAAGTAGAGCAGCATCCATGGATTGTTGTTAGTCACCGGCTGGAAGAGAACAGAGAACAAGGAGAACAGAGAAAAAGATGAGATGAGGCATAGAACTACTAGGGAAATGGTAGAGTAGGTGAAGGGAAGTGAGAAAGACAAAAGAGAGGACTGGCAGAGGTGTTTTAGGAAAGAAAGTGAAGATTTGTAGAGTGATGAGGCAGAGAGGAGAAAGGGATATTATCAGGGGAAAATATCACCAAGAAATGTGAAAGAGAACATGGTAACAGAACAAGTTGCAGAAGGCAGAGTGGGTAAGAAACATTGAAGGAGCCTGGAGGGACCTCAAGGTAGCAACAGCCATCACTGGAAACCTCCAAGACAACAACATCCTGTTCGTCTTAATCAATGGCATTCAGTGGAGGGTGAATATGAAAAGGCAGTTTATGGCATTTTATGTCTTAATTAGATAGATGGTAGTAAAAATACAACAGGAAATGAGGGAAGAGAGAGATGGGGAATGACAAGCAGTGAAGGTCTCCAGCTGAACTCGAACTGGGGACATTGCGATTCATGGTCGGCGCTTGAAACCCTAGGCCAGAGGGGCGCCCCTATAGTTAATTAAAAACTCAATAGAATGGTTTGTAAGTTTGTAAAAAACAAAACAAAACTCACAATAAATGGGTTTCATATGGGATGAAAACAGTGAGGAACCTAGAGAGACAAACATAGCAGAGATGTAACAAAATTTCGTTTGTTGTAAAATGTGAAAGCAGAGTTTCCACAGGTTTGCGTGCTTCATAGGTTTTGATAACACTAATGACTACTATGGGATGGTACGGTGGCTTAGTGGTGAGCACTAGGGCCTCATTGTAAGATGGTGCTGGGTTAAAATCCACTACTCAGAGTGGAGTTTGTATGTTCTCCCCATGCCTGCTTTGATTTCATCCCACAGTCTAAAGATATACAGATTAAGTGATTTGGAAATGGTTAATTGCCCGTAGGTGTCTGACTATATGTTAGCGCTGTAATAGACTGGAGACCTCACCAGGATCTACCAGGTCTTTGCCCAATGTGAGCTGGAATAAGCCCAAGCCCCTTGCAACCCTGCACAGGATAAGCACATGGTTAAGTCCAGGATATACATTTAAAGCAAATTAAGTATGTAATTAAGTACTTTAAGTATGTAGATTTATATCTTTTTCAGAAATGATTTATAGTTTTAGTAAAGATACATAAATCCGGACGGCTACTGTCACTTAGGCTGACACTGAAAGATGCTGTTTGAATATCAGTTTATCCTCCAAAGAATTCTGGATTAGTTTATCATTGTTATACATGGAATAAAGAGTGAATGAGGGGAGTTCATCTATTTTTGTCCAATTTTGAGAAACATTTGAAATACTAATATAAGCCTCTTGCGGTCTTCCAATTAACCAAGCCACTCCACAGCCAGTACAGTCCCAAAAACCTGGAGCTGCCACCGGCAAGAGAGGATGACAGGGGAGCAGAAGAAAAGGCAGGAAAAGGAGACAATGTGAAGAAATGATCTGGATGATTGGGTGTGGAGGTAGTTATTGCAGGGAGTCATTACAAAACAAAAATCAAGTTCAGGTGCAATAAAACCGGAGATGAGAGTCAGATTTTCAATTTGGAGGAGCGTTGAGTGTTGAAAGCGCAGGGTGGAGTGCAAATGGGATTAGTCATTCAGAGCCATGTTGGGCTGCAGTGAGGTTTCTCTCCCGGAGGCGGGGAAACTGAATCATCCAGAATAATGCCCTCTCTTTAATAGATTCCCTAATAGATTTTGAAATAAAACCAATTCTAAAAGGAATCTGTTCACTTTGTAGCCACTTCCGAAGACTAATTTGCATTGTACCATTGGACATTGACATCATTTGTGTAAATGTATGCATGATTTGTGAGGTTAAAGGGAAGTTTACTGACATTCTAAGCTTCTCTGATCCAGTGCTTTATTCATTAGGGTGGCAGAACTTCTGACACCACTCTTAATCTTGAGTAAATGTATCACACGAGATGGATGAAAATAAAGTAAGTTGGAGGGAGATCCCAGGGTGACCAGAAGGACAGATATCATATCCCATCTGGCCTAAGAACGCGTCAGATTCTCCAGAAAGAGCTGGAGCATGTGGCTGGAGATCTAGACATGCGGGCTACTTTGCTTAGTTTTTGCCACTGCAAACAAAATAACCAAATGAGTGGTGGAAAATGGATGGATAGATGCTGTGTGTCAGCATGTGACTGTGTGTTGTAAATAAGTGTAATTACACAAGTTTGTACCAGTGTTGTATATGCCTACAGTATGTGTCTATTATTACCTGCTGGTCTATCCCCACTGCATCCAGTCCATGGTACATGATGTTGACCCAGCCATCTTTTGAGGCCAGCACAAACAGGGACATTAGAGCCTGGAAGACACACACACAAAACATACACAAACCCACAAAATATATTTAGTTCTAAACTGGCTGTGTTTACATCCAGAGTGAATATGTTCAAAACAATCTGGACAGGATGTATTGTTTTCCCTCTTGTACCTGTCCAAGGTTGTCAAAGTTGTATTTGTGGTGAACCCATCGATAGTTGGCAGCCAGACAGTCGGATTTGTTAGTGATGTTCTTCACATCGAAACCCACACAGTAGAAGAACTTTCCTTTGAAGAGCTGAGAAGGAAAACACACACACACAGAGAGGGCAATAAGAGACAGAGGCACGCAAAGATTTTGATGAAGTCATGACAACACTTGTGCATAGCCACTTCTTTCATGCAGCTTTTGAAGTAATTTCATAATTAACGTCTGTAACTACTGTCTGGATGGAGCCTAACTGAAGACTCCAAAAGCACTCGATATCAACAGTGTGGTTTTCCTCCTGAGAGAAGATGTTTTTAATTCTCAGTCATACTGAACACATCAAAGAGGGGGTGAGTAAAATAATGCATAATGGCGGATGCAGAGAGAATAGTAACGTGAAATGATGTGTGGAAGAACGGAGTGGGACTGACAACTAGATGCAAAAGAAAATATACGGGACTGCACTGATGAAATAAAGATGGGAAAATGAAGTCAGCTTTACGTTACTAGACTACAAGACTTATGAACTATAGATTTAGAGCTACATCTGCCTGTGTTCTTAAGTCCTATAACTTAAGTTAATTCCAAAATGTATAGTACTATTTTGCCTGTAAAGGATTGATAAGGTTGTGGATCATTATATGACCATGTGCAGGGTTATGTGGAGGGCAAAACTTGAACTTGTTCTTTGTTTTGGCGGAAAAAGTTTTTGCATGGTGATGTGTTACCATTACACCGCTTCCTGTTGGATTTTGCACTAATGAGCCTTCTTAGCCACGCTGTGAGAATATGATTTCATTTGTGGGTGCAAACACGGCGACACAGCCTTATCTCATGCTCATGTTTAGTTGTACATTTCTTGGTTTTAGTTTTTCTCTAGATGGAAGTTAAGAGCATAAGTGTGGCCCAGAAAGCATATATTTGACCCACTTTAATTCTCAACTTAATAGGGCCATGGTAAGCATAGGGGTGGCTATGTTAGGGCATACTATATTTGCAATAGTTTGACCATCTCAGGTCCAATTAAAATTTTAGTCCTCATACATTGTTAAGGGCTTGTGAGATCCCCTGATTAATAAAAAAGAAATACAAAGGTGGAGAAGATATGAATCCATATTTTATGGTGTTTACCTGAACGCCAAGAATGCCAAAGATGATGAAGAAGGCACAGCAGATGAGGACGATGTTGCCGATGGGCTTGAGGGATGTGATGAGGGTCTCAACTACTAGCTTCAGCCCTGGAGCCCTGCTGATCACCCTGGAGGACAGAGGGAGAGATGCAGAGAGAGAGTGTGAGAGAGAGAGTACACTAAATACATAAAAAAGGTCTAAAGGTTTAAAGAAAGAGAGATCAGTCTGTCCAAGAGAAACTGTGTAGGATCATGGTGCATTTGTGATAATGGCATACAGCACAGACTGAGTTCATTCAGACCTAAAATGACCTTAGTTGAATGTAATTTGAGCTCTATGCACCCTAGTTCACCAGCTGCTTCTATCTCAGCTATTTTCTTAACTGCCCTGTCAGATAATGTTAGGCACTAAGTGGTTAAAAACATATCTTAAAGCAGTGGTTCCCAACCCGGGGGGTCTACTCTAATTAATAAATACTCTAATATAGACAGAACAATATCATTAAATTGAAAACAGCAGATAGATTGATTTTGACCAAAATATGAACATTTGTTCACTACAGAGTACATACGTGCCTCTTGTATGCCTGTATGCACTATACTACAGTAAGTGGCTGACTGACACTTAAAGAAACAGTTTGACATTTTGGGAAATACGCTTATTTGCTTTGTGGTGGAGAGTTAGATGAGAAGATCAATACCACTCTCATGTCTGTACGTTTAATATGGTAAATATAAAGCTACTGCAAGTAGCCGATTAGCTTAGCACAAACAGAGGAAACAGCTAGCTTGGGTCTGTCTAAGGGTAACAAAATCCACCTACCAGCACCTCTAAAACTCACTAATTAACATGTTGTTTAATCCATATTAAAACCAAAATGTAAAAATGACACTTTGCCATTTTATAGGGGGTTATGTGCTGGACTATTTCTTGGCTGGGACCAGTAACTGGAGTCTCAACTGGTTGCCTGGCAACTCCACAGAGAGCAGGTGAGGTGCTGTTAGGCGGATTTTATTACCTTTGAACAGAGTCAGGCTAGCTAGTTTCCAGTCTTAATGCTAAGCTAAGCTAACCGTCTGCTGGCTATAGCCTCATATTTAACAGATATGAGAGTGGTATGGATCTCCTTAATGAACTCTAAGGCGAAGAAGCATATTTCCCAACATGTCAAAACAAAAACATGACAGTTTGTCCTCCTAACCTGAGGGGGCGTAGTGTCCTGAGCAACCTGAGAACACGGAGAACCCCCAGGATCTTAGCCCCACCCGCCATTGACACCACAATGTCAATCAGAGACACGAACACGAGGAAACCATCTAGAATGTTCCAGCTGCTCCTTAGATAGGCTTTCTCCCCCAGGTACAGACCCATGGACACCACCTGGACAGGTGAAGGGAGAGAGATGCAGAATCCCACACAGGTAATGCAACAGTGGCCAGATGTGCACACACACACACACACACACACACACACACACACACAGAGTCTTTGATATTCAGATTTCTTATTTAGCTTCTCAAACAGGTATTTCATTTCATGTCAGCTGCTTTCTGGAGGAGAGGAGAGGAGAGGAGACTAGGAGAATAGACATTTGAAAATCACAAAGATGAAAGTAAAAAAAAAATGAGAGGATGAGAGGTCTGTGTTTGAGGGAGAGATGTATTAATTCCAAAAGAGTTAAATTTCCAAGGAGATGAAAGAAGGGAAGAAGGAGAAGAAATACAGTCAACAGCTCCTAAACCCCAATAAGAAATTGAATGTTCAAGGAAGGAAGAGGGAATTACGGAGGAGTGGAATAAAGAAAATGAAGAGAGGAGGGGAAAGGAAAGGCGATTAAAACACTCTCCAACACTGAACTGTCTACTAATGCATTCACATTCAATATGCTTCATGGTGTTTGGAATTATGAATCCACAGCATAATCTAAGTCCTGTGGATTTGTTTGTGCAGTTAACCAGCTTTTTATGTTGACAATGGATTTTGCTGACTGCGCCGTAACTGAGGGAAATGTCTATGATTAAAACTTAAAAAGAATAATTCAAGGAAAAGCTTTACTCTGCTCAAATTACGGTATTTTTGGACTGCTGACATTGCACTGGGCCACTTCAGCAGTCTTCCCAAAATCCTCTTAAATCAGACACTTCTACACTCTGAACTCAAAGCTGTCTGGCCACACAAATAATATATAAAGATACATAATATTGAGGTGTGTGTTGTTGTGACTGGAGCTGCAAAAATCACAGCTGCACATATTTCAGTTTTGTCTTAGATTTATAGTCTGTCACCTACTAGCTACAGCTGGATGGGAGGTCTCGCTCACTAGGTGAGCCCTAATGGGGATTGAACCAGAAAGGGAGGAGGAGGAGGAGAATATTCTGGAAAGAAAAGGAGGGTATGGGCGAGGTGGAGGAGATTCTTGTGGAAACAGTGAGACAGCTATCAGCAGGAGGAATGAGAGGCTGAAGTCAGGGGTGGAGGAAAGAGGCTCAAAGAGAAAAATAGAAAGTTTTGAAATCCAAAAGAGTTGGGTGAGGTTGGAGGAAAAGTTGCATGGTGGATGTTTCGACATCATTTGACACCTGCCAGGTGCTTTCATGACAATAACAACTTGGTGTGGCTGTCATGTCGAAACAGAGTGTGATAAGATGCAGCGGGTTTGTCTGCCTTGTTTGGCAGAAAATGCCACCAGAGAGACATGTGCAATGATAGAAAATTCAGGAAAAAAAGCTGGCATAAGCGGTGATGGTGTTTGTGCGTCTGTTTGGGAACGCGGCACAAGCATAATGATGGCACATTGCTACAAAATAAGCCACTGAAAATGTATCTTTCGAGTATCAAATAGTCAGCACCTGTAGGCTTGAAAAGAGGCTCTGAAAACCTTGTAGCATGTTCCCTCATGAGCCGTAGTCAGCTTGGATTTACACCAGATTCCAATGGTGACCCAGAGTTGTCATTGGAAATGTTTCAAATTGTATGAAAATATCCATTGAGACTTATGAAATCACTCATCATCAACATAACCATAATAACCAAAAAAAACAACAATCACTAATAAAGCTACTTCCAGAGGAGTTTTGACGCTATCTTAGTTTTAGTGTATTTAGCTCTGTTATGAGTTTTGGGAACACACTGAACTTACAGCAGAAAGGTGAATTATGCTGGTGGTTTCAAAAGTTTCTATGGACATTTTGATACGATTGGCACCATTGGAATCCATTGTAACTGCTGTGAATCCAAGCTGACTACAAACTTTTCAGAGCCACCCTTCAAGCCTCACGCGACATTTAAAAGAAAGATTTTCAGTGGTGTATTTCTTTAAGGGAACAAGCAAAATTAATTTTAATGGCCTCACTATACCTACTCATTAACTATCCTCTTATGAAAACACAGTGACAGCAGCTCTGATCTGAAATATCATATTAGCAGTAGCTATGCTATACCCTGATCATGTCATATCGGTCAGACAATATTCACAAGCAAACCAAGAGGGGCCATTTAAGTCAGACTCTTACTTGTAATCCCAAGTTAGCGATATCAGGAATTTCTGACAGCGATGATAAGTATCAATAAACTTTGTTTATATCTGGATTCACTTTGCTCCAGATATGTAACACAACAGAAATAGCTAGTTCAGGCTATTTAAACGGTGTGACTAAAAGGCAAGCAATGGGATTAACCAAATCAGAACAACAGGACATGTTCCTGTTCTTCCTGTTTTGCTGACTCTTTGTGACTGCAGACATTCTTATTAGGCTTCAGTCAAAATGTACTCTGTCTTTGGCTTCTAGAAATGCTTGTATAACACTCTGCTACTGTATTGTGTGCTGACGCGTCCCACCTCTGAACAAACACCATGACTGTCACCACAGTGACTCAAAGTGAGTGACGGCAGCAGCAGCAGCAGCAGCGGTGGAAGCATGATAATAGACACTGCCATGCCAACTGTTGTCAGGACATCCTAACTCTATAGATATAATGTAGAAGCTGGCCGTCAAAGGATGACAAAGACAAAAAAAGAAGAGAAATAAAGAAATGGGATGAAATGAAGATAAAGGGAGAGAAGGATGAGGAAAGAAAAGGAGACCTATGTATCAGAAAACTAACTGAAGTAGTCAGTTTACAGAATTCCATACAGCTCTGTTTAGGAACAGAAAATCGTTCTGCCTTGTTTTGACAGCTAACATGGTCGAGAACTCTCACTGTAAGAAAATGTTTCATCTGTCCTTGCTGGTGAGATCTGCACAGCAGCAAGTCACTGTCATATCTCATACAATAGGTCTTTTGTTATGTTTTGACAGGCTGGATAGCGAGTTATAATACGTCTGCTCTGTTATTAATAGCAGACGGCTACACTGAAGCCCCTTCGGGACTACGGGAATGCTGCTGGGCCTCCATTAAGCAAATATCGCCATGATAAAACATGATGCATGGGAAATCTATAACAGGTTGATGCCAGCACTATCATCAAAGCCCGCTCTTCTCCTCTCACACTACCAGCCGTCCTTTGGCTGACAGGGCGAGTATGTCACGTTAAATTCCAATTTAAATTACATTCAAACTCCATTTGCAATATCACTTAGCAGAAAATATGGCAATTATTGTACTTGTCGCTTCAGCGTTATTTTTGCAATCTGATGTTTAATATAGAATTTTGCGATCTCACATTGCTGCACATTGACTTGAAAATCCCCATAATGGATCTCTGAAGGGTGTCCACTGTACTCGTTACACTTTTCCTATCCATATTTCCACTGTACTTTGTAGCCAGAATGGTTTTAGAGAATCTGACCTCAATGTGAGACATCTTTTTGCAGTGACATTGGCCTTTAAATGTGTCTGCAAATGGCCAAATTTATAAAAAAATAATAGATTAATAATGAATACATTTACAACAAATGATCTGGTAAGGGAACGTAAATACAATGAAATAGAAAGGCATATTGAACTACTGAGGAAGTGACCAAGGTAGCTGAATAAGGCTATATATATAGATACACACATACGTATATATATACTGTATATGTGTGTATCTATCTATGTATATATATATAAGTATATCTGACAGGTGCCATTGTAACGAGGTAATCAATGTTCCTTTCCTTCACCTGTCAGTAGTCATAAAGTTGTGGCTGATTGGTGTATATGGCTGCCAGATTTGGCTAGGTTTTGAGGAAGCTAATATGGGCTGAGAATCAGCTCCATTTAGCCATCCCTTCTACAATTTTCTAGAAATGATGTTTATATACTACAAATTTGTTTAGCCAAATGCGTTTTAAAGTAAACTTGATCATGTTCCATGGCAAAGTGTTTTCAGAAAGAAGAAGGGGCTAAGTTGTAGTGAGATCATCAGGGTGGATGGTAGGTGCACAAAGTGCAAGACTTTGGCGCAGGAGACTGGGGTTGGCATCCTGAGCCCCATATATGTTTAGGTTTGGGCAACAAAAGGACTTCGGTTAAGGTTAGGGAAGCTCATGGTTTCGGTTAAATGTTAATAAGTGAACACATCCTGTCTCATGCTTCAAAGAATTTTTGACTTTTTTAATATTTAACCCAGACGACAATCTTCTCCTAACCTTAACAAAGAGCTCTGAGTGCCTAAATATAACCATAAAAACATTAATCACACTTTAGTTTCTTTCTTTCAAATTAAAAATATGTTGACAGTGAATGTTTGGCAGAAATGCTCTGTATGAAAAATGTGTAACCGGGGTCAGCTTTGGGTCTGTGTCGCCCCTCGTCAGCTCCAGAACTGGCAAAAGTATACTTGGATTACTAATATATTTATACTATTATGGTGCATCATCCATCATCAGACAAGCCTGAGTCCAGGCGTGCTGGATTCAGGCTGCTGTTTGGTTAAACTATTTTGGCTACCTGGTAAGTATTAAGGGCGTTTGTGCTGTAACTAACTACAACTGGCCTGAGTCAGTAGTAATTAACATTTACACTGCATTTAATTTTTACATTAAGTATTATTAATTCATCAACCTACTCATTAAAAAGCAAAATATGTTTGTATTTCTTAGGTGGTGCACACTAATTACCCGGTAAATGAGATGAGTAAAAAGTTTGTCAAAATGCAAATTCTTATTTTTAAACTTTAATCAGGGGGAATTTGCTGACAGTGCACATCTTTTTCAGCATTATCCTTCCTCCTGTAGCACACATCAGTTGCCCAGTGCAATCCCAGAATTTTGCAACAACAGCTCCAGAGGAATAGTTTGATAATTTAGTGTCTTACTCAAAGGTACTAAACAGTGAAGAACACAACATTAATTTTCCCTAGTTAGACTTTCTCAGTCAGTAAACTGGGGCAGATGTCTCGTGCTAACATTAGGCTGCTGCTGCCAAAATGAAGAGTCTTAATGGAAGTTCTTAGCAGCTAACACTACCTGTAAAGCTTTTGGAATGCACTTTAGTAAATGGCATTCATTGTGCGCATGGCTTAAGTCTGGACATGTCTAGCTGAGAAAGAAAGATCTCGAACTCCATTTCGACTGCATTTTTTTCAGCGTCTGTCACTAAGCTCCTCACTAAGTGTTATGAAGCCATCTTAAAGATGCTTTGATGGAAACATAATTTTCCGCTGACAACCCAGCTCCACACATTTGAAGCTGTTACAGTATTTGCAAGTTTTGCCTCAGCCTCAAGCTAGTTTCTGTTTCATGACGGCCCCAGAGCTGAATGAATAATGCTGAGGTAAGAAATGGAGAAGGAAAGACGTAGAGCCGACAGAGTCTTTACTACAGTAAGGCAAAAAAAAAAGGTGGCATAATTTAACTTTAAAATAGGAATGATGACAGTATCAGCACAGGAAGCAGTGCAACAGAGTGGCTGCTAAAACACGTGTATGAAACTCAGTCTGTCAGGCCTGCTTAGATCTTAGACCGGTCTGATCAGTTATAGCAGGCAAAAGACAAAGTGTGACAAGAACAAGTCAACTCTGGACAAGCATGTGTGTGAGTGTGTGGGGGGGGGGGGGGTGAGAAAGATAGCCAGAATTTACACTCCCCTCCCTGTTTTTTAATTAGAGTCTGATGTTCAAGGTCAGATTCGCAGTGTGCAGGTAACACTGTTTACACTGATCACTACTGCTCATGTACGAGTGTAATTATATGTGTGTTGTGTTTGTGGACAGGAAATTAAGACAGGCCGTCTCTGTGAAGGAGTGTGTCTCGGAGAGGAAATTCTGTTCAATTAGTGCTCCTCAGAGAGACATCAGACTGACCAACCTGGAACAACAGATTAGGAGCATCAAGCAGGGAGGGGGAAACCTCCCTGGGAAACCAAACCAAAAAGCACTGCAGGAGATCATTACCTCAACTGTCCATGAATTCATGAATACTGTTTTGTACAAAGAAAATTTGTTTAACCACACTATGCATTTATATAGAGCACAATAGACCCTTCTAACGTTTTGACTTGTCAAAGCAGGAAAAGCACTGGTGGAATTAATAACATTAATGATGGCTGCGTTCCATTTAGGAGAGCCAGGGCTCTGGTATTGCGTATGCATGACACAATGACATGGCTTACTTGGGCACTTAATAGAATGGAGCCATCGTTAATGTTATTACTTGCACCTGTGCTTTTCCTGCTTTGACAAGTCAAAATGTCTATCGTGAAAAGGGTCTATTACTTTTTTCTTCCCTGTTTGAAATGTTCCTAAGCACACAGCTCACATGTGAATGTGTGCAGCTTCTGCTGTGAGAAACTCAATAAATTATAGGGTATTTATCTTATATTTCCTATGTCAAAAGACCAAGACAATGAACATTCAAAGTTGTTACAGGGGGAAAGCAGCTAGAGAGGCGGAGGCATTGCCAAAAATCTTTATAAAAGCCTGACTGCACCAATGTAATAAAAATGGCAGAAAGATTATTAAATAAGCTAAGGTAGTGCTGAAGCAAGCAAGAAAGTAAGTCAGTAAGTAAGTGATTAAGTAAGATAGTAAGTGTGTGCAAATAAGTAATGAAACAAGCAAGTAAAGTTAATTGTGATAGCATCCCTTCCTGAGGAAATGTAATAAATTAATTCAAAATGAGAATATAAGAATGAAAATAAATACATAAATAAAGGCAAATATTACGTCTCCCCAGATCCTATAAGTCCATAGTTTAGAGGCCACATCCTCAAAGGCACAGACAGCTTCAGTTTTAAGCCTTGAATGAAGAACAGCTAACAAGCCCTGATCATAAAACCTCAGAGACCTATTGGTGATATGGCTGTAGTATTTAATTCAGTCATTAATGTAGGTAGCTACCTGACCATGCAGAGCTCTGAAACTGATTGCTTTATTATGAACTTAGAGATGTCTCCAAACATTGGTTTGAAGTTAGGGGTGTAGCATGTAAAACATGTCACTGTGAAGTAAAATGTAGGTTAATGGGCAACAAAAGATGTGCTGGCAGGCTGTTTATGCAGCACTAGGACATGAACCACCTTTACAGCAGCACTGAGATTAGATATGATCACGACTACAAGGTCTCAGGTTCAAATGCTTAGTAAACTTGTAGGTGTAATGTAGGTGAGAAAAGTTGAAAACGGTGAACACCTTCCCTTCCCCTTAACAACTACTGATGACAAATTGTTCAAATGACTAAAAAAGGCAGCCATGGCTTTACTTTACTTTCAAAAACAGCCTACACATCCTGTCCCGTCTTACTATGCCAGTCCCCCTCTCTGTTCATCCATCCCATATCCATTCAATATATTATTTTTAAACATTCGTTTAAACTTATTTAATGTTGTACACATTTTCATTTCCTCTTTGCAGTTGTTCCACAGAGTAACATGTTTTGAAGTCAACCAGATCTTTAAAGTTGAGTGCTTTTAATTTGATAAAGAGTGGGTTTATTGGTTCTCTATAAGTGGTTTTGTTTACAATTCTTATGGCTCTTTTCTGAAGGATGAATATTGGATTGGTGTTTGTTTTATGAGTATTTCCCCACACTTCCACACAGTAGGTTATATATGGGAGTATAAAGGAACAGCATAAGGTGTATGATGAAGTTTGATTTAGAAGAGCTTTGACTTAATATAATAGTGTGTGTGTACCACTGTAGTTGTTTCTTTGGGTTACATGAGATTTCAGGGTTAAGTGCTTTCAGATTGTTTTTGTAGTGTTTCCTGGCCTTCTTGGAGAGTTTGGGCTTTAGGAACCATCAATGTTGTCAGCTCATTGAGACATTATATGTGATATTGGGCTGTATAAACAAACTTGTCATGAGCATGATATGAAAATAAATGTGTTTTTTTTCTTGTACTTTCCTTGTCAGCTTTAGTCCTTCTCACTGAGGATATTACTGCTAAATTAGGTCTTTTCAGCTGTCTTGGGAAACTTAATATCTATGTTATGCATTAGAAAATAAATGCTGTCAAGTCTATTAAGACAAATTAGAGTGTAAGTGTGTGTGTGTGTGTGTGTGTGTGTGTGTGTGTGTGTGTGTGTGTGTGTGTGTGTGTGTGTGTGTGTGTGTTATGACAACATATCAAACTACAGCTGAGATAAAGCTCATGTACAAACAGTTCAATGACAGGACAAATACTTCATTATTGAGTAACTGCAGCAGTCACACCTTTTATTCGACAGTGAGTGGAAGTTGGTGCTACAGTACAGCAGTTGATGTACTATTTGAGATAAGAAAAATGAGCAGCAGGAGAGTGCTGGGACCACATTTGAGCGTGCAAATGAAGCAGGGCACAAGATAACAATGGAGCTCGGCTGATTAAATTACAAATGGAGGGAGAAAAGAGCAGAGAGAACGATAAGCGGCAGATACGGAACTGAATATGTAATAATCACAAATGAGTGGCACGGAGAAGATAAAGCAAATGAAAATGTGAGTGATTGGAAGACTGATCGAAGGAATGGAAGTAAATAAAGATGCAAAGAGGGAGATGAAGATACAGAAGAGGACAAATAACAAACCCAGCTCAAGTTCAACCAGGGGCCAGATGCATATATGTACATGTGAACTCTGCACCACCACAGCGCTGATGTGATCTACATATCATTGTGCTACACGTCTTCATTATGCCTGGTCATATCTAAATCACTATAGGATTTCTACCAATGTGGAAAACGCCTGCAGAAACAAGGCCCTTAATAATGGATGATGCCCTGTCTTGTGGGCCGCAGATTAGTGGATTAAAAAGAGTATGTGAATGTGTGTGTGTGTGTGTGTGTGAGTGTGTGTGTGTGTGTGTGTGTGTGTGTGTGTGTGTGTGTTTGTGTGTGTGCGTATGTTGATGTCGAAGATCAAAGATGCTCAAAACCGCCAAATCTCGATAACCATATCGATCATAACAGTCCGCTTTCGGGTCAGTCATCCGGGAACTTTCTTAAAGTCCGTTTTCCGTCAAATCGCGTCCAGCGTCGGCGTCAAAATCAAAAATCGTTTCTCGAGATCAGATCCGGCCTCGAGATCTCGAGCAGATCAAGGTCAACCGAAGGATCAGGATCCGTCGAATCGTCCGGATCACCACCGACGAACAGGATTGATGTAGTTAAGGTGAGAAACACCCTTTCCTGTAACAAAAGGAGAGAGGACAAAAACTGAGAGAAATGAAAGGGAAAGAGTTTAAAGGTGGAAGGGAGGAGGAAAAGAAGAATTAAAAGAGACAAAAGGAAGTGGCAGAAACAAAGCTTGGGAAGAAAAAAAGGTTGAAGATTGACTGCACTTGGCTTTACTCTTCAAAGCAGAATCACAATCAATTCTTGCTCTTTGCTGTCGCCTGCAAAAGGTTCACTTCATTTGTCAGTGTTTTTGCTATTAAATCAAAATTAGATCTTGTTGCCAAATTAAATTGCCAAATTTGAAAGAGTTGCTACACCTTAATTTGAACGCTTCACATTACTTGCTTTGAAAAGTGCCTTCCATTCAATCTTTTGGTGGTGCTTGATGCCAGTGGCTTGATGCCAGAATCCAGTGAGAGAGCAATGAAGGCAAAGTAGCATTTTGAAGTAGATCTCATTAATGTAAACAGCTGCTTGTTTACAAGAAGTAGAAAACATTAAAAATCGGTCATGATAATAACCAGAATTATCTACTGAGCCTTTTCTCATATCACATTTGTACTTGAAAGAGGCAGCTTGACACTGAAATAATGCCACAGTCAGAACCGATTTAGCTCTAAAGTTTCAGAATTTGTCAACTTTGTCTGTTAAATAAAAACTGTATAAACTCTATTTAAGTTACGTATTAGTCTAACATTGTTATAACATCAATATTTTAAAACACAAATGGGCTCTGAGGACTTCCACCTTATATATCAAGAACAGTCTCACCTCAGGTATGCAGACTGAAGTGCTGAGTTCAGACTACTGGGGACAAAGCAACAGGCTTCAAGTCATTTTCAGTGGAAGCCGGTGACATGAAGCTACAAACTGACGCTCGACACGTGACGAGCTACAAATCAAAGCTAAGCTGGCTTCAACTTTTTTCAGTGCTCCAATGACAAGGTTTAGCGTCAACCAATCATATGTTTTTGTTTCACCATTTCCGCTCTCTTTCTCTCTCCCCACAAGTCCAAAAATGGAAGAAAAATGTATTTTTGCTGTTAGCCAGTTCCCAGTGTTATTCAACCCTACCCCTTTATTTCTGCAACGCTAACAAAAAAACAGAGGCAGAGGGTGACAGCTATTGAGGGAGTACCAGGTATGTAACATACATTTTTAAACCCACAATGGCTAGCTGTGGTAGTGTGTTATTTAGATAAGTTAGCAGATGCTATGCTAACTTTTCTGTGTATTGCTGTGCACATGAGGATGTAATGGGGCAGCCAAATATAACTACATCAACGAGCACTTGAGCAACACTTCAACGGCGACTCTGCGACTCTGTAGCTGGCCACGCTTGGCCGTTCTGTAGCTTTGTCGCTTGTAGTTTGAACATACAGTTAGGATAAAATAAGTTTCGCTTATATCAATTACATCGCTTACGAGTAAACACAGCATTACATAATTGACTGTTTGTTAGCAAAACACCATAGAAATTTAAAAGACAAATCAATAAAGTCATTTTAGTGTGTGGTATAGTATTATTACTATTAACACAGTATTTCAAAAGAGCCAAACAGCACTCACATGTAGCGAGCAACCATGACCAATACATGAGTGCTGAGTAGCTACAGAATGATAAGGGATATGGAGAAAACATAGTTCTTACCAGACTGCCTTGCATTATCTTCGGCCTCTCCAGAGCCACTGTGATGCAATTGAGAAAGATGAAGGCCAGGACCACGTAGTCAAAGAGCTTATGGGCGATAATGGACTGGCAGAGCAGTCTGAACCTGGCAAGAAAGAAACAAAGGGGTCCATGTGTAACTGCATGAAAACAGCTGAAGATTTTAAAATCCTCCTCCAGGGCTGTTTCTTTCAGATACAAAATACATGGTCTTATGGGTGAAAGGAAATGTTATTTACTGTTGACATCTGATATTCTGCAGTAATTCATGTGTTGAAATCCTAGCATGATTAAGTGAACCAAGAGCACAAACTCCATCATGCCTAACAGAAGTTTTAGAGACTGTAATCCTTTTAGTTTTGTCTCAGGTGGCCGCCGACATCTTTAACCCCAGTGTATGAGAAGATAAAACTCTATAAAATAAACAAACGTCTACTTAGCCATTGCAGTTTCTGTTTACAAGCTGTGGTTAACTTGTAGTTAACTTGTAACTTAACTTGTAGTTAACCACTGTAACCACACTGTAGGCAGTGTGAATAAGAATTTAAAATGCTTTTTTTTTTTTTTTATTGGAAAAAAGATTGTGATGTTCCATAAAAGTGTAGTTTTTTTTAGACTATTCTCTTGACTTTTTTTAATTATATGTTGAATATTTTTTGCCTCTCCTGGCCCCTAACAATTATTCACATACAAAAAATTTGAGGGTAAAATTACTCGAAGGTGGAACTGCTCACTCCATCACTGACTTCAACATCACTTAAAGCCCAACTCAGACCAAAGATTCACAACAAGACGAGTTGAAACTGGCGGCCTGCAACGTTCTGAAACATTCTGAAACCTGCCAGTTTACACCAATGCGACTAGACGAGATGGTGTATCGTTTCCATAGCAACGACTCTCTGTACTTTTGTTCTATCTGCCGGCTTCTCAGGCTTTTTTTGTAGCTGGATATAATTTGTAGCGTCTTAAAATATGAATGAGGATAGTGAAAGTGAGTTACTTGCTACAGTTGCATTTCTAGTATGGATGAAACAGCGAAAACATAAAAAACAAGGGTTGAGATGACCAGCTGACTTTTTCGTTACGAGCTGATTGGCTGACACATTAGCCGGCATGAGTCGAGCTGAGACGGGCCAGTTCACACCATAGACTGTATATAAAGATGGACAACATGACAGCTTCCCAAAAGTGAAGCCAAAACATCCTGATCGCCCCCTGGTGGCTGGCTGCAGTATAGGTCATAAACCCTGCCTTCTCCATGAGCCAAACTGAAAAATCATAGTACACGTCAAATAATTTTTTTCACAAACATGGTTTCTGTCATTTTAAGTAGTTCTTATCACGCTGATGTTTGTTCAAGAGTTCATCTTTCTGATACATTTGGTTTTAATTAGTTATTTGATGCTATAAAAAGGGGGCATCGGGTCACGATTGATGCGCCAAATGACGTCACCAGCGCAAGATGGCAGCACCCGTAACCGGGATATTTTGGCTTCATTTTTGTACAGTGGGAGGAAGTGGAGACGCTTCCTCCATCTTTATATACAGTCTATGGTCTGCAACTTTTCCCTGCAACGTTCTGAATTGGTTGTTGTCAAGTCGTCAGCTCCAGAGCCAGTAAAGGCAGTAAGCAGCTCCTGAGTGAAGCCCTCAACTATCTCAACTCATCTGCCAGCTATAAAGGGAACAGAATATACTGCTGCACCTGCTCTCTGGGTGAGGAAATCAATGTGCTAATCTGACTGCTTTTCCTCCAAACCTGGCAACTCTGTCCCTTTATCTATCGATTCAAATCTGGCAACCCTGTCCCCTGATATCGATCGTGACCAGCGGCATCGCTGGCGTAGGCACTTATCCCGCCTGAGACACAACTTCTGTTGTTTGCTCCTTTCTCCTTTTGTTTGTTTGTCTGCTTCCCTCACTTTAATTCTGCTTATAGGAACACTTGTTAGAGCAAACACACATATGCTTACACACCCGCTCGGGCATAATATACAGTACACTCAGGCATAAGCAAGGCATAGTCGCGCATATGCTCCCACGCTCCCACATGCACATATGCAAAGTCATCCACAAACACATGCACAAACACTCAACATGACACAACTAGAGATAAGGCCTAATGCTAGTACACACACCGCCAACACACACAGCCCTTGCTTGACAGATGGCACCTGCCAGGATGCCAAAACACAGCCCTGGGGCCTGGCTTCCCTTAAGTGGCTATCAGCACGCTGGGAATCGGGTGAGTGAGCGAGTGGATGACTGAGTGATTTTTCTTTCATGTGCTTTCAGGGGCGGTTTCTACGAGCAATGCATTGAAGGCTGCGCGAAAACATAATAACACAGACAAACACAGATGAGCACACACAGCGACACACACAGCCCAGAGTCAATAACACTGTCTAGAGAAAAAAAAATGCTTTGGAGGAAACACACAGCGACATCACTTTAACAAGCCATTTGTGAAACCAGAAGACAGCCATTTTCTCTTTGTGAACAGACAAATGGTTTGACTATGCAGCCCCCTGTTCTTCCGCATTATCAGGACAGAGCTGGAAACGTTTGCTAACATTTGTTTTCAGGGCCATTGGTCTCGCTTGTCGGCTCATCTTTCCACACTTGGTTTCTCTGCGCTTTAGTGCTGAACAAAGACACTTGGCAGGAACACTTTGCCGAAGCAAACTTTCACACGTACCGACACATCCAGAGAGGTGCTTCTCTCTCTGTTTTTTCACTGAAAAGTTGACCTTTGAGAACATTTTTGGTTCAGATCAGTTCCCACTGACAATTGTCAAGTGGACCAAGGTTTTAAATAAAGGTCCACGGGTTTTATGGGTGTTTCACAAGGTTGGAGATTTTGGATGGGAGAATCACACCAATCTATGTAACTTCAGCAGAGTGTATGGTGAACTTGTCTGCTCACGAGGACTGAGGGCATCAGCATCTCTATACCTATTAAAGTCCCCAAAAACTTGGCTTCAAATCTTAATTATTTTCCTATGGGTTGGTGGGCTGTGGCTCCAGAGGTAGAGCGGGTTGTCCATTAATCCCAAGGTTGGCGGTTCGTCCCTGGCTCCTGCTGTCCACATGTCAAAGTGTCCTTGGGCAAGACACTGAACCCTATGCTGGAGGCCAGCACCTTGCAAGGCTGCTCCGTTGACCAACCTGTAAAGCTTTTAATGTTGCTAAATCCAGATTAGTGTACGGAAGTACATGACATCACCCTTTTACAACTGAGCTCTGCCCACATCAAACCAGTCAGAAAAGCATAGAAAAATAAAGAAACAAAATCTTTAATCTGAATATCCAAAACTGTTCTAACTTTGGCAGAAAAATAGTGTGTTCATGCAGGATCCCATCACTCATAGTAAGAAGTTGATTAAAAAAGAAGTTTTCAGGGCCTTTAAACGTTTCACGTTGGGGTTGTTTCCTGTACTTGGCTCACTTCAGTTGGTTGTGTTCGCATACATACATTTAACAGGCTGCTAAATAATGTCTCATCTGTTGCTAACAAAGTCTGAATGGCATCTGACTTTGACCAAAGAAACTTGACTACATAAGTAAAAGAGTAATTTACACCCAATATGATTAAGTTAAAGGCACGTTGAGAAAACTGGATTAATTTTCATCAGTCACAGCATCCCAGCATTCAAACTACAAATGGGTTGCTGATATTGGGAGAGGTCACGGGTCAACAGGCGATGCTAAGAGATATAGATGTGCAAAATTGACTCTTTCATTATGGAAAACAGCTGAAGAGCTGAAGTCGTCCACTCACTTGTTTTGAGGGGAGAACAAGTAGACAGACCACTCCTCTCTGCTTTCACACCAGACTGGCTTGTACACCTCCATCATCTTCTGGATACGGAAACACAAACTCTGGACGAGAGAGGAGGGAAACAGAGATGAGAAGAATGGTGGGGATATGTTGAAAGATCAAATTAGCAAGCAAATCAATAAGTAATCTTTCATCAGTGATACATATCATCAATATTGTGTTTAGATTACTGTATTTCAGCTCATTATAGCATTATTAGCTCTTAGCATTATCAGATTTTTTGCTAAAAGTGCCACATGGATCAACAACCACAACTACAGTATGTACATTTAACATTTATATTTTTTCAGAAAACTCTTTATTTTATCCCTGTTCAATCCATAATGTAAATACTTTTAAAATGAATGTGTTCACCCAGATTAAATTCGAAGATTTCTGTCATGCTTGGGAATTTCATAAAGTGACTGCAAAGTCACTGCAGAGGTAAGATAAACCAATACTGCCGCCTCATTTCTACACCAACTCCCACAATGATTATGATTTATGTTTTGTTTTGGTTTTCAGTATTATCTCGGCATATCTGGGAACCGATTCCCCATTTATCCACACATAGCAGGATCCCTGAGTGGAGCCCTAAAGCTACTCTCTCATTTTGACACATAAACAACAACATTAAAAGATACACAACTATTTCAGCATCTCTCCTAAAACTAAAGTATCTAGTTTAGCACCTCGTCCCTAAGGCATTAACAGAATAAAGTGGCACCGTATCGTCTTAAGAGGTGATGATCATTTGTTTTTTCTTGCTTTTATGGCATTTCTTCTTTATTGAGTAGCCCCGGTGACTCACATAATCTGTCTCTTCATCGAGGTCTGTTCTGTCCTTGCGTGCATTGACTTGAGGGAAAACCTCAGCCATCAGCTGAGTGTGGGGACCCGGTGCCTTGCCGTTACAGTCCCGGTGGTCCACTCCAACACCACTACTAGCCCCAGACCCCGCAGTGATGGATCCCCCTGCACCAGACCCACTTCTCCTCCCGGGGTCTGGGTGGAAAGGGGGCAGGCCCGGGGGCTGTCCGCCTGCCCGAAGCAGCTCTGGGAGCTCCAGGGAAAGAGCCCTTCGATCCCTCCTCCCAGCAAAGTGTCTGGAGAGGAACAGTGGGGGTGGAGGTGGATGATGTGGGGGTAGAGGATAATGGGAGTGGAGTGGGTGGGAGAGAAGGGACTCCTGCTCTGCGGCATAGGTGTAGGAGTGGGGGGAGCGGGTGCCGTGCACACGGAGGCTGCCTCCCACTAGAGGAGCCCCACCAAACCCATAGCTCCTCCGGCCCAGGCTGTTTGAGCTAGACCTGCAGAGCAAAAAAGTACAATTAAGAGGTATTTAATATTCCTGAAAAATGTATAAAGTATCAATAAAGAGGTAATCAACACTATTCTACATATTAAGAGTTTAGTCATGAAGTTAATAAGAGCATAAAACAACAGCATGAAGGTAATTAAAGTTTAATGAAAGTATTAAGAATTCATTAAGGCAATAGCTGAAATCAATTGCTGAAAGTAAATCTAATTGTCTACCTGCGGCTCCATGCAGAATGTGGATGGGGAGGGCGCCCCCAGTTGTGGTAGTTGGAACTGCGACCATGACGCTAGAATAGACACACAGCAGTTCATAGTAATTATCAGCAGTTTGCACTCATTAAAACCAAATCTATCCAAGCACTATCCAAGAATCCAAGAATATGTCACTGCTAGGAAAAATGTGACATGGTCCCTTGTCAGTTGTAATAATTAAATCAAACGGTTCAAACAATCCTTGTGGACTGACATCTTTGTACATCCCTCTATCTCACCGTGTTGCAAAGACACCCAACATTTCCCAGTGAATGTGTGCTATTAACATGTATGTTAAAGTGCTAAGAAAGAAGGTGTTGTTAAACAGTTACTGTACATATGGATATATTGGTTTTTATATGGCTGATTTTACTCTGTATTTTGTTATATGTGCTTTTATTTTTGTAGTTTTGGCCATACTCCTTAAGAACAAGGCCACAAAGCTAAGAAGTCCAATGGGGCAAGACACACAATTATTCAGACTATCAGACAGGTTGTAAATAAAGTCCCAGATTAACCAAATTTATGTGAAAGAGCAAATGAAACATTCCACACAGTTTACAGACCAACTTCCTGGTTCAACTTTGACCCACCATAGCTGCCATAGTTGTACAAGCACACCCTTCCAGTGCCATGAGAGATTACTACCAATACTTTGGGCGCACTCAGTTTGGGTTTATATGTGGATAATGTGGCTTGCCCTGTCAGACTTCACTGTAGCAATATCGCCATGTTCCTAGATCTCCGCAATTAACTTGGTGAGTGCAAAGTTAGTTAACCAATAGAAATGATGGCCAGTGATTGTCCTCCAATGTGCATTGTCCTTGATAAATAAATAAGATAAAGTAAAACTTGCAAAGCAGTTGTGCAACCATCATTTAAATGTACTTCAGTCTTCAATTGACAGCCTCTCTTGTTACAGGTCATAGGGTTGCAGTGAATGAACCACAGAAACAGTCTTATTACCTGGATCTATTTTCTTCTTCTTTTCCATGGTGCTGCATTTGAGGTGGGATGTATGTATCTCTCCAAATGAAATTGTGTTGTGTAGCTCACTCTTAGAAATGAATGCTTGTCCTTAAACATATCATAAGTGAATTATCCTTAACTTCTTAGCCAGAAATGCTCTTAAGCAAGCATCTCCCACCTGCTCCAGTGTATCTGCTTACTGGCTGTCGGTAAAAGAGTGGATGTACTGGGCAGGACCAGTATGTGAAGTGATAAGTGGAAAAGAGCACTGCTACTGGTCAATCATTTATCAATAAATAAGTAAATGACTGAACAAATGAAATATAAACTGGGCTTTTCGAATGTGATTGCAGCGCACTCAGCAGGCTGTCATCAAGTTTAATATGCAAACCCCTAAGTGCCAGTTCCACTTAGAGGAACGTAACCAGTTCTGTTTGTTGCCGCATGTCTAATCCTCTCAGCATGATAGACCTAATTATATATTTAACCCTTGGAAACGTACTTGTCACCAGTCAAAGCCTGAGCCAATGCCATATACCAGAGAATCTATGCATCTGTCTCTATAGAAACTGCAGTGAAGCGTGCACGCTAGCTGTTAAATAACACCTCGGTCCACACAGAACTGCACTGCGGATCACTCAAGAGGAACATTGAGTGTTTGTGTGTGTGTGTTTTAGACACCAAATATTACTGTCAAGTCATTTTTTCCACACTATACGGCACAGACCACAGGCAACAGCTGCTGCTAATGTACTGTATATTATGTAGTCAGACTTTTTCTTCGCTGCCTGACATACTGTACTGTTACTATCGCAACTTTCTCTTATATAAAATGTAAATGAATGTCAGTGGCTATGTCAAATCAAATTATCACTGCATCAAATACACAGACAGTTTATCTCCAGATATACTGTGTACCTCTGCACCAATGCAATGTGTTACTGAGCATGCAGCTTTTTTCCAGTCAGTGAATACTGCTTATTGTGTTATACTTTCTATTGATTTCTGGCAAGGTACAATTTTGCTGACACTGAACTGAGGCTAACTACTGTACTTAAAACAAATTCCACATAAAAGATAAAAGATAAGTGAAGTGACTGAAGGGAACATGTTGCCATCCTCAACGTTCTCTATTTTTAATACTATTCTTTGGGCCAATGAACCCATTAACTTTCACTTCTGTTGACCTTAAAGAAATGTTAAATATTACACACATTCGGTCACAGAATAAACTATATACTTATACAAAAAAGTCAAAATGCATATACTGTAAGTGCCAAAAAAATGAAAGAGGTATTTTTTAATATTATTCTGACTTGTTTTTTTACTTGTAGTCTATTGCATTTAATTTTAATTATTTTTTAAAGAGATCTTTAACTCCACTGTGTACTTTTCCCCCAATTCTTTATGTACCATCACCTACATTTCATCAGACAAAACAACACACCCATTAGACTGATGAGTGAAATTTTGATTGTGCTGCTACAGCAACAGAGCGATGCAGTTTCATCAGTCCAATCAACAATGTCTGATACGCTGCATAAGACAGTGAAACAAACAAACCACCCAACAAATGGATGGAACTGACTCATAGCTCGATGTGTGATTTCATCAAAGAGGAGCAAACGCCATCAGAGCTGCTGATGAAAACTGCAGCAAAACTGCAGTAAAAATCCTGAAATTCTTCATGAGCAACTTTACTGAATGCTTATTATTTCCGTACATTTGCTCCAAGTGATGTAACTGGTGCCTTCTGATATCAATTGACTTGGAGCGCTCCAAGAGAAGAGGAGGAGATTTCACAGAGAAGTGGATCTTCCACACCCACTGTGTTTAACATTATAACCTCTGAGGTAAGAGCGTTGCTAAACTACAGCTTATCATCTCCCTTGCTTTCACCCCCCTTTATCTTCCTGTCACCGCCTCACCCTTCCTGTCTCTCTCCATCACCATCTCTGTTCTGTTTTTCCCTCTCTACTTCTCTCAGTTTCCCTGTGATTGAATAGAAGAGGGGAACAGTCAATTAATACGAGTTGCCATGGTAACTGGATGCTGAGCCAAACCTTTTAGAGCTGTTTCTATTTCCCTCTCCTAAGGTTTTTGTTCAATAGGCCCAACACTGGGGAATTCCTGCTGTGTGTTGTGTGTTTTAGAATCTATATGCACATATACTGTATATGTTTGTATGTTGACTACAGGGTGCAACAACTATCTGATTTGCAAGGGAGACTGCTGTACTGCAGCTGGAATAATTGGAACATATAAGACAAAATAAAAGTGTTCCTTATAAGTTCCATTAGTGTTTCTCATTTTTTGTAACTTCCTTCTATGCCACCCTCTGGCCTCCAAAGTGACTCTCCTGTTAACCTTTAACCTATGCTAATTTCAAGTGGTTTGAACTGGGTTGGTAACATTTGTTTGTTAATTTTCTCTTGTGCTAATCTGCCATGTTTGTTATTGTATGTGTGAAGGAAAGGAAAAGTCATGACAGATGTTCCCTAATAATACTAATACTTGTTGATAAAACAATTTTTGACATATATTTCTCTATGCTAATAGAAGTCTGGGTAGTAATTTTAAGTTTTGCCATGCTAAACCCATGGTGAAAGACAAGTGGAGCCTTTGATCGAATCTAATATTGATTATCCAAAGCATATTGTAGATTTTTGGATTGATCAGTGCGTTTTTTCTCCATTAGAGGCAGCAACTGGTATAGAAATATCAGCAGCAAGATAGGTGATACATGACTGTTCTATTTAGTCATTTTTATCATATCATTAGTCAACCATAACAACAAACTTTTTAAACTAAGAAGCCACCAAAGTTTGTCTTATCTGGGTTTGATTTTTCGGCAAACACACCTACTGAATCATAACAAATGTTCTCTATGAAATATTGCCCATCTTGTGCCAGTTTGAAGTTCATACAAATACATTTTCATATTACACTGACATGAACTAAAACTAACACTTTCTGGAAAGGAAGAAAAACTCATTCATTTCTCTTTAAAGCTGAAAAACTATTCATAAATTGTTGATTGAAAATGGTTGGCAGTGATGCAAAGTATACATATCATTTGTAGTGAAATGCGCGCGTGTCAGTGGATAAGAGTATGACTGCGTACTAGAGAGAGGGAGCGTCTCTCCAGGCTGCTCTTGCCCAGGCTCATCACGCTGCTCTTTCTGGACTCGATGGTGAAGCTCCGCCTCTCTGAGGAGTAGGATCCCCTGGGCCCCGAGAGAGCACCCAGCTCCAGGTGGCCGTTGGGTGTCAGCGTGCAGATCCTCGGGTCTAGGGGTGGTTGAACAGAGAGAGCAGTTAAAAGAGTCTTTTTGTTCCCCTATAACCCATTTGGTGTCTATCGAAGGAATAATGTATTCTCACATACTTTTACACTGTTAGGCATTGTCAATCTACAATTTTAGTTGATTCCTGAAGTTATCCTGTGATGAGACTGCAACTCTTCTTTGCTCAATCACTTTCTATGAAGCTGCCTTGTCTATCTCCGTTTCACCTAGTGAAATCTGCTGTGGGTTTATACATATACAGTAGGTGCAGAGAGCCATCGCAGCAATAACACAGTAAGGCTTTTTTAAATTGAGAAAGGAGGGAAAATGTCATGCTTATGGAGGTTCTGGAGAAAGTGTAAATAAAACTGGGAATCCTAAACTTTAGAAAGGTATTAGACCGGATTTTTGCTTTGGATTCTGGCCTTTTAAGGTAAATGTCGAAATCTAAAAAGATAGCTGTTTCTGAGATGCCAAATTCTGATTTTATTTTTGATTAATTCTAATTAATTTCTCATAAATAAAATTCTTTGAAATAGTTGGGATGATGATGCCAAAATCCTACTAAATCATCCTTAAGTGGAAATACACAGAAGTATTACCCTTGGTTCCCTTCTTAAGACAGTAAGAGAGATAAAAAGCAGACACTTAGAGAGTGGCATAGAATGAAAACTCACTACCCACACAACAAAATAAATTGCCAAAAAACCAAAGGTGATACCTGTTTGCTGTGCAAGTGGACAGACATTAAAACACCTTGTTTTATTTTCATCTATGAGGGAACAGACTGCAGGGTTTCATCTTTTGCTTACACTGCACTGCAGAGACCACGTCTCCTCTGCAGCAGCAGCCCACTCATACAGTATAGAAATGATTTCCCCCAGTCTCTGAACTCATGTTTAATCCTCTCTAAACTGCGTTGTTTACTGGGTCTGTTGAGGAAGGCTGTATGGCTGGAACAGGTTCATTGTGAGCTCTGGATGAAGATAGAGCTCATTCATATTTCAAGACTGCTGGCTATTCTGTCAGTTTTTGCAAGTTTGTAAGCCTTTGGCACATAGTTCTGTTTTACTTTTGGTTTTTGGGTTGAGCACATCCAGCTTCTTGAATAAGCCTCACTGGAAAACAAAGACTTCTGGCTTAAATGTGAGATGCAAGCAGATTGATGGGCATGTTGTTGAAATGAATGGGAAAATCTGTGATTTGTATTGTGGTATTAGTGGTGAATCAAATTTGAGACACAATTCACAAAAACCATGGATTAAGTTTTTTTTTGTTTTTGTTTTTTTTTAATAATTGCTTTCTAAATAATTGTCAGTGCCCTCAACAAATTATACTTTTACAAACTGTGCTTAATAACTTACACATTTGGTTGTTAAATGACACTGAAAAATGAAAAAACAGATACTGATTTCCATGAAAGTTGTGTTAGCTATATTAAATCAAACTACAGTAGATGGGTAAGTTATTTTAAATTAACTCCAGCCACTGACAGATAAAACTCAAATAAAAATTGTAATTATAAGGGTGAGAGGGAAGCTTTCCATCAGCTCACCAGACAACTTTATGGAGTCGTGTTTCTCGCTCTCGTCAAAGTTGGAAGAGGAGTGATCATCATCCGAGTAAGAACGATTGGCGTCACCCTGGAGACAAAAGGGGGTGAGAGACAGACAGAGGAGAGAAAGGAAAAAAGAGACATGGTATTACATAGGGCTCTAGCTATAGGGGACTCAGGACCACTAATCTCCTGTGTGACATCAGTTGAAGCAACAGACTCTGCTCTCTCCCACCAACTATCAAACATATTTGAGGTTATCAGGGTGGCTCAGATCTGTGTTGTGTCTTGAGATTAAATCAGTAAGACCCTCAAACTACTGACATACCACTCCAGTAACTGCACATGTTTGGTTAAAACCACTGGGATTTCCCCCTTTGGTCTTCACAATTGGAAAATCTGGAGTAAATTGGCTCAATAATTCCTGGTGTGTAGCAGCAGTAGACACAGTATGGATGAACGGAAAAAGGTGTGAGAGCCAGAGGGGGAAAGGCCGACAGTGAGAGAAGGAGAGAGGGAGAATGAAAGGCAGGGAGACGGAGTGAAAGACTGATGGCGGTGTTTGGATTTATCATTTCAATCAAAAGGTCAATCAAAAGTCTTGTGATTTGTGTCAGTTCCCCCTTCAACTCACACATCATATAGCCACACATCATGAATATGGTAATGCTTTGATCCGCGTATGAAAACTCAACTGGATTACTCAACCGCACTACAATTTTCCAATGATACATCTGTGAGTTTGACAGTTGGTGGCAGATTGATAGCATCATTTTCCAGTGTTTTCCACTGAGATGGATGGCTTCAGAAATTACACTGTTGTGTTTAATACACCATTATTATGTTTTGACTGCTGATACAGCCTCTGATAAATATCATAATTGTGACCAATAGTGTAATTATTATTTCTACAGTGTAAAACAGATTGCATATCCTTTGAAACCTACTTTAGGCAGTTTTTTCACCCCCTTTACAGTATTTACAGGCTTATGGCAAAGTCAATACATGTCTAAGCTTGGCATGCCATATATTATTATATCATACAGCAAGTATTAATAATATACTGTGAATTGATAGTCTTCTTGTAATATAAGAGCATATTGTAATGAATTTTGTCATTCATGGTTTTGTATTTCCTTTAGAGATGAATATGATTTGAGTTTTTGCTACCAGTGGTCTCATCGTGCTCATCTTTATGTGTGTAAGTGGGCAGAAGCACACATGTTAAAAAAACACTATCAACACAAGATAATACAGTACATTACAGAGTCTAATGGGGGTTGTTGATCAACTTCATATGTGCAATTCTTACTGTATTGTTTTTCATAAATCACTTCTTGCCCTGTCTTGTATCCCTCACAAAAACTCCCCACCCACACAAGACCTTCCCATTCACTACTCAGCAGTGAAGGATAATGATAATGGTCTAGTGGTTTAAACATTTGGTGTATTTGAGCATGTGTTACATTATTAGTAACTCTATGTGTGTCAATCTGCTCAGTTCTGTAATTATGAAAATCAGCAAGACACAAGAGCCTGGGCTTATTTTAGCTGTGAAGGTCAGTGCCAAATGTTAAAGTCTTTAGTCTTTGAGAAACACAGACAGATGGATGTCAGCTGTCCATAGGAGAGGACGCCGTGCACATAATGCAAGGATGGATGGACGGATGGAGACAAGCTAAACATAGAAAAACTGTCAGCGTTTGAAAGTTTTGTAAATCACAGGCTACTATAGGAGGTGTTCTACATCATAAATTTGCAGGCCATGTTTTGGTAAATACCTTTTTTTTTCTCCAAAATATTAGAAATTTGGCACTAATTTGGAGTAAATAATTAAATAATTGTGAGTTAAGAGCTTGTTGATTTGCTGCACTTCCTTGGTTGCTGTTAGAGGGCAATACATGTCAGTGACAATTTTGAAATATTTCACCCCTCCTGATGCAGGTAGAACCTTATTAATATTCTTAAAAGGATAGTAATGATAACATGAATAAACCTGGCCTGGGAACCTCAATCATCAACAACTAAATTAAAATGCGGACATCAATTTATTATGGAAACAAGTTTACATCCTGGAGTTTAAAGCCATGTGGCAATACTTGGCAATGATTTCCCTTACCTCTGCCTGAAAGCCTTCAACCAAGATGGCCACCAGCAGGTTGAAGAGGACGTAGTTTCCAAAAGTCATGAGGGCCACGAAGTAAAGAGCAGCAAGTGGTGAAGTGGCTGCCATACCGTTGTACAAAACCACGTTCCAGTCCTCCTGAGTCAGAATCTGAGAGAATTACGTAGATAAACAAACACATAGTACAGGGCGTTAATAGTACACAAGTAGACCACTTAAACAATTGATTAATTAAATATCAATTCAAATACATCATTCTGAAGTTTACAGAAAGTAAATCTGGGCTACCACAGTTCTAGTATTCTTCAATGATTTTTTGCACATAGATTATTACAGATTGGTGTATTAGAATCAAATATGTCTGAAAACTTGAATCACTGGGCACTTAAAAATTAGATTTACACTCTATATGCAAAGTTTACATCATTAGAGTTTTAGGTGGTCCGATTTACAAGTCATCTGCATATATAGAGAAATATAGGTCGTAAGTGGAGTAGATACGTAGAGATGTGTGCTAGTGTGTTTGTGTGCATGCTTATCCAAACAGCGATATGTTGATTACCTGGAAAACAGTGACAATGGCCCAGAGCAGGGAGTCAAAGTTCTTCCTGTCTGGTACTGTGTCACCAGTCTCTGTCTTGAGACTGAACTTGCAGCCAAAGATGTGCATCCCCAGGATACTGCAACACAACAGCAGAGCCTCTGATGATGTTAACATACAGTACACATTGAAAATATATCATGTGCTGTACCTGACTGATAATTCAATGTGGATCTTTGCAGATTTTTTCAGGCATGATAAATATGGGGCCTACTATTTAGAGTTATTCACGGAGAGGCTTTGGATGATTAAGGTTTTTATTTGTCTCAACTGCTTCTGAATTTAAAAATGCTGCCTTTTATATGCAGCTCTGTGTGTTATCAGTTGTTTTTGTACCCTGGCTGCAACTAAACACTTTATTGCTGGCATTATGAAGATAAATGTTTCAGTGTGACTGTATCCTAAAGCCTGGTTACATAAGATGTCATCTACTTCAATGGCTTTGTTGTCACTGTAAAGTACCACACTAAACATTTAAAAGTAATGGAAGGGGTCTTTAAATGTGCAGTTAATTGCATACAATTGTCATAGATACAGTATGGATAATAATTCCTTGGAGGGTATCCAAGAGACTTTATACAGTATCAAACATGGCATACCATTAGTATGCAAGACTGACGTGCTGTAAGCTTGGACCACTGACGTGCTGACGTGCTCAGGTGAACGTATTGTCTCATTTCCGGTTACCGGTGTTTCTGTGTTACTGATTGCAAAGTTCGCTGCTCCAGCTAAACCCAGTTAATTTTGATATTTTCTTTACTATAGCGGTTAATTACCCGCTATACATTTAAGGATACACTAGCTCTGTTTAAGCACTCATATCTGTCTCCTGTTAGCGACTTTCCGCTAATCCCACAGTTGTTTACACGCTAGTTAGTTGCTACTTTAGCTAAGTTAGCGATGGCGTCTCTCTCTCCTTCTCCCTCTCCTCCTCTCTTCTCCTGCTCGGTGTGTCAGATGTTTAGTTATTCCTCTGCCTCCTTTAGCGATAATGGTACGTGTAACAAATGTAGTTTATTCACCGCCTTGGAGGCGAGGCTCAGTGAGTTAGAGTCGCGGCTCCGCACCATGGAGAGTCATTCAGCCGGTGCGAGCCGACCAGAGGCAGCTTCTGCCAGCAGCCGGGAAGCCCGGGAGGCTGGGTGACTGTCCGAAAGAAGCACAGCCCTGAACCAAAGCCCCCGGTTCACCACCGACCCGTTCACGTTTCTAACAGGTTCTCTCCACTCAGCGACACACCCGCTGAGAAACCAACTCTGATTATTGGCAGCTCCATTTTGCGAAACGTGAAATTAGCGACACCAGCGGCCACAGTCAAATGCATCCCAGGGGCCAGAGCGGGCGACGGTGAATCCTATTTAAAACTGCTGGCTAAGGATAAACGTAAATATGCTAAGATTGTTATTCACGTCGGCGGTAATGACAGCCGATTGCGCCAATCGGAGGTCACGAAAATTAATGTTGAGTCGGTGTGTACATATGCAAAGACAATGTCGGACTCCGTAGTTTTCTCTGGGCCCCTGCCTAATCTTACTAGCGATGACATGTAGCCGCATGTCATCATTCAACCGCTGGTTGTCGAGGTGGTGTCCAGGTAATGATGTGGACTTTGTAGATAATTGGCGGACTTTCTGGAGGAGACCTGGTCTGATTAGGAGAGATGGCATTCATCCCACTTTGGATGGAGCCGCTCTCATATCTAGAAATCTGACCGAGTTTATTAGTGGCCCAAAGCCATGACAGCTCAGAGTTCAGACCATAGACTTAATACAGTCTGTGGTC
Source organism: Macquaria australasica (assembly GCA_005408345.1). Taxonomy (NCBI): domain Eukaryota; kingdom Metazoa; phylum Chordata; class Actinopteri; order Centrarchiformes; family Percichthyidae; genus Macquaria; species Macquaria australasica. Next base: position 804,740 of record SEMN01000229.1, read on the forward strand.
CAGACCAGGAGGCAGAGCTGCAGTCCTACACGCTTCTCTGCGCTTCCATTAGAGCAGTTACCCACCCTAAACTCCACAGAGAGGTTGTCTGCCCCCAGACCACTTAAATTATTTAAATCAAAAGTAAACAGAAGAAGAGTTACACATAAAAACCTAATAAAAAGTAAAACCTCCACTGCAACAGTACAACAAAATAGGAGAATTAAATGTGGACTCTTAAACATCAGATCTCTCTCATCTAAAGCTGTTCTAGTAAACGATCTAATATCAGATCATAATATTGATTTATTTTGTCTTACTGAAACCTGGCTGTGTCACGATGAATATGTTAGCCTAAATGAATCCACTCCCCCCAGTCACATTAATACTCACATTCCTCGAGGCACAGGCCGAGGAGGTGGAGTTGCAGCCATCTTCGACTCAAGCCTATTAATCAAACCTAAACCTAAACTAAATTATACCTCGTTCGAAAGCCTAGTTCTTAGCCTTTCACACCCAACCTGGAAAACAGTACAGCCAATTCTATTTGTTATAGTGTACCGAGCTCCTGGACCGTATTCTGAATTTTTATCTGAATTCTCAGAGTTCTTATCAGGCTTAGTCCTTAAAACAGATAAAATAATTATTGTAGGTGATTTTAATATTCATGTGGATGTAGAAAATGATAGCCTTAGTGCTGCGTTTATCTCATTACTAGATTCGATTGGCTTCTGTCAGAGTGTACATAAACCCACTCACTGTTTTAACCACACCCTCGACCTTGTTCTTGTTTATGGGATTGAAATTGAACATCTAATAGTCTTTCCACAGAATTCTTTTTTATCAGACCATTTTCTATTAACTTTTGAATTCCTATTACTGGACTACACGCCATTAGGCAAACATTCCTACACTAGATGTCTATCTGATAGTGCTGTAGCTAAATTTAAGGAAGTGATTCCATCGGCATTGAATTCAGTTCCATGTCTAAATGTAACAGATGACTCCTATGCTAACTTTAGTCCCTCCCAAATTGATCATCTGTTGATAGTGCTGCAGGCTCACTACGAATAACACTCGACTCTATCGCCCCTCTAAAAAGAAGATAATAAAACAGAGGAGGTTAGCTCCATGGTATAACCCGCAAACCCGCAAATTAAAACAAACATCGCGAAAACTTGAAAGGAATTGGCGTTCCACCAATCTGGAAGAATCATGTTTAGCCTGGCAAGTTAGTTTTAAAATTTATAGGAAGGCCCTCCGTAATGCCAGAGCAGCCTACTACTCATCATTAAGAGAGGAAAATAAGAACAACCCCAGGTTTCTGTTCAGCACTGTAGCCAGGCTGACAGAGTCACAGCTCTGTTGAGCCATGTATTCCTATAGACCTCAGTAGTAATGACTTCATGAGCTTCTTTAAAGATAAAATTCTAACTATTAGAGAAAAAATTCAGCACCTCCTGCCCTCAGTTGGTACTGACTCATCTTCAAACACAGGAACCTTAGAAACAACTGTAAAACCTGTACATTTAGACTGCTTTTCTCCCATCAACTGTAATCAACTAACTTCCATGATTTCCTCATCTAAGCCATCAACGTGTCTCTTAGACCCCGTCCCAACTAGGCTGCTTAAAGAAATTTTACCCTTAGTTAGCACTCTATGTACTAGATATGATCAATCTGTCCTTATTTAAAGCGCTATGTGCCACAGCGTCCTTTAAAGTAGCTGTAATTAAGCCTTCTTAAAAGCCCACTCTGATCCAGGGATTTTGTCAAATTATAGACCTATATCTAACCCTCCTTTCTAAAGTCCTTGAAAGCAGGTCGCCAATCAGTTGTGTGACTTTCTACACAACAACAACCTGTTTGAGGATTTTCAGTCAGGATTTAGAGTGCATCATAGCACAGAGACAGCACTGGTGAAAGTTACAAATGACCTTCTAATTGCATCAGACAAAGGACTTATCTCTGTACTTGTCTTACTAGATCTTAGTGCTGCATTCGATACCATTGACCATCACATTCTATTACAGAGACTAGAACATTTAATTGGCATTAAAGGCACCGCACTAAGCTGGTTTAAATCCTATTTATCGGATCGATATCAGTTTGTACTTGTTAACGATGAATCCTCTATGCACGCCAAAGTTAGTCACGGAGTTCCACAAGGTTCTGTGCTTGGACCAATTCTATTCACCTTATATATGCTTCCTTTA
>SEMN01002288.1:0-11649 GCA_005408345.1 Macquaria australasica
AGGGAGGGATGAGGGTAGAGGGATGGAGGGAAGGAGAGTGAGGGATGAGGGGAGGAATCAGGGTCGTGGACCGATGGATGGAAAAGTATGATGATGGACTGGTGTCAGCTGGTGGCGACAGAAGGGAACCGGGGGGGTCATGACTCTGAGTGGGGGAGTTGTCTCTCGGATTATTCGGTCTTGATAGAGCCCCCAAAAAGAAAACTTAAATGAAAAGCTGCAATTGGGCGTTTCTTATGTCATTGAGGTCGTTGCAGATGTAGGAGAGGTATGCTGGAGAAGACCAGTGGCTGAGAAGGGATTCCCTGCCTAGAGGCGGTGGAGGCAGCTCCGATACGGAATAAATGCCCAGTGTATAGCTCAGGGGGATATTCAAGATCTGGATAGGATTTGACAAAGGTGGAGGTGAAACCAGAAGTGGGTGTCTACTTTACCTGTCTCTGAGATGAACAGTGTGTCAGGGCTTTGGCTGCTCTTCTCTCCCTCCCTTGTGTTCTCCTGTTTTCCCCTCCTCCCTGTGTTCCTGTTTGTTTTCAGTCTGTCTCTCTGTGGTTGTGTGTGTCCGTGCTTGGGTGTGGCTGTGGTTTCCTGCTTCCATCAATCCACCTGCACAGCTGTGGTTATGGGAGGCATGAAAAGCTTTGAAGCAATTCCACCTGGTCAGGTATGATGAGAGTGTTCGGAGAACGACACTGTTGAGGATGGCATCTTGTACAGTGGTGACTAAATGTTCCAGCTGCGGGGTCAGTTGAAAATGGTGGCTGAAAACGGAGGGACTGGAGTCGGAAGAGGATCGGAGGCTGGTGCCTATTGTATGAATTTCTGAAACGAGAAGCAAGAAAGTGAGTCAGCAACTGAGTTTTTGTGACCTGGGATGTGGGAGGCTCGGATGATGAACTGGTGCTGGGCTGAAACCAGGGTGAGCCTCCGCATGAACTGCTACCCGACAGCCTGGTTGTCAGAGTGGATGGCGATGGTCTTTTGGACCATTTGTACCCCCAAAGAATGACTGCTGTGATGACTGGGTACATTTCACAGATGGTGGAGGAAGGAGTGAGAAATGTGAAGTCGGAGGAAGGGGCTGCATCCATGAACAGCTGGATGTCTTCTGGCTCGGTAACGTGGTCATCGTAAAAGAAGGAGATGCTGTTCCAGGAGGAGAGGAAATGCTGCCACAGTTTTAGCTCTATTTTGCATGCCTCGACCAGTGTTATGTGGTCGTGGAGCAATGGGACAGAGGTGGCTATGGAAAGGAGGTGTAACATGAAGGATCAACCTTGAGGGATGATACGAATGGCGTAGTTGAGGTGGCCTAGCAGCGAGAGAAGCTGGCGTTTGGTGCATCTGTGAGCCAGAAGGAAATTTGTTATTATTAATTATTGTTACGTATTTTGGTATTCATAAAGCCATGTAATTCTTTTCTTCAAGAAATTCCAGGGATGTGCTGGGGCCTTCCATTTTCCCTGAAGAGAGGAACTCCAAGTTCATGAAATGTGGAAGTAAGAGTGTTGAGGACGTGTGATGGGGGAGAAGATTGTGGCATGACAGTAAGAAAGTCATCTAGGAAATCTCTCAAATAAAGTTCTCCCAGTGAAGAATAAGCTCCAGAGGGTCAGAGTTCATCTGGACTTTGACAAAGGAAAACTGTCGTTCTCTGATTTTCATACTAACACACACATACACACCTTCACACACACTTTCACTGACAGACTGTTTCCATACATTGACACCATGAACAAACTCCCACTGAAGATCTTACCAGTGACCGTCTCTGTAACAGTGGAACAGTCCCGGTATTAACAGGCTGATAGTTTCCAGGTGTATTAGCTAAGCATGTTAAATATGATTATTTGTAAGGCTACTCAGAGATGCCGTCATGTTGCATGTCAGTCATACTTTACATATTCTGGGAGTATTTATGAAACAAACAAAATAATCTTTTGTGCAATTTGAAATTGTTTGAGTCTTTTGTTCACAGGTTTTCAAAACAGGGCAAATATCTGCATTTGAATGAATAGAGGAGAGTCAGTGATCCAGGAACATAAGAACCATGTTGATGGGACATTCATGTACTTCATCAACATTATACAGTAATGAATGTATGTAAATGAAAAAAATGCTAATTTGCATGGATTTTGTAACTCTTATTGTTTCGGTGATTATGTTGCTTGTGGAGGAGACAGCACGATTATGACCATGTTCTTCCTTATTATAATAATGATAAGATAATAAGGTTACAGTACGTACCAAATACTGTGTGTATGCATGTAGTAGAGATCGTCTGATAACGAATATTTGCTAAAATTCAGATAACAATATATTTGCAGATATACAATTTTGTACATAAATATATAATATAAATACAAATTGTGATACATTTCTCTTAAATTTGTAATTCAAGAATTGTAAACAAGATATATACCTAGCAGGACATTCTACAGTTTAAGAATACAATTTCTAAACAAACTGTTTAAGGGAGACACTGTTTTTGAATGATCTTAATCATAACTTTGACATTTCTTGTCATTTTTCAGCAGACATGCACACAGATATCGATATATCTGTGATTAACTAATATCAGCCTGCTGATTTATTGGTCAAGCTCTACTTTTATTGTTTTTTGGTAGAGGAATATGACTCATTGTAAGGAATCATTATGTATTCTTTGGCTTATTTGTAGGCCAGTTGATCATTTTTACTATTTCGCTTTCAGTTTTTATTTAGTTCTGTACTGTCATCATTGTGTAAGCAGAGGAATTACTTCTCTTGAAATTGTGAAGACGTTAGATTCAAGCTTAATTTTGAACTCACTATAAGTTACTATGTATGGGAAAATGGCTGAGTTTTGTAAATGTAAACTGCATTACTGATTATGTTCTGACTTTTAATTATGATTCTAAAACTAATAAAGAATAAAATTGAAGTGGTTTCAGGTTTAAATGTGTCCAGAGATTTTGATCATGAGTTAAAACCCTATGATTTGAAATACTATGATGGAGTATTAGGGACACTGTCAGGAAAACAAAAGAAATCTGAGATTTTCAGAATAAAGTTGAAAGAATTATAATATTTTGAGAATAAAGTCATACAAGAAAACGTCAGTGTTTTGACATTTGTCATGATTTTAAAAATAAATTCATAAAATTCAGAGAAATAAGTTGCAATATTTTGAGAATTAAGCCATATTATGAAAATAGTCATAATATTATGATGAAAAATTCATAATGTTGAGAGAAAAAGTCTTTAATATTTAAAGAATTAGGTCGTAATATTTATAGAAGAAAAGTCATATTTCTGTTGTTTATAATTAATTGCTCATATGCCACCACAGAAATATATAGAAGCTGAGAGCAGCTGTGGTGGTTGAGAATATTTTTAGGCTTGTTATCTCTAGATCACATCTTATATTATCTCAAAGTAAATATTGTTGCGCATATTTAGTTTTATCTCAAACTGTTTTCTGATGATCAGACTAAATTGTCTCATCTTGAGATAACAAGTGTCTGCACTTCATGTTCTGTATAAGAAGGGTTTCATACTGGAGTTATTCCTTTCAGCCTCGACAGAATGAACTGACCAAAACTGAAACAGGAGAAACACAGTAGGAAAATACACATTTCTTTTATGAGGACCTTTTTTTTAAATTTAGCAACCACTGCTTTTCTAATAGAAAAAAAACTACTTAAAATAAATCTTAAAATCAACTGTACATTTTAATTTATTTTATTATAACACTAGTAATTTAGTATTGCACATCAAAGCAGCAGAGGACGAGATATCCTGACTTTTAGTCCCTAATATGAGTAAAGCTCTCAAATAGAGGGTGGATACCCGACCCAATCCTGACAGACAAAAAATTAGAAATGATGTTCAGGTTCGGGTTTGGTCACGTCGGCTGGGTTAGCCTACTTGACATGGTGCCTCCTGTTCAGTGCTGGGGTTTGTTATTTACGTGACAACGCATGAACGCAACACATAGGCTATTTAAGGCGGTAAATATTCATGTAGCCTAAGAAAGGATGGAGGATGTCAATAACATTTGTTTAAATCTACCAAGAACCATGCAGGGAAATTGATGGTATGGAGGCATTTCAAATTACTCCACCTTACATGAACTGCGTCGGGCACGGGTTGAGTTCAAACATGAAAAACTGAATGCCTGTCGGGTTTGGGTCGGGCTCAGTTACAACTTTCTCGGACTTGGGTCGGGTTCGGAAAGAAGTATGCGCCATGAGCCGCACTCTACTGAAAACACTGGATCCTACATTTCCCACAATGCAACATGATAGCGTGTTTTTTATTAGACCCACCCTGCCTTGTTAACATAAAGATCTTTCAAACGCCACACCTCCAGTTTGTAACGCAGACAAAGTGAGATTACCCTGGTGACATCACTGTGACGTCATCAGGGTTATCTTCTCCTCCAGAGCCAAAGAAGACGTCATACAACTGTTTTCACAGGCTGAGTAGAGCTGTAAACTGATCTTCATGTGTAAAGTGAGAGCAGACGCTTTAACATAAAAAAGAAAGAGACGAGACGAGACGTGAATGTGGTCAGTAGATTATATTATTCTCTTTAAAAAAAGTCTTCATTACAAGAATTGACTTCATTCATTCAAACACGATCAAAGTCTCAACATGTTCAGTGTTCTAGATACCGTTTATCACTTACTGCATAACAACATGGAACCACTGCATTCTGTTCAGAGATCAGTTTTGTTGAGTGTCTGGACTGACAGCTGACGTCACCTGCTGCATCATGTGTTCATGGTCAGTAACGGCAGGTCAAATGTAGAAGACATCAATACCACTGTGCATCTGAGCTATAAGATGACAAAAACATGGACGCCTTCAAGTGAGAAGGTTTAAATATTTATTTTACTGTATCAGGCGTCTATTGATTTAACGTCGTCCCCGTTGAATGTTAAAATGAGGAGTGAAATCTGTCTTAAACAGACTCTTCCCTCTATGTTCATTAACAAACCTAATTCAAAATGTCTGATGTTAAATTGGGCAATGTTAGTCAGCCTGTCAGTCCAACACTTTAGTGAAGAGTGAGATCTCTTAGCAACTATTTCATTGCCATGAAATTTGGTTTGGAAATTCACGGTCCCCAAAGAATGAATCCTAATGACTTTGGCGATCCTCTAACTTTTCATCTAGTGTCACTAACAAGTCAAAGTTTCCACTTGTCCAACATGTCAGTTCATGGCAGGATACCTCTTAAAGTAAAGACTGAATTCCCAACAGCCTCAGCTTGAGATGAACGCTAAAATGTTTGCATGTTTATCACCTTTCAGTGATGAGCTTCAACCACAAAAGAGCAGCATGAGGTTCGGGTTATTCAACCAGAGTCCTCCTCTCCAATGTGCAGGCACCTGGACCAGCAGGTAGGAGTCACAAGTGCAGCGACAAGGACATGAACACAGCCAACTGCTGACAGAGCAAATCCCACCACGAGGTCCATTAGTGGAGGTTTGTTGCAGTTTGCCCAACTCTCATGGAGTTGTAGATTTTCTGATTTCCATATTTCTGAGCACTTTAAAGACTTCTCATCCATGTTGGCTTAAAAGTTGAGATTGAAAGTTCATTCTTGACCTTGAAATCAATCACCCAATAGAAAGCTTCAGCACACCTTCTAATGGACCTTGTGGTAAAATTGTTCAAAGGTCCAAGAATGAATGAACTTTCAATCAGAGTCAACTGCCTTTTAAGACACAACGAAGCCAGACGTAAGACTACCAGGAACTGAACCCTTGGGTCTCTGTGGTTGCTAACAAGCTAACATGTTAAACCAGTCCAATAGTTGTAGCTAACTGATGTACAGCTAAGGATGACAAAGTACAGCGCTGATGAAAGCTGAGCTGAGCCTGACGATGTAGGGCTGAGTCTGAAATGTCCTAAAATGGCCACCAATACTTCAGATTCAGGGAACAACATGACCTTAATTCTAGCGCCACTCTTGGGACAAACTTTACATTTTTAGCCCCACAAGTCATAAAGATCTAAGAACAGCAAAGTTGTCTTTCAATTTTTCATCCATCAAACAATTTTGTTTCCTGGTGTGTAACGAACAGGATTCGTCAATTTGAAGACTGGGATTCATCAAGTATAAGGTGTTTTTGGACAATCAGATCAGAATGAATTAAAAAAAAAAGTTTATTTAAAGAGAAACTTAACAGCAGGTTGAAAAGCAGTGTTTAACTGCCTTCTCTGGTTAAAAGCCTGTTTCAGTTTCTATTGCACTACACCCAATAGTGATGTCACGGTACACCTGTACATCACAAGGTGAGACGTTAAACCACTGGAGGTCAGCAAAAAGAAGATTTTCAGAGGGTGTTAAGTTACTCTTTAAGAAACACTTAAACATGAATGAAAAACACGTTGAAATAATACACTATTTCAAAGCAGAATATCCCGGATGCAGCCTGACTCAAATATCTATAAACGCACTTGACAAACTGCAGTTTGTTATAAAAAACATTTTGTTCACTTTTTACAGAGCAGTAACCAGTCTGGCATTGAAGCGCACAGTTTTCATGATAAAAAGAAAAAACAGAAAAACCTACCAAGGCAACGAGACATAATCAACACCTTCTCTAGAACTGATTAAAGCTGCACTAATCAGTATTTTTGTATAAAAATTGATCAAATTACATTCATCAGTTGGACACAAACTGGATGATAATGTTCCTCTGTCTGCTGGATGTGTAAATACTTGCCATAACAACTTTATAAGGTGATAATATGTTAGATGTTGTTCTGCTGCCCCCAAGAGGCCAGATATGAATCCATTAATGCAGCTTTAACTATAACTAATACTGCATTTTGTTAAATATGGCAGATCAGAATTCCAGTCATGATTCCAGTCTCTGTTACAGCAAAGAAACATGTAGATGTAGTATGATCCTTCAGCCTGTTCACTGATACTCTGTAGCTGTCCAGGAAATGGAAATGCATAGTGAATCTAAACAGCAGTGTTCATATCGCTCTCTAATTCCGCCTCCCCCGCCTAAATACACTTCATATCAGTCCCTCCACCATCTAGACAGCCCAGGTACATCAACCCCCTCCCTCGCCTTTTATTATTAAAGCAGTGAACACACGAGACACGTACCATCCGCCACATTCAGGACATTTGCGTTGTTTTACCTGACAGAAGTGTAACAGGTGTAAACCTTCCTAACGGGCCAGGCTGCTTCTTGACAGATCATATGCCATTGTTTTTGATTGATGGACGGTGCAGCCAAGCAGGGCTAAAACGAGTTCAAATTAATAAAAAAAAAAAAAAAAAAAAAACCTTCTCTTGTTCCGTTTTCTCTCCTCCTCCTTTCCTCCACCCGTCTGTTCGTCCCTCTCTCTGGCACAGTTTGGGTGTTCAGTCGAGTTCATATAAAAAGGCGCTGGGCTTTTCTCCTCCACCCGATGCTACATGATGATTCGTGGCTCTGGGACCGACTCGTTGATGGACTTGTGAGGAAGGACGTTGGCACCGTTCAGGTAAAGCTCGTCGTTCACGATCACATCCTCCCCCAACACCGTCACATTCTCCATACGAACCTGACGACCCAGATGAACCCAGAGACAAGTCATCATCACAACTGACAACAAGTTTCTACATATCCAATATGAAACGAAACAGAGAAAAAAAAACAATAAATAGGCATCAATGACAATTTTTCAAAGCTTTAGTCTAAAGAAAGGATCTGAATGAGCTGATGAGAAACTACAGGAGACAGACTTACTGTAGTTGTGAGAACCAGCACATCTCCAACATGTCATTAAAGTAAACCACTCATGCCGTGCTTGCAGCACAAAATCTGATTGTTGTTGCTCATGTCACGACCAAGCGCTACTGTTGCCCGAGATCTGCTTTATTTTTCAATTGTCAGTCTTTAACGTTTATAGGTTTGTCTTCTAGGCTGGTTTTGGGAGGAGATGAGGGTGTTTCATTTAATGCTGTGCCTCAGTTTGCCATGTTTTTTTATGTGGTACATTTTACCACAAACATAAAAGTCTAAATACTAGATCTTGGCTTATATACACAAATCAGAGTTGTAGACGGAAGTAAACAAGCTGTCATTACTGCGGTGGCACCTCACTTGTAAACCCCTGTATACCACTGTAATGCATGTAAAAGATTTCACTCTTTTAAGCACTTTTGACAAAAGCTCAGTCCAGGAGATCCTGTAGAACCTGTTACAAATAACTTTTAAACTTTTTAATTTAAAATATAGTTGTCCAAGGTTAAAATCCTAAAAACTCCAGTTCTGTGCCGTTATTCCGATAACGATAAACCTCTGATCTATACTCACCCACTGGCCGACAGAGGAGCTCCACCCCACGATGCAGCTCTCCAGCCAGGAGTGCGATCGAACCCGCGCTCCCTTCAGCACCGTGCAGCGTTTTATCCTCACCCCGTCCTCCACAATCACGCCGGCACCGATGGTGACATTCGGGCCGATGGTGCAGTTCTCCCCAATCTGCGCCGTTGGGTCCTGCAGAGGAAAGCGAGGACAGAAGATTATTATTGAGCACGGCTCCTTATTTGACACGTGGCGCCAACGAGCTGAACTCACCACCAGAACGTTGCCAAGAAAACCGGGCCCTGTGCGTAGCCTCTCAGGCGCGTGTTGTCGCAGTGACTGAAGGTACATGCACATCCCTGTCAGAAAGTCTTTAGGCTGACCGATGTCCATCCAGAAACCTGCAGACAGACAGACACAGACAGACAGGCAGACAAACAAACAGCATACAGAGATACAGACAGTGAGACCAGTTAGTTACCATGGAAACACGGACACAAAACCAGGAGTTTCCTTGTGATCTGCAACAGGTGAGGTACTGAAGCACGAGGTCACATGATCAGTGACCAGTTAGTTTTTTATATTCTATCTAGTTTATTTTACATTACTGCCAACCTGCAGAGTTTTATATTGTTTCCTGCTAATACAATAAAAGAACAAATACAACCAGGAAATGTAATTGTGTCATCATTTTTTAGTAAACAGTGTTATGTAATCTATATTACAAATTAAATGATATGATTTAGCTGTTTGTCTTCTAAATAGACTCAAATAAAATTATGAGAAAAAAAATTAAATAATTTCAACTGTATGAAATTTATACTCATGATGCACAGCACATGTAATACATTTCTAGTTCCACATGTTATGTGATCGTGAGAACGATTTGATTTAATGCTCGGGCTCAAACTAGCCTAAGTGCTTTTACTAAATTGTACTGATCTTATTTTATTGCGTAGGTATGTACATCTTTATTATGGAAATTAAATAGTTGTAATTATTCCACTACAATACACGGGATTAGACTTGTTGCTCTGACTCCAGATACTTTTGAAGCCACCTTTGAAGAACTGAAGAACTCAGGCTGATGAACCGTTTCATTGTGTTTTTAGTTCAGTAAATCTTCTGCAGGAAATCACAAGGACCTTCTGTCATTCGTTCATAGTTTAATATGCTGGGAGCTGCTCTGTGTTTCACCACAGATTCATGAAGTTTTCTGTGTGAAACAAAGCCACTAGGACCTGGACCAGAGTTGGCGACTCAGACCAGTCCGCCCGCCTGGACTACAGGATGGGAGGGAAGGAGGTATGAGGATCTAGAGATGCACCGATTCCAGATTGCTTCTACTGACTTGGATCATGGTTGCTTCTGATCTACTATTTTTCTTTATCTGAACTCTAGAGAATCCAGCCTGTTTGTGGATAAAGACTGATTAATCCACAGAAACTGAGGAAACCCTCTAATCCAGACATCGTGTTTCAGATATCATATTTTGTTGGTATCGGTGCTTCTCTACAAACGACTCCTCTCCAGAACTACATGAGTTCAGGTGTGAAGAAAAGCCCAAGCACTTACGTCTGGTAGAGCTGTGAGCTGCAGAGTCCAGAGCACACAGGTTAACTTCCCACGATATATTTAATTCTCATGATGATACCATTGTGTTCCTTACATGAATAAAATAAATCGCTGGGAACACGGTGACATCGTTTTAACATCGTTAAAGGAAAAGTTCCACATTTTGGGAAATACGCTTATTTGTTAGATGTGGAGACTTATTTGTATAAAATTAGTGCTGAAACTGAACTTTTTGAACAACTCTGATAATCAATTAATCGTTTTAGTCATTTATCAAGCAAAAATACCAACTGTTCTCTGGTTTCAGTTTTGTGCAATGTGAGGATCATCTCACATTTGAGAATATCTTTGGTTTTAGACAGTTGGTGGGACAAAACAAGACATTTGAAGATGTCACTTTTAGGAATCAGTTTTATAAATGAAATGATTAATCAATTAATCTGAAAAATAATTGACAGATTAACTGATAATGTAAATATTTGTTAGCTGCAACCATAAATAAGAGAAATGTGTGTATTATAGATTTGTGTTGTACTGCAGTAGTAGTAATAGTTACCCTGTAGCTCCATGGTGTACAGCTGTCCCTCCTCTGCCATGACGGGAAATATCTCTTTCTCTATGGAAGTTGGTCTCAGCTGCGCACGCACACACACACACACAAAAGTAATTATAATGTAATTATATAGTTTTATAGGTAAAAACTCTCACTGCACATTTACTCGTTACTTCATCACAAACATGCAGTGTGTGTGTGTGTGTGTATGTTTTGAGAGTCACCTGGATCCTGCTGAGCATGCTGGGATTGAAGATGTAAATGCCGGCGTTGATCTTGTTGGAGACGAAGACCTGCGGTTTCTCAACGAAGCGATGTATCCTGCCGGTGTCCGCCTCAAACACCACCACGCCGTACTTAGAGGGCTCCTCCACCCGCGTCACCTGCACACAGTCAAAACAGAATTTAATAATTTAAATAAAAAACATTTTTCACAATAAAAATTAAAAATGACACTTTGTCGAATTGTAAAATCAAAATTGTGCTCTTCAAATTCTTTTAAATAGGCATCTGAAATATGAAGGGAAATCATGCATAAATATATACATTTTAATGGTTTAGTCATCTGTGTAATTTTTACTTTCTCAAGTCAAAATCCTGAAGTTTAAAGACCAACAGCGACAGGAAAAAAAAGACGGTGGGAGATGAGATTATAAAAGTATTCCAAACTAAAGCTTTTGCATTTAAGCTTTTAATTTGGGCATTTACATTTAAGTTTTCAATTTTCCATTTCAGGAGTTTAAATTTCACTTTCCAGTTTCTAATTCTATTTCACGATATCCATTTGCAATTTCAATATCCAAATTCCTTTTTAAAATGTAATTATGGCCTGATTATCCTGAGTATGACAATAAAAAAATAGTTTATTTGCCATTTTCTCTTCTTAATTTTAAGTCTGGATAAAATTGTCCTCTATTGTCTTTGGTCTCTGACACTGAATCGTCCGTTGCTGAACGTATCTCACTGTTTTGGACTGATGGGCAAAGATTTAACCCGGTTTCACTCCCAGTAGTAAACTTTCATCTAGAACAGCTCACAGAAATCTGACTGGATATTCTGCAGCAGCTGTCGGCCTGCATCTGAACAGATTTACTCAGAAAAGACACTTTGTCCCGTCTCCGTCTGTCTCACCACGATGGTTCCCTCCTTGCCGTGGTTGCGATGGACCTGCAGCAGATCTTTGAAGGGAAAATCACAGATGACGTCTGAGTTGAG
>SEMN01002289.1:0-11647 GCA_005408345.1 Macquaria australasica
ACTGTACTACTGCTGCTTCTACCGCTACACCGAGTCTGAGGTTAGACTGAGCTTAACTAAACCAGACTGTACTACTGCTGCTTCTACCGCTACACCGAGTCTGAGGTTAGACTGAGCTTAACTAAACCAGACTGTACTACTGCTGCTTCTACCGCTACACCGAGTCTGAGGTTAGACTGAGCTTAACTAAACCAGACTGTACTACTGCTGCTTCTACCGCTACACCGAGTCTGAGGTTAGACTGAGCTTAACTAAACCAGACTGTACTACTGCTGCTTCTACCGCTACACCGAGTCTGAGGTTAGACTGAGCTTAACTAAACCAGACTGTACTACTGCTGCTTCTACCGCTACACCGAGTCTGAGGTTAGACTGAGCTTAACTAAACGGCACTAAATAACTAAACAGCCACAGCTGTGGTGTTTAATTAGTCTCAAAACCAGGAGCGTGCACGTGATATGAGCACACAGAACCGTATCTGGGTCAGCAGCGAGCTGGACCCTTCGTAAACCAGTCCAGCTGAACCTGTTTTCTGTTTGCAGGGAACCTACAGCAGTCCGCTGAACATCCGTCAGACCTTCAAGGTGAGAACTGACAGTTTTTATTGTTTAAACATAGTGAACGTAACGTTTGTGTCTCAGAGTCACTGACAGGTGTGTTGACCTTTGACCTCAGATTTCGGAGAAGCAGTACTTTGTGACGGCGTTGACAGCGCGGGCGAAGCTGAAGGCGTGGTCGGATGTGGACGCTCTGTTCACCAGCAGGAACTGGCTCGGCTTCACCAGGAAGAAATCACCGCTCAGCTTCCAACGAGTCGTCGACATCCTGCAGAAAAACTCCGCCCCCATACAGGTGAGGGGGGTGGGGCCAAGCTACAACATTACAACCAATGGAAAACACAAACAGCTTTTGTCCAGGTGTTTGATTGACAGGAGAAAGTAGAGAAGGAAGGGAGGAGGTAGAGAAGTTATCTGATTGACGGGTGCGTTATCTGATTGACAGGTGCTGCAGGACTACGTGGCGCTGGTCGATGATGCGGAGCTGAGGATCACTTTGGCTCAGAAACATAAATGTCACGACATTGTCATCAACGTGAGACTCATGTTTACATTAAGAACGCTTTCTGATTGGATGATTATTAAACCAGTCAGAATCATGCAGAAACCTGCTTATATTAATAAAGTGATGCGTTGCTGTGATGTCATGATGACTAGTGTGTCTCTGGGCCAATCAGACGTACCGAGATCTGAAGGACCGGCAGCTGTTGTTAGGATACCGGGGGAAGGTGGAGAGAGGATCTGTGGAGGAGAGGAAGATCGGCGAGCTGCTCAACAATCCGGTGAGGAGGAGGAGGAGTCACCATCTTCTTCATCATGTGACCTGACTGAACGTCTTTTCTTCTTCTCTTTCAGCAAATCCGGTGGAAGAACTGATTCAGTGGAAGACTTTTACTTTGAAACAGACGACGACGTCCTGTCAGCTCACATCTGCCTCTCTCTCATTGGTCGCAGAGAGGCACACTCAGTTTGACCCCGCCCACAGAGCACAGGGTGGGTGGGGCTTATTTTTCTGCTGAGTCATCGCAGAGTCATCACAACATTCCTCAAATAACTTTTTTATAAATATGAATGTAAAAAAATAAAACTATTATTTAAAGATGTGGATTTAATCTGATTTCACTGAATCATTTCTAAAAGGAGAGGAGGAGGAGGGGGAGAGGAGGAGGAGGAGGGGAGAGGGAGAGGAGGAGGGAGAGGAGAGGAGGAGAGGAGAGGAGGAGAAGGAGGAGGAGAGGAGGAGGAGGAGGAGAGGAGGGAGGAGGAGGGAGAGGGAGGAGGAGGAGAGGGAGAGGAGGAGGAGAGGGAGAGGTGAGGGAGAGGGAGAGGAGGGAGAGGGAGGAGGGGGATATGATGCATGATGATGCATATTACATTATATATTTATTGAGATGCATTACAAGACATGCATATTTTTATATTATATATTTTACATGACAAAAAGTATATTATTTTACATTATTTATTTATATTTTATTATATTTATTTGATGCATATATGACACCATATATATTATATATTATATTTAAACATAGCATGCATTTTACATGCATATGTGATGTGAGATGTGACATTGAGATGATGTAATGAGAGTGACATATATGACATGATGATGAGGAGGGATGGAGATGACATGGAGGAGGATGATGATGATGAGGAGATGATGGAGGATGATAGAGAGGAGGATGGATGGAAGAGGAGAGGAGGAGGAGGGGAGAGGAGGAGGAGGGGAGGAGGTGGAGTCAGTGCAGTAACAAGTCTTTGCCACAAGATGGCGGACGTCTGTTTTGTTACAGTAAGTTGAGGGCGGAGTTTGTGTGTCAGGTAAAACAGGAAGTGAAGATGGTGTTTCTGATTGGCTGGCGTGTTTATGGAGATTAATGACACATTTTTCATCACCAAAATAATCAAGTCAGTTGAATCTTGGTGAACACACCTGTCAGACCGCTCTCAGGTAAAACACAGCAGCTCACTGGATTATTACACAGGTTCTCTGTTCTGTTATTTATATTATTGATCAGTTATATTCTGATTAGAAGAACCATGTGACCCTCCTGTTAAACAGGTCGGGCTCTGGTTCTGGTTCTGGTTCAGTCTTTAGGCTATTTGACGTCATGTGGTGTCACACAGTGACTGTGATGCGTTCAGGTTCCTGCTGATCGATCAGATGTGGATCTTGTTTTTGTGATTTTTCATATTTCATCTGCTGAATAAATGATGACGTGATGAATTAAAGCTGGAGGATGAAGACATGATGCTCCTCGTGCAGTCTGCGTGGTCACGTGACGCGTCACTCCTCGCCAGTCCGTCAGACGCGCGAGGAGACATAGACGATGCGCGAGGCAGCGGTGAGTTTTTACTTTTAACGTTAAAAACAGGTCACGTGATTCTTTCATAGCTCCACAGTATTTCTGTCATGTCTCTGGTACTTCGTGATACTTAGTTATTACAATAACGGTCATATAATACTTTCAGTATTTATACTTCAATGATCCGTTCACACACTGACTTCATCATGTACTAATACTGTAACACCGCTACTGTGATACCTCTATAATACTGCAATACTAATACTGTGATACCTCTATAATACTGCAATACTAATACTGTGATACTAATACTGTGATACCTCTATAATACTGAGATACTAATACTGTGATACTTCTATAATACTGTGATACCTCTATAATACTGCGATACTAATACTGTGATACCTCTATAATACTGCGATACTAATACTGTGATACTTCTATAATACTGTGATTCTTCTACAATACTGATACTAATATAATACTGTAATACTTATACAATACTGTGATACTTCTAGAACACAGTAACAGTACTTAGTAGCAGTGTCTCTTCAGTCTGATCAGATAAAATATTGATCATAATGTCTGTTATTAATGTGAATATATGAATATTGATCATCATATAATCCATATTTCTGCTCTGATAAGTTTCTATGTAATAATCATAATCAATAATAATCAATAATGATCTGTGTAATCTGTTCATCAGCCAGAGAAAAGGACGTTCATGTGTGAACTGATCATTGATCTGTAATCATCAGTGATCAATAATTAACTCTCTGCCTCGCCCACCTCCTGATTGGACGCTGCAGTCAGTCACAGTTTGATTGACAGGTGTTTAAACACAGGGTCTGATGATGAAACTGATGACATCACAACACGAAGGTATTTGATCGTTTCAAATTAAATTATTAATGAGGTCAGAGTGTCAACAGCCAATCAGAGTGCAGCTGCTGTTATTTCCAGCAGAAACAAAGAACAAAGAAAATCAGACACACACACATATATACATATATGTGTGTGTGTGTGTAGAAAAGATGTTGTATTTTGACAATATTTTTATTGAATGAATTACTCCTATAATAATATTATAATCATATAATAATACAATAATAATAATAATGTTTCCAGGACATTAAAGTGTCCAACTGTCTCAGGGACTCAGAGACGCTGAAGAAGAAACGTGGGTCAATAAAAGGTCACTGAATTTATAGTAGTTGTATGAAAATCACTCATCTCCAGATTATTATCAGTTTTTTTAAAGAGACTTCCTTCAAATGAATTTTCCCTACAGAAAGCATGTGCACGACTCACCCTGGAGATACAAGGTTTCCTGCAGACAGTTTCACACTGAAAACCTCACAGACTAAAAAAAAAACCCCGAAACCTAAAAGCCGTTATTGTGGCGGGGTTTTCCTGTTGCCTGTCAGACTGAAAACACATTTCTGTCTCATCTTTGATAAAAGTGACGCGTTTCTCTTTCCAGCAGAAGTTTGAATGTTTCTTTGTTCGTGATGCCCTTTTATTTTCTCGGCTGTGACAGGAAGTCAGCTCAGGTTTCACAACCGCATCTATTGATTGAACTTGTGATTAATACTGATTCACTTTCATCTGATGTGAAACAGAAAAACCTCAACAGAATTGTGTTTCAAAGTTCAACCTCCACCTTTGAAACAGTTGTTCTGGAGCTTTCAGTCACATCACATAATCATCATCAGCAGATGGAAGTTACGTTCAAACTGTTTCAGCTTTTAAGGCGAACTGTAAACACCTGCATAAGAAAACTCAAACTGCTCCTTTTAGAATGTACAAAACGTCAAGACAAGAAGCTAAATTAGACTGATTAAGGAATTAGGTGACGTAGACGCCGACATTTTTAGTTTGATTCTTGTTGACTGTTTTATTTCTTTGCGTTCTGCAGACGAGCTGATCTTGAATCTGATTGGCTGTCTCTGTCTCCCTGCAGACATCATGCATGAGCTGCTGGTGACCGAGGCCTTCTCTCTGATGAACAACACGAGTTTGATGCCGTGCGAGCCTCCGTACAATGAAGGCAGATTGCCGCTGGTTCTGTTGTACAGCATTGTGCTAGCTGTCGGGCTGCCCGCTAACCTGCTGACGGTCTACCTCACCTGGCTGCAGGTACGCAGGAAGAACGTGCTGGGTGTTTACCTGTGGAGCCTGTCGCTGTGTGACCTCACCTACCTGGGCACTCTGCCGCTGTGGGCGTATTATGTCAGTGCAGGTCACTGGTGGCCGTGGAGCTCAGCGGCCTGTAAGGTAACAGGCTACATCTTCTTCAACAACATGTACATCAGCATCTTCCTGCTTTGCTGCATCTCCTGCGACCGCTACGTTGCCATCGTCTACAGCCTGGAGTCCCGCGGTCTCCGCCGGCAACGCTTTGCTGTCCTCATTGCCCTCTCCATTATGCTACTGGTCGCCGTCGGTCACATCCCCGTCTTCACCATGACGGAGGGCGATGCCACAGAGGGCGACCGCCGCTGCTTTGAGCCGAGTCAGAAAAGTGCCACAGTGACAGGCTTTAACTACGCCCGCTTCGTGGTTGGCTTCCTGATCCCGCTGCTGGTCCTGGTAGTTACGAACCACGGCATCCTAGCTAACGTGCGGCGCAGCATGGGGCTGCGGCCGGAGCAGAAGGAGCACATTCGCTGGCTGTCGGTGGCAGTGGTGGTGCTGTTCCTGGTCTGCTTCGCCCCGTACCACCTCATCCTGCTGGTCAGAGCCGTCATCTTCCACTTCCCCCAGAAGGACGGCACCTGTCAATTCGAGAGGACCATGTACACTCCCTACACCATCTCGCTTGGTCTGTCCACCGTCAACAGCGCAATCAACCCCATCCTCTACGTCCTGTCCAGCGACAACATCCGCATAGAGCTGAGCCGAGGCCTCGCACATGTCTGTGACCGAGCACACCTGAGACCACGATCTGACAGCAGCCAGAACAGGATCCAGCCCACCAAGAACTCCTCAGAGCTGAATGCAGTGACCGAGAGACACCAAGGAAAACCAGCAGGGACCTGACAGGCAGACTGCTGCTGGTCCCTGCTGGACTCTACTGGACCCTTCCGGACATTACTGGTCTCTGCTGCACTGAAGATCCATCCTCTGAGGAGCGGGACAGATCAGGACTTCTTCGGGCTCTAACAGGACAAAATAAATCAATAAAGTTCATAAAGTTTTAGCTTCAGAGGAGAGGTTTCTTTTATAAATGTCGATTTCTGCTGATTAAAAGCAGACTTGTAATATATGATCAATATTATAAAAGCACTGAGCTGAAACAGGAAGTCACAGGTAAACTGCAGGTAAGATTAAAGATAATATAATACAGGAGATCACAGTAAAACACTGATCAGGTTATTTCACTGAAGGTGTTTATTCTCTCAGTTGACACGGCATTCTGTAAACTGTCAAAGGATCAATTATTAACTTAATTATAAATTATTTATGATGAATTTGATCTTTTTATTTGATCCTGAGTTTGTAAATTCTGTGTCAATATGAGCTCTATGAATGGAATCATTGATCATTTATTAATGATGATTGAGGTATCGCAGGTTAACACCAGCTGTTCTGTTGGAGAACCTCAGTGATGCAACAGATGCCGTTAGCAGGTGTAATGAAGGTGGAGCAAACTGAAGTATGGAGGCGGTGTTTCTACATTTCTGTCTCATGTTGGAGGTGAAATGAGGCTCGAGGTTCCACATGATGCGAGTTCAGAGTTCATACATCTGGTCCCTGATGTCTCCACCTGACAGGTGAAGCAGCTTCAGTCCACCTGGACCTGCTTTAGTTTCCTTCTCACTGTAAACATGTTTAACACTGATGTTGAAAATAGTCATAAAATGTCATTAAAATAAAAGAATCGAGTCCAGTTTTACCTAACGTTAGACGTCTTACCTGTTCTGTCATCAGCTGATCCACGAAATCTGTTTTATTTTCATTAATCTCCATTAAATCTTCAGGTTTACTGTCTGAGCGGCCGACAGAGGGCCGACCAGGGGCCACTAAACCCCGAGGGGTCTCCCTACAGGGGGCCGACGTGAGCCGCCGTTAGCTCGGTATCTCTGGTGTTTCCACGGTTACAGCAGGAAGAGCTGCTCTCAGATCAGTTGATGTTTGTGTTTGTGTGAAACTCACTGAACACAGAGAGGAAGTTTACGAACTGCGAGACTCTCCAGACTTTTACTTTGTTGGGACACATCGGAGAGCACTTCCTGTTTTTACACATTAAACATTAACAAAAGTGTGAAGGTGGACCATTAAAGTGAAATCCTCTTTTTCACTTCCTGTCAGAGTTCAGAGTGACACCACTCTGTCTGGATGCTAAATATGAAGCTAGCAACACGCTAACGCCCTTCAGAAATAGTTCAGCTCGTAAACAAACCAGATAAAACATGTTAATCAGATCTTTCTAAGCTAGCTGTTTACAGTCGTTATGCTAAGCTAAGCTAATGTCTTTACTGTACCTTGGGTTGGGAGTTACTGCCCCAGACGGAAGAGTTCAGGTATTTCAGGGTCTTGTTGACCAGTGAGACGGACAGGTGGACTGGTTGTACCGGACCCTCAGTCTCCTTCGTACGGTGGCTGGACTCGGCCTTAGAGAAAGGGTAAGGAGGATCTGATCAATGACTTGATTATTGATTACCAAAGGAGTTGCTGATTAATATTCTGTCCTTTAACTAGTTTCACATCACATGTGAATCATGTTTGTACTGAATTTAAAGATTTAAATTCAGAGTAACTGAAGCCACAAACAGGAAGTTACATCATGTCTTTAGTTTTCTAGAGAATTGAACTTCCTGTGAACCTGAGTGGGTTTTAACACCCTGCTGCAGGCATGCGTAAACAGGAAGTGAGACCTCAGCAAAGCCTGACGTTTCCTGAGAGAAATCAGAGCCCAGACAGAAGAACGTAGAACCACAGCTGGTTCTCTGTTGAACAACCTGAACTCTGCATGAATGATACTGTTCTCCTGTCAGTCTGAGCTGAGGGAGGTTCTGTTCACCTGCATGAATGATTTACCTGTTGATGAATCACAGTGACGTTGAACTGGATGTGACGGCTCCTCTGCTGTGTTTCAGTCTGCAGAGCTGCTCACCTGCAGCAGGTGTGTCTAATGAATAAACTCCTCCCCTCCATCTCTGACCTGTGTGTCATTACAGGTGTGTGTAGTACACCTGAGTGTCACATGTTGTTCAGTAGTTGGTTTTGTCAGGTTCGGTAACACCTTGTGGTGACTACAGGTTCTACAGGTGTTCAGACTACAACTCCCAGAGTTCCACTGTGTTTTTAATGACATGACTGAACAGAAGCAACACTCACCTGAGTTTTCTCGTCCATGTTGGTTTTAAAGTTGAGTCTCAAATTTCAGAAACAAGTTGACAAAATCTCAACACAAGGTCCATTTAGTGGTTGTTCTGGAGCTTTCAGTCAGAGCTCTCAATGGACCTCATGGTGAGATTGTTCTGTGTCTGAAGTCGGGAATCTTTTAATCTCATCTGTGTTTCTGGTGGTTTGTTAGTGTGAAATATTCTAATCCAGACTGTATAGGGGGTGGCTGATTACCAGGGACTATGATCAACACCATGGATGTGCAGCCAGGCACAATAAAACACTGGGGAAATCCATCTCAGTTGTATTTTATTGTAGACAAACAGGTAGTAAGGCAGGGGAAGCTGGCACCAATCGATGCTGGTTTTATCTAAACAGAAAATATGTGCCATGTGTTAACACCATACATTATATTAAATACATGACCAGAATTAACACAATGTTCTATCATTCCAGTTTAACAAACCAAGCATCAAGATAATACAAACAAAATGTACTAAGAACAAAGAAACTCACGTTGTCACACTGCCAGTGGAGAGCCCAGGCTTCTGCTGCAGGTAGACTTCCATCCTCTCTACATAGGCTCTGATCGGCCAGGCTCCTCTCCCAGACCTGCTCAACAGTTAGCGTGTGTTAGCATGTTTGTTATGATTCTTCTAGGATTCTTTCCAATACTTTGTTTTATTATTTATTGATTGTGGAGCTGTAATATATTTAGTTTCCATGTGTTTATTCAGTAACGAGTCAAAGTCTCACCTGTTGGTGTGTCGTTCATACAAGTTGGTTTTTAAGTTGACTTTTTAATATTTTAATAAAGTTAATGTGACTTTAGCTTTTGAGTCACTTCGTCTGTGTTGAGATGTTGTCGGTTAATGTGCGACAAACTGCAGCTTCATAAATACAGTTTCAAGATGTTAAACTGCTGTTTCATCGCTCATTATTAGTCTGCTAACAGATGCTTTGTTGCTGTCCTGATTTGTGTTTAACGTCATTAAAGCCAGTAAAATGTAGAAATGTAAATGTAAATGTTTCTCCTCAGCAGTTCGGAGTCGTCTTATCTCCCGTCATCATTTGAAATGTGAATTGATCAGCTGATCATTAAACTGGATTCATGCTGATTCTGTCCGACGATGTCGTGATTGTAAAATGACTTGATCTGCAGCTCAGTAACAAACACGTTTATTTATGAACTGCAATCAGATTTCCTCCTCAGTGTTGATTTCACTGATGCTTTTATTCTGAAACTTCATCCACTGAAGACCACAAGATGGGGCTGAAAGTTATTTTGATTCTGTTTCACAGAACAGTAACTGACCTGATTCATCTGTTCTGCTCTCTGATTGGTTCTGCTGTCTCTTTGTTCTCATCCTGATGCTCTGATTGTCTAACTCCTGGTGTGTAAACAAGCAGACAGGCCACGCCCCCTCATTTATCATTAATGAACCTGCCAGACACAACTGAGGGCGAAATGAATCATTAACGAGCCAGTTCAACACCCAGGACACCTGTTGGTTATCTGGCTTCACTGAGCTGAACAACCGCCACCGCACTGAGTGGTCACATGACAGCAAGTCAGCCCAGGGTTTCCAAATCTATCTAATCCAGCCACAAGCATGCTCACATGAAAGGGGCGGGGCTTGCAGCATGTGACCAATCACAAACATGACAAGTGTGCTGGCAGCAGAGCAGCATACGTTACCAACAAAGAGCAAACTGAAATATCAGAGAAATACGAAGAAGTTAAACATCATCCAGCTGCAGCTGCTGAATGTGTGACTGTTAACAGGCTCCTAATATCTCTGCTCATCGTTACTGTTCCATTAAATTACTGTGCTGCTTAGATGTGTTCTCGTGACAAATTTAGCCTGATTGTTTCAGCTGTAACCCCGGCTAAATCTAAAAACGGAATTCAAAGTGGTCAGTAGGCTCACTGTCAGATCTTACAAGTACAACAGGTACAAGGCTTCAGTCTCTGTTGGAGGATATCAGGATCCTAAAGCACAGTGTTTGTAAGAAGCTGACACAGATGAGTCAGAATCATATAAACAGAGTTCCTCTCGCACTCTGCACCGAGCTCCACGGGATCTTCGATTGGTGATGCCATTTTCCTAGAGACCTGATTGGTCAGTAGGCGGGGCTTTTTTACGAGTTGATCTGTTATCTCCAACATACCCTGCTCCGGAGCAGGTTAGGTGTGCAGCATCAGTTACCATGGCGATTTATCCCGGTAAGAAGTGAACCACCGTCGTAGTACTGAAAACCCAGAGTTAAACCTTAAGTTACCTCGCTAACCCCAAATCCTGCTTAGTAGTACAGGCCTCAGGTGTTCAGTCACCTGTTCAGGTGGTTCCTCCTGTGACACAGAAACGCTCTCAGGTTTTCTTCAGATTCTTTTATTGAGTTTCTGTTTGGCTGCTAACATGTTTCATAATTACAAAGATTCTTTAACTGGTGATTCTGGAAGAAACAAAGCAGTAGTGTTCAGGTGTGCCCCCCCCCCCCCCACCTGATCTCTGAGGTCAGAGGGCGGGGTCGGGGGTACATCAGGAAATATCATCACTGACACAAAATCAAAGATTATTTTTCTCCTACAACAACAACATGATGATGTGCAACTTTAACAAACTTTAAAATTAATTCATACAGTGTTTTTTCATCAGAGTGAGACCTCCCGTCAGTCAGGAAGTTAGTCACAGTTAGCTCAGTGGCTAACAGCCCGCTAAAGCTTAACAGGAAGGTATTTAATAATGAAGGTGATTGGTCCCACAGAGCCAATCAGACTAAAGGTCAAAGGTTAAAGGTTAAAGGTTAAAGGTTAAACACACAGCAGCCAACAGCAGGGCAGGGTTAAAACCAGGGGGCGGGGCTTCCCAGCAGGTAAAATCCAACAAATATAAAAGCAGCAGGAAGCTCAGACTCACCCCGCCACAATAAAATCACCAAGTAAAATCTAAACTCAGTCTGCAGCTTGATTAGTTCATTTAGCCCCTCCCTCAGGTGTGTAGGGGCGGAGCCTCTGGACGAGGACAGGGCCTCAGGGCTCCATGTCCAGGCCGTCCAGGGTGAGCTGGCTGCGGTGGGGGGAGTTGGGGCTGGGGGGGCTGCTGGGGTTTGAGCTGTTGGAGGGGGTCGAGTGTTTGGTGGAGTCCGAGTCCGGCTGGGTGAGAGACATTCACAACACAGACAGAGAGAGAGAGACAGAGGCAGACAGACAGAAAGAGACAGACAGAGAGACAGACAGAGAGACAGACAGACAGAGAGAGAGAGACAGACAGACAGAGAGACAGACAGAGAGACAG
This sequence comes from Macquaria australasica, assembly GCA_005408345.1. Lineage (NCBI taxonomy): Eukaryota > Metazoa > Chordata > Actinopteri > Centrarchiformes > Percichthyidae > Macquaria > Macquaria australasica. The sequence continues at coordinate 11,520 of SEMN01002289.1, forward strand.
AGAGAGAGAGACAGACAGACAGAGAGACAGACAGAGAGAGACAGACAGAGAGAGAGAGACAGAGAGACAGACAGAGAGAGACAGACAGACAGAGAGAGAGACAGACAGAGAGACAGACAGACAGAGAG
>SEMN01002290.1:0-11621 GCA_005408345.1 Macquaria australasica
CTCTGACACTTCCAACTCATACTTACCTGGCAGGGGAGATACCATGATCAAGAAGGTGGTTCACCCAGGGCGAGGCTAAGCCATTGCACTTCGGTTGTGCTGACCCCTGCGAATTCCCCAAATGTGGGAAACTCGACTGCATAATTTCTGGTAGTGGGGGACTGCGTTCGCGCTCTCCCCTCATCACTGTGTTGAAGAAAAACAGATGGGTCCTTTGCTGCGATCGAAGTGCTGTGCTGTGCTGTGCCGTATGCCAATTTCCGAGTAAACGTGATTGTTGAAATGTTCTTTTTCAGACCTTTGGTCACTTTTGCAGTTTGTCCAGAAAGTGGCAGCAGTGTTTCCTGCATGCTTAGAAATGCCAGGTACCTGTGATCCTGATGGCAGTGAGAAGTGGGTGTGGCCTTTTAGATGGGACCAAATGAATTGTGGGCTCTCTGAGATTGGTCTTTCTTTGTGGAAGAGAAGTAACAACAGACATTCTTCTGTTGCTAGCATACTGGGTTTTAGGCTTTTATCGCGGTTGCTGGGCTGCGTTTGCTTTCTCACTGACCAAAAGGCGCAGACTCTGGCATTATCGTTTTGGGCACCGTCAGCAGTGCTGTGTCTGTGACTGACCCGCGTACCTCTGACACTTCCAACTCGCCTTACCGCAGCGGGAGATACCATGATCAAGAAGGTGGTTCACCCAGGGCGGGCTAAGCCGTGCCGCCGGTTGTGCTGACCCCTGCGAATTCCCCAAATGTGGGAATCTCGACTGCATAATTCTGTGGTAGTGAGGGGACTGCGTTCGCTCCCCTCATCACTGTGTTGAAAAGAAAAACAGATGGGTCCTTGCTTTCGCGATCGAAGTGCTGTGCTGTGTGCCGTATGCCAATTTCGAGTAAAGCGTGATTGTTGAAATGTTCTTTTCAGGCCTTTGGTCACTTTTACCAGTTGTCAGAAAGTGGCAGCAGTGTTCCTCATTGCTTAGAAATGCCAGGTACCTGTGATCCTGATGGCAGTGAAGTGGGTGTGGCCTTTTAGATGGGACCAAATGAATTGTGGGCTCTCTGAGATTGGTCTTTCTTTGTGGAAGAAATGTGCTCTTAGACATTCTTCTGTTGCTAGCATGCACAGGTTTTAGGCTTTTATGCGGTTGCTGGGCTGCGTTTGCTTTCTCACTGACGGAAAGGCACTGAACTCTGGCATTATGCGTTTTGGGCACCGTCAACCGGAGTGCTGTGTCTGTGACTGACCGCATTGCCTCTGACACTTCCAACTCATACTTACCTGGCAGGGGAGATACCACGATCAAGAAGGTGGTTCACCCAGGGCGAGGCTAAGCCATTGCACTTCGGTTGTGCTGACCCCTGCGAATTCCCCAAATGTGGGAATCTCGACTGCATAATTTCTGGTAGTGGGGCACTGCGTTCGCGCTCTCCCCTCATCACTGTGTTGAAGAAAAACAGATGGGTCCTTTGCTGTGCTGTGCTGTGCCGTATGCCAATTTCCGAGTAAACGTGATTGTTGAAATGTTCTTTTTCAGGCCTTTGGTCACTTTTGCAGTTTGTCCAGAAAGGGGCAGCAGTGTTTCCTGCATGCTTAGAAATGCCAGGTACCTGTGATCCTGATGGCAGTGAGAAGTGGGTGTGGCCTTTTAGATGGGACCAAATGAATTGTGGGCTCTCTGAGATTGGTCTTTCTTTGTGGAAGAAATGTGCTCTTAGACATTCTTCTGTTGCTAGCATGCACAGGTTTTAGGCTTTTATGCGGTTGCTGGGCTGCGTTTGCTTTCTCACTGACCAAAAGGCACTGAACTCTGGCATTATGCGTTTTGGGCACCGTCAACCGGAGTGCTGTGTCTGTGACTGACCGCATTGCCTCTGACACTTCCAACTCATACTTACCGGGCAGGGGAGATACCATGATCAAGAAGGTGGTTCACCCAGGGCGAGGCTAAGCCATTGCACTTCGGTTGTGCTGACCCCTGCGAATTCCCCAAATGTGGGAATCTCGACTGCATCATTTCTGGTAGTGGGGGACTGCGTTCGCGCTCTCCCCTCATCACTGTGTTGAAAAAAAACAGATGGGTCCTTTGCTGCGATCGAAGTGCTGTGCTGTGCTGTGCCGTATGCCAATTTCCGAGTAAACGTGATTGTTGAAATGTTCTTTTTCAGGCCTTTGGTCACTTGTGCAGTTTGTCCAGAAAGTGGCAGCAGTGTTTCCTGCATGCTTAGAAATGCCAGGTACCTGTGATCCTGATGGCAGTGAAAAGTGGGTGTGGCCTTTTAGATGGAACCAAATGAATTGTGGGCTCTCTGAGATTGGTCTTTCTTTGTGGAAGAAATGTGCTCTTAGACATTCTTCTGTTGCTAGCATGCACAGGTTTTAGGCTTTTATGCGGTTGCTGGGCTGCGTTTGCTTTCTCACTGACCGAAAGGCACTGAACTATGGCATTATGCGTTTTGGGCACCGTCAACCGGAGTGCTGTGTCTGTGACTGACCGCATTGCCTCTGACACTTCCAACTCATACTTACCTGGCAGGGGAGATACCATGATCAAGAAGGTGGTTCACCCAGGGCGAGGCTAAGCCATTGCACTTCGGTTGTGCTGACCCCTGCGAATTCCCCAAATGTGGGAATCTCGACCGCATAATTTCTGGTAGTGGGGGACTGCGTTCGCGCTCTCCCCTCATCACTGTGTTGAAGAAAAACAGATGGGTCCTTTGCTGCGATCGAAGTGCTGTGCTGTGCCGTATGCCACTTTCCGAGTAAACGTGATTGTTGAAATGTTCTTTTTCAGGCCTTTGGTCACTTTTGCAGTTTGTCCAGAAAGTGGCAGCAGTGTTTCCTGCATGCTTAGAAATGCCAGGTACCTGTGATCCTGATGGCAGTGAAAAGTGGGTGTGGCCTTTTAGATGGGACCAAATGAATTGTGGGCTCTCTGAGATTGGTCTTTCTTTGTGGACGAAATGTGCTCTTAGACATTCTTCTGTTGCTAGCATGCACAGGTTTTAGGCTTTTATGCGGTTGCTGGGCTGCGTTTGCTTTCTCACTGACCGAAAGGCACTGAACTCTGGCATTATGCGTTTTGGGCACCGTCAACCGGAGTGCTGTGTCTGTGACTGACCGCATTGCCTCTGACACTTCCAACTCATACTTACCTGGCAGGGGAGATACCATGATCAAGAAGGTGGTTCACCCAGGGCGAGGCTAAGCCATTGCACTTCGGTTGTGCTGACCCCTGCGAATTCCCCAAATGTGGGAATCTCGACTGCATAATTTCTGGTAGTGGGGGACTGCGTTCGCGCTCTCCCCTCATCACTGTGTTGAAGAAAAACAGATGGGTCCTTTGCTGCGTTCGAAGTGCTGTGCTGTGCTGTGCCGTATGCCAATTTCCGAGTAAACGTGATTGTTGAAATGTTCTTTTTCAGGCCTTTGGTCACTTTTGCAGTTTGTCCAGAAAGTGGCAGCAGTGTTTCCTGCATGCTTAGAAATGCCAGGTACCTGTGATCCTGATGGCAGTGAAAAGTGGGTGTGGCCTTTTAGATGGGACCAAATGAATTGTGGGCTCTCTGAGATTGGTCTTTCTTTGTGGAAGAAATGTGCTCTTAGACATTCTTCTGTTGCTAGCATGCACAGGTTTTAGGCTTTTATGCGGTTGCTGGGCTGCGTTTGCTTTCTCACTGACCGAAAGGCACTGAACTCTGGCATTATGCGTTTTGGGCACCGTCAACCGGAGTGCTGTGTCTGTGACTGACCGCATTGCCTCTGACACTTCCAACTCATACTTACCTGGCAGGGGAGATACCATGATCAAGAAGGTGGTTCACCCAGGGCGAGGCTAAGCCATTGCACTTCGGTTGTGCTGACCCCTGCTAATTCCCCAAATGTGGGAATCTCGACTGCATAATTTCTGGTAGTGGGGGACTGCGTTCGCGCTCTCCCCTCATCACTGTGTTGAAGAAAAACAGATGGGTCCTTTGCTGCGATCGAAGTGCTGTGCTGTGCCGTATGCCTATTTCCGAGTAAACGTGATTGTTGAAATGTTCTTTTTCAGGCCTTTGGTCACTTTTGCAGTTTGTCCAGAAAGTGGCAGCAGTGTTTCCTGCATGCTTAGAAATGCCAGGTACCTGTGATCCCGATGGCAGTGAAAAGTGGGTGTGGCCTTTTAGATGGGACCAAATGAATTGTGGGCTCTCTGAGATTGGTCTTTCTTTGTGGAAGAAATGTGCTCTTAGACATTCTTCTGTTGCTAGCATGCACAGGTTTTAGGCTTTTATGCGGTTGCTGGGCTGCGTTTGCTTTCTCACTGACCTCTGGCATTATGCGTTTTGGGCACCGTCAACCGGAGTGCTGTGTCTGTGACTGACCGCATTGCCTCTGACACTTCCAACTCATACTTACCTGGCAGGGGAGATACCATGATCAAGAAGGTGGTTCACCCAGGGCGAGGCTAAGCCATTGCACTTCGGTTGTGCTGACCCCTGCGAATTCCCCAAACGTGGGAATCTCGACTGCATAATTTCTGGTAGTGGGGGACTGCGTTCGCGCTCTCCCCTCATCACTGTGTTGAAGAAAAACAGATGGGTCCTTTGCTGCGATCGAAGTGCTGTGCTGTGCTGTGCCGTATGCCAATTTCCGAGTAAACGAGATTGTTGAAATGTTCTTTTTCAGGCCTTTGGTCACTTTTGCAGTTTGTCCAGAAAGTGGCAGCAGTGTTTCCTGCATGCTTAGAAATGCCAGGTACCTGTGATCCTGATGGCAGTGAAAAGTGGGTGTGGCCTTTTAGATGGGTCCAAATGAATTGTGGGCTCTCTGAGATTGGTCTTTCTTTGTGGAAGAAATGTGCTCTTAGACATTCTTCTGTTGCTAGCATGCACAGGTTTTAGGCTTTTATGCGGTTGCTGGGCTGCGTATGCTTTCTCACTGACCGAAAGGCACTGAACTCTGGCATTATGCGTTTTGGGCACCGTCAACCGGAGTGCTGTGTCTGTGACTGACCGCATTGCCTCTGACACTTCCAACTCATACTTACCTGGCAGGGGAGATACCATGATCAAGAAGGTGGTTCACCCAGGGCCCCCCTATGGCTCAGCTCTCTATTGCATCCCTCAATACAAGAGGCTTAAATGACCCTGTGAAATGCCTGACAGCCTTCACGTTTCTACATTCTGAGGGTAATGATATTTTTTTGCTTCAGGAATGTAACATATCTTACAGGGACAATTATAAGGTCTTTGAGGATAGATGGAGTCACGGTCCATCCATATGGTCGGGAGATAATAAAAACAGGTCGTCGGGGGTTGCTATATTATTTAAAGGGCAGGATTTTAACATCCAGAGGGTGCAACATATAATTAACGGTAGGCTTCTCTGTTTAGATGTTGCATGGAATAATGTAAACTTCAGAATCATCAATGTTTACTGTTCTGCTGAGCTCCAAGAGCATTTAGAAATTTTGAAAGCAATACAGCCATTCCTTTTATGTGGTAGAGAGGTTATCCTTGGTGGAGACTTTAATTGTCTGGTGGATCAGAAAGATAGACAAAGTACAACCACCGTGAGGTTGGATTCAAGCTCTGAAGCTTTAAAAAACCTCATGCAAGATTTTAGATTAAAGGACACATTCCGCACCATAAACCCCAATTTACAAGGATACACGTGGTCCAATGGTAGAATTCACTCAAGATTAGATTTTCTATTTACATCAAAGGGGCTGCTGATTGCTGATGCTTCAGTCACACCAGTATGCTTTTCTGACCATGTCAAAATTGATTGCTGCCTTGTGTTTAAGAACAAAACACCAAAAGGTAGAGGCTTATGGAAGCTGAATGTGTCCTTGCTTCAAGATGCAAAAGTGGTTTGTAAATTTAAGAAAAATTTCATCAGTGGTCTTCTCTTCAGTTCGCTTATAATTCTGTTGGGGAATGGTGGGAAGAGGTGAAAGTCAGAGCTAAGAGCTTCTTCATAGAAGAAGGCAAGAGAGCGGCCAAGAAAAAGCGTTTTCAGCTCAAAAAACAGCAGGCAAAGTTACAACGCCTTTACATAATGTCTCAAGTAGGCCTAGATGTGGAAGAGGACATAGCAAGGCTAAAGAGAGAGATGCTACGCCTTTCTACAGAGGCTAGTCGTGGGTTACTAACACGCAGTAGAACCTATCACATGGAAGCTAATGAGAAATGCTCAAGGTATTTTTTCAGGAAATTAGCTCAGCCCAGAAATGTTATTGAAGCACTTAAAGATGGGGATGGGAATGAGCAGATAGAAATAAAAGACATCCTCAGCAATGTATATTCCTTCTACTCACACCTGTATAGAAGTGAAGACTTGGATAGGGCAGCCTTAGAAAACCTCATCTCGAATGTAACTAAAAGTGTGAATAATTATAAAGAACTTGACAGTGAATTATCTTTAAATGAACTGTCCAGAGCTGTGGAAAGCATGCAGAATAACAAAGCTCCTGGGGCAGATGGGTTGCCTAAAGAATTTTACATCACTTTTTGGGCAGAATTGAAGGCCCCCCTTCTTGAAATGTATAATGAGAGCCTCCTCATGGGTGAATTACCATCATCTCTTAGAGAAGGTACAATTTCCCTTTTGTTTAAAAAAGGGGACAAGAAGGATATTAAGAACTGGCGTCCCCTTACATTGCTTGGAGTTGATCGGAAGATTTTGGCAAAAGCACTATTTTTCAGATTGCAAAAAGTGGCAGAGAAGATAGTTGGAGTCGATCAAACCTGTGCAATACCAGGGCGATCTATGAGAGATAGCCTAGCTCTAATCCGAGACTCGTACTTATATGCTGTTGACCGTAAAGTACCACTGAGTATCTCAGGCCTTGATTTGGAAAAGGCATTTGATAGGATTAACCATGGTTACTTAAAAGAAGTCCTACGAAGTTTTGGGTTTGGGCCGCAACTGAGAGCATGGATAGATTTATTGTATTGTGATTGTCAGAGCAGGGTAATTGTAAATGGTCACACCACGGAACCATTTAAGGTCTTGTCAGGGGTCAGACAAGGATGTCCCCTATCCGTTATTTTGTTCATCCTCACTATGGAACCACTGGCCTGTGCAATAAGGAAGGACACCTCTATTAATGGCCTCCTTGTCCCAGGCAGTGGCGGCATAGAAGCAAAACTGTCCTTGTACATGGATGACATGACCATCTTAAGTACTGACAATAGATCGGCTTGTAATGCCTTGCAGTGGTGCGACCAGTTTTCCCTTGCATCCGGGGCTAAATTGAATAGGTCTAAGAGTGAGATACTCTACGTAAACTGGAAAGAGCAGAAACCAAACCTGGGGCTAGTAGAGAAAACAGATCGACTCAGAGTTTTGGGAATCGAGATTGGCAAGGACATGGAAAAGTTAAATTGGCAAGCTAGACTCTCTAAGATCAAAGGCAAACTTGTGCAGTGGGAGGATAGGGAACTTACCTTTACAGGAAAAGTTCTTGTCATTAAGGCAGAGGTCCTGGCCTCTCTGACATATTTGGCGGCCACTCTACCAGTGCCCAGATCCTTCCTCACACCTCTGAGACGAACCATGTTTCAGTTTATCTGGGGTTCCAACCAAGAATATTTAAAGAGAGAGATTATGTACAAGCCTTTAGATAAAGGTGGGAAGGCAGTCCCGGAGGTGGGGGCAAAATTAGATGCCTTATTCCTAACCCCAATTCTGAATGCTGTGCTAAATGAAAATAATATCAGCCTTTGGACAAGCTTTGCTAAATTTTGGGTGGGCCAAAATATCCTAACTGGGATGGGTAAAAGACCCCCTCTCAATGTTCCACATGCAGAAACAAGGCCAGCATTATATGAAAGAGCCTTGATCCTCTTTAAGTCAGCCAACTTAGGGGAAAACTCAATAGAGCATTTGAAAAGAGGTATCATTGAAGGGAGTCTTTCACCCCAAACACAGAGATTAGTACCGGTAGGAATCTTACCAGAAACAAAATGTCTACAAGTGTGGAGAAATGTCCATTCTTCCTTTCTGTTTAATATACATAAGGATTTGGCTTGGAAAGCAGCTCATAGTTGTCTTCCAACAAGAGCCTTTCTTATGCGAAGGCGATGCACACGCAGTGATAAATGCCCAAGAGTGAGTTGTACCGATGTTGAAAATGTTGCCCACCTTTTTTGGTACTGTCCCTTTGCACAGATGGTGTGGGGAATTTTAAGAACTTGGTTAACGGATCTGTATAGAGACCCCAGTGAAAATGATGTTTTATATGGTGACTTTGATCCTATAGATAATGATAAATGTGAAAGATGGTGGGCTGCCATTAATTGTGTCAAAGAAGGGATCTGGAAGTGTAGAAACTTAATGGCCTTCAAAAAATTTGATGTATCACCGGATAGAGTGGCAAGGGTTGGCCTCACAGGTGTTCGGGACTACATACTCAGAGATAGAGGGAAGTTTAAGGAAGTAGAAGTAAATAAGATGTGGAAAATTGTGAATGGTTTGATAATAAATGAACTGAATAATTTTAAAATGAATATGGAAATGTATATTTAAAAGAAAATCCCTTAGATATAGGAGATGATTTGTTGTAATGTTTTTTTTTAAATTATTGTGTTTGTGTAATTGATAATATGTCTGTAATTTTGTATGGAATCTAATAAAGCTTCAAAAAAGAAAAAAAAAAAAAAAAAAAGGTTCACCCAGGGCGAGGCTAAGCCATTGCACTTCGGTTGTGCTGACCCCTGCGAATTCCCCAAATGTGGGAATCTCGACTGCATAATTTCTGGTAGTGGGGGACTGCGTTCGCGCTCTCCCCTCATCACTGTGTTGAAGAAAAACAGATGGGTCCTTTGCTGCGATCGAAGTGCTGTGCTGTGCCGTATGCCAATTTCCGAGTAAACGTGATTGTTGAAATGTTCTTTTTCAGGCCTTTGGTCACTTTTGCAGTTTGTCCAGAAAGTGGCAGCAGTGTTTCCTGCATGCTTAGAAATGCCAGGTACCTGTGATCCTGATGGCAGTGAAAAGTGGGTGTGGCCTTTTAGATGGGACCAAATGAATTGTGGGCTCTCTGAGATTGGTCTTTCTTTGTGGAAGAAATGTGCTCTTAGACATTCTTCTGTTGCTAGCATGCACAGGTTTTAGGCTTTTATGCGGTTGCTGGGCTGCGTTTGCTTTCTCACTGACCGAAAGGCACTGAACTCTGGCATTATGCGTTTTGGGCACCGTCAACCGGAGTGCTGTGTCTGTGACTGACCGCATTGCCTCTGACACTTCCAACTCATACTTACCTGGCAGGGGAGATACCATGATCAAGAAGGTGGTTCACCCAGGGCGAGGCTAAGCCATTGCACTTCGGTTGTGCTGACCCCTGCGAATTCCCCAAATGTGGGAATCTCGACTGCATAATTTCTGGTAGTGGGGGACTGCGTTCGCGCTCTCCCCTCATCACTGTGTTGAAGAAAAACAGATGGGTCCTTTGCTGCGATCGAAGTGCTGTGCTGTGCCGTATGCCAATTTCCGAGTAAACGTGATTGTTGAAATGTTCTTTTTCAGGCCTTTGGTCACTTTTGCAGTTTGTCCAGAAAGTGGCAGCAGTGTTTCCTGCATGCTTAGAAATGCCAGGTACCTGTGATCCTGATGGCAGTGAAAAGTGGGTGTGGCCTTTTAGATGGGACCAAATGAATTGTGGGCTCTCTGAGATTGGTCTTTCTTTGTGGAAGAAATGTGCTCTTAGACATTCTTCTGTTGCTAGCATGCACAGGTTTTAGGCTTTTATGCGGTTGCTGGGCTGCGTTTGCTTTCTCACTGACCGAAAGGCACTGAACTCTGGCATTATGCGTTTTGGGCACCGTCAACCGGAGTGCTGTGTCTGTGACTGACCGCATTGCCTCTGACACTTCCAACTCATACTTACCTGGCAGGGGAGATACCATGATCAAGAAGGTGGTTCACCCAGGGCGAGGCTAAGCCATTGCACTTCGGTTGTGCTGACCCCTGCGAATTCCCCAAATGTGGGAATCTCGACTGCATAATTTCTGGTAGTGGGGGACTGCGTTCGCGCTCTCCCCTCATCACTGTGTTGAAGAAAAACAGATGGGTCCTTTGCTGCGATCGAAGTGCTGTGCTGTGCTGTGCTGTGCTGTATGCCAATTTCCGAGTAAACGTGATTGTTGAAATGTTCTTTTTCAGGCCTTTGGTCACTTTTGCAGTTTGTCCAGAAAGTGGCAGCAGTGTTTCCTGCATGCTTAGAAATGCCAGGTACCTGTGATCCTGATGGCAGTGAGAAGTGGGTGTGGTCTTTTAGATGGGACCAAATGAATTGTGGGCTCTCTGAGATTGGTCTTTCTTTGTGGAAGAAATGTGCTCTTAGACATTCTTCTGTTGCTAGCATGCACAGGTTTTAGGCTTTTATGCGGTTGCTGGGCTGCGTTTGCTTTCTCACTGACCGAAAGGCTCTGAACTCTGGCATTATGCGTTTTGGGCACCGTCAACCGGAGTGCTGTGTCTGTGACTGACCGCATTGCCTCTGACACTTCCAACTCATACTTACCTGGCAGGGGAGATACCATGATCAAGAAGGTGGTTCACCCAGGGCGAGGCTAAGCCATTGCTCTTCGGTTGTGCTGACCCCTGCGAATTCCCCAAATGTGGGAATCTCGACTGCATAATTTCTGGTAGTGGGGGACTGCGTTCGCGCTCTCCCCTCATCACTGTGTTGAAGAAAAACAGATGGGTCCTTTGCTGCGATCGAAGTGCTGTGCTGTGCTGTGCCGTATGCCAATTTCCGAGTAAACGTGATTGTTGAAATGTTCTTTTTCAGGCCTTTGGTCACTTTTGCAGTTTGTCCAGAAAGTGGCAGCAGTGTTTTCTGCATGCTTAGAAATGCCAGGTACCTGTGATCCTGATGGCAGTGAGAAGTGGGTGTGGCCTTTTAGATGGGACCAAATGAATTGTGGGCTCTCTGAGATTGGTCTTTCTTTGTGGAAGAAATGTGCTCTTAGACATTCTTCTGTTGCTAGCATGCACAGGTTTTATGCTTTTATGCGGTTGCTGGGCTGCGTTTGCTTTCTCACTGACCGAAAGGCACTGAACTCTGGCATTATGCGTTTTGGGCACCGTCAACCGGAGTGCTGTGTCTGTGACTGACCGCATTGCCTCTGACACTTCCAACTCATACTTACCTGGCAGGGGAGATACCATGATCAAGAAGGTGGTTCACCCAGGGCGAGGCTAAGCCATTGCACTTCGGTTGTGCTGACCCCTGCGAATTCCCCAAATGTGGGGAATCTCGACTGCATAATTTCTGGTAGTGGGGGACTGCGTTCGCGCTCTCCCCTCATCACTGTGTTGAAGAAAAACAGATGGGTCCTTTGCTGCGATCGAAGTGCTGTGCTGTGCTGTGCCGTATGCCAATTTCCGAGTAAACGTGATTGTTGAAATGTTCTTTTTCAGACCTTTGGTCACTTTTGCAGTTTGTCCAGAAAGTGGCAGCAGTGTTTCCTGCATGCTTAGAAATGCCAGGTACCTGTGATCCTGATGGCAGTGAGAAGTGGGTGTGGCCTTTTAGATGGGACCAAATGAATTGTGGGCTCTCTGAGATTGGTCTTTCTTTGTGGAAGAAATGTGCTCTTAGACATTCTTCTGTTGCTAGCATGCACAGGTTTTAGGCT
>SEMN01002291.1:0-11601 GCA_005408345.1 Macquaria australasica
AACTCATAACTGCACATACACCGCACTGCAGTTGTTCCAGAGGAGAGAGTTTCATTGGAGCATTTCATTATTCTCTCATATGTGTGCACAACATATATGATACGTGGCTCTCTGTGGCTCAGGACAGATGTAGTGATGAATAACCCATATGCTGAGATCAGACCAGGTGTAAAATCAGCTTATAACTCAATAATTCCTCCTAATTAGTTTCCAATTTGTGGAATTAAGGCATTTTCTTCGGTGTCATCAGCTGCAGCAGCCAGCAGAGGACGATTAGTGACATGTTACACAGATAAACTGTGGAACATAATCTGCATTCACAACATGGCAGCAACAACCCTAAAGGTTGTACCTACCTTTAGAGGTGGGTCTGATGCAACATGTGACTTGAACCTGAAAATGAAAATGAGACCTGAGAGTTAAGGTTGATGTAAAAGCAAGAAAAAAACCTGAGAGTGGGTTGTTTTACACAACAGAGCCAGAATAAGATAAGATTGCATGATGCAACATTCTTCCCTCTTATATATAGATTATTTGTTTCATTTATGGTTTATTATTTCTACTTATGCTTTAGGGTTCACTTACATGATTTAAGGGACAAGTTTAAAGATTTTTTTTCTTTTGTGATGTATTTTCTTCTCATTTATTCTCCACTGATCTTAATTTGAGGCCAGAATACAATACAACAGAATACAATAAAAAATTACTTTGAAATTGCATCTTTAATTCAAATAATTCATGCAAGATCACAGAAAGTTATTATACATAAAACTAAACATAAGAAAAAGCATCACAGCCATTCACATACATTAATTAATTAATTCATTCATTCATAGTTGTAGCTCAGTCATTTGACTATAATGGTGACAATACAGAGTATTGTTGTTAAGCAAATTAATATAAGTACATTGCGTAAGATTCACGATGGTTTGCCATGGCCACCATGATTATTGGTATTTATTATTCCACCTTTGTTGACACAACTTCTCCATGTTAAAAACAGCTGCCGTCAGTGGAGAAACTACAGGCTGATACACCAGGGGACACAATATCTTTTCACTACAGTACATTTTACATCCTCATGGATAAAGGTTCTTGTTCTTGCAAATCAGATAAATGTTCAGTGAGTCTGACACTGTGGTTAATGATCTCTGTTTCATTAATCAGTCGTTCACTTGGTTAAAAGGATTCCTCTGATTCCATAAAATAATTTTGACACGTAGAAATATACATATTTTATGGTTGATGATATAGATAATCACTCTTTATCAGCAGAATGAATTCTAGTTCTATCACACAGACACACAGGGGGAATAAAATATTGTGATTATTATTACTTTGGCAGATGGCCAGGACAGAGCCAGAGACAGAAAGGTAGTTTATGCGTGAATAAGGTTCTGCCTCTTTGCTCTGTAGAGGAGACCTCTCTTTCATTACGCTGATCCCCTCCGCTAAAGCAGATAAAGTCAAGTTGACAGAATCAATGCAGTCATTTAATTAGCATTTCACTCAAAATATGAGGTCATTGCTCAATTTTCAAGTGAAAGTACTAATTGATTTAAAGGTCAGGGAACCTTCATTCATTATTATTAGAGTGAATTACAGGATATTCAGATCATAAAGCGTTGTAGTTTAAGAATAACACGTGTTAAGGATGATGGAGGAAAAAGAAAGGCAATACAAGGGGAAACAAACAATATCGGCCACCTCAGACTAACATGATAATGCCGTTTCATTCCTGTAACCCTGACAGCTCATATACTACATGTTCCTGCCTCAGATGAATGAATAAGTATTCAAAAAAATACAAAAAGACATTTTATCCTTTCAAAATGTAATTTAATATACATTCTTATGTGTATGGATAAATGTTTTTGATAGAGGCTGTTTAATGAGTGAAGAGATTCAAAATAATTATTTGACAGCTAATGGTTTGATGGATGAGTGGGTAGATGTTATCACGAAAAGAGAGCTTGACCTTTAATTCAATTCAATTCAGTTTTATTTATATAGCGCCATATCATAACAAAGTTATCTCAGGGCACTTTTCGAATAGAGCAGGTCTAGACCGACTCTTTATATTTACAGAGACCCAACAGTTCCCACCATGAGCAAGCACTATGCGACAGTGGCAAGGAAAAACTCCCTTTTAACAGGTAGAAACCTCGAGCAGAACCAGGCTCAAGGTGGAAGTTCACCGGTGGGGTTGAAGGGGGAGGGGGGAGCGGGAGAGAGAGAGCAGGAGGAAAGAACATACAGCAGCACAGTACAGTTCCACATAGAGATGTAAAGTAATAGTTGTGGTGATGGTATTGATGTTAACACCAACAGAAATAATACTAAGAGCAACATTATAATAGTAATACTAATAATAACAGCAATAACAGTAATAGCAGGTGCAGAGCAGGAGCACGGGGGCAGCAGGTGGCTGCAACCATAGATCCAGACTCTACAGCTCCAGAGGCAGAAACACCTGCAGAAAGCAACAGAAAGAGAGAGGAGAGAGAGAGAGAGAAAGCACACAACTCTGGGAAGAAGTTGAGTTAGTAACAAGCATTGATGGGATATGAGGGAGGAGAGAGGAGCTCAGTGCATCATAGGAAGTCCCCTGGCAGTCTAGGCCTATATCAGCATAACTAAGGGGGGCCTCAGGGGTCACCTGAGTCAGCCCTACTATAAGTTTTATCAAAGAGGAAAGTCTTAAGCCTACTCTTAAATGTGAGGAGGGGGTCTGCCTCCCGTACACAAACTGGGATCTGGTTCCACAGAAGAGGAGCTTGATAGCTGAAGGCTCTGGCTCCCATTCTACTTTTAGAGACTCTAGGAACCACAAGGAACCCTGCATTCTGGGAGCGCAGTGCTCTAGTGGGGTAATAGGGTACTATGAGCTCTTTAAGATATGATAGTGCCTGACCATTTAGGGCTTTGAAGGTGAGGAGAAGGATTTTAAATTCTATTCTGGATTTTACAGGGAGCCAGTGTAGAGAAGCTAATATTGGAGAAATATGATCTCTTTTTCTGGTTCTTGTCAGTAAACGTGCTGCAACATTCTGAATCAGCTGGAGAGTCTTATGGGATTTATTGGGGCAGCCTGATAATAGAGAGTTGCAATAGTCCAGCCTAGACGTAACAAAGGCATGGACTAGTTTTTCTGCATCTTTTTGAGATAGGATGTGCCTGATTTTTGCAATGTTGCGTAAATGAAAAAAGGCAGTTCTTGAAGTTTGTTTTTATGTGGGAGTTAAAAGGACATCCTGATCCAAAGATAACTCCAAGATTCACTTCTGGTTTAAGCTGGAGGCAAAGAGACGTACCATCTAGAAGAAACTATATCTTTAGATAATGTGTTTGAGAAAGGTGTTGGGGCCAAAATACAATAACTTCGGTTTTGTGTCTAGGTTTAACATCAGAAAAATTACAGGTCATCAGGTTTTTTATGTCCTTAAGGCATGCTTGAAGTTTAGCTAATTGATTAGTTTCATCTGGCTTGATCGATAAATATAATTGGGTATCATCTGCATAACAATGAAAATTTATGGAGTGCTTCCTAATAATATTGCCTAAAGGAAGCATATACAAGATAAATAGAATTGGTCCAAGCACAGAACCTTGTGGAACTCCGTGACTAACTTTGGCGTGCATAGAGGATTCATCATTAGCGTGTACAAACTGATATCGATCTGATAAATAGGATTTAAACCAGCTTAGTGCAGTACCTTTAATGCCAATAAAATGTTCTAGTCTCTGTAATAGAATGTGATGGTCAATGGTATCGAATGCAGCACTAAGATCTATTAAGACAAGTACAGAGACAAGTCCTTTGTCTGATGCAATTAGAAGGTCATTTGTAACTTTCACCAGTGCTGTCTCTGTGCTATGATGCACTCTAAATCCTGACTGAAATCCTCAAACAGCTTGTTGTTGTGTAGAAAGTCACACAACTGATTGGCGACTGCTTTCTCAAGGACCTTAGAGAGAAAAGGAGGGTTAGATATAGGTCTATAATTTGACAAAATCCCTGGATCAAGAGTGGGCTTTTAAAGAAGAGGCTTAATTACAGCTACTTTAAAGGACTGTGGCACATAGCCTTTAAATAAGGACAGATTGATCATATCTAGTACATAAGTGCTAACTAAGGGTAAAATTTCTTTAAGCAGCCTAGTTGGGATGGGGTCTAAGAGACACGTTGATGGCTTAGATGAGGAAATCATGGAAGTTAGTTGATTACGGTTGATGGGAGAAAAGCAGTCTAAATGTATAGGTTTTACAGTTGTTTCTAAAGTTCCTGTGTTTGAAGATAAGTCGAGAATTGCCAACTGAGAACTGAGGAGGTGCTGAATTTTTGTCTCCTAATAGTTCTAATTTTATCATTAAAGAAGCTCATGAAGTCATTACTACTGAGGTCTATAGGAATACATGGCTCAACAGAGCTGTGACTCTCTGTCAGCCTGGCTACAGTGCTGAACAGAAACCTGGGGTTGTTCTTATTTTCCTCTATTAATTATGAGTAGTAAGCTGCTCTGGCATTACGGAGGGCCTTCCTATAAATTTTAAGACTAACTTGCCAGGCTAAACGTGATTCTTCCAGATTGGTGGAACGCCAATTCCTTTCAAGTTTTCGCGATGTTTGTTTTAATTTGCGGGTTATACCATGGAGCTAACCTCCTCTGTTTTATTATCTTCTTTTTTAGAGGGGCGATAGAGTCGAGTGTTATTCGTAGTGAGCCTGCAGCACTATCAACAAGATGATCAATTTGGGATGGACTAAAGTTAGTATTGGAGTTGTCTGTTATATTGAGACATGGAACTGAATTTAATGCCGATGGAATCACTTCCTTAAATTTAGCTACAGCACTATCAGATAGACATCTAGTGTAGGAATGTTTGCCTGATGGCGTGTAGTCCAGTAATAGGAATTCAAAAGTTAATAAAAAATGGTCTGATAAAAAAGAATTCTTTGGAAAAACTATTAGATGTTCAATTTCAATCCCATAAACAAGAACAAGGTCGAGGGTGTGGTTAAAACAGTGAGTGGGTTTATGTACACTCTGACAGAAGCCAATCGAATCTAATAATGAGATAAACGCAGCACTAAGGCTATCATTTTCCACATCCACATGAATATTAAAATCACCTACAATAATTATTTTATCTGTTTTAAGGACTAAACCTGATAGGAACTCTGAGAATTCAGATAAAAATTCAGAGTACGGTCCAGGAGCTCGGTACACTATAACAAATAGAATTGGCTGTAGTGTTTTCCAGGTTGGGTGTGAAAGGCTAAGAACAAAGCTTTCGAACGAGTTATAATTTAATTTAGGTTTAGGTTTGATTAATAGGCTTGAGTCGAAGATGGCTGCAACTCCACCTCCTCGGCCTGTGCTTCGAGGAATGTGAGTATTAATGTGACTGGGGGGAGTGGATTCATTTAGGCTAACATATTCACCTTGACACAGCCAGGTTTCATTAGACAGATTAACATCAAGTCTTTTATACAGTCTTACACAGTTTAGTCACTGAGGGTTAAAAATGAAATTACATTATGTGTCAACATTTATTTATTAATTGTGTTTTCTATTGGACCTTTGATTTCTGAGATGATGATGAACCCTGAAAAGATTACGCCATTGATACTGCAATATCATAGATACTGATTCAATTCAATTAACTTTTATTTATATAACGCCAAATCATAACAGAGGTTATCTCCGGGCACTTTGCATATAGAGCGGGTCTAGACCGTACTATTTATAGTATTATAAAAAACAAATATTCTATTCTATTCCAGTTCAAATGTTCAAAGACCCGTAATAATTGCTACAAGTTAAAGACAAATTTGATGCACATATTCTAATGAAGCATAGTGTAAGTTCAATAAGGAAGACTGACTATCTTCATGCTTACCCTGTTTATTATTTACTCTCCCTCGCTCTGTCTGTACCCGCTTCCAACTCAGTCAGCTGACTGAGGGCGTTCACTCTTTCAGTTAAACCAATCTGATTTCACTACAACCTCTGTGAGCCAATCATCTCATTGCCATCAAAGTTTAAAAACTGTTTCTTCCTCTGCTGCTGTCAGCTGTCATTTCAGTGTCAGATCGATGCAACCCTCCTCCACCCCATTCACCTCCAGTTTTCATCAGTCTTCTCAGTTGGTCCTTCCACTGAGCTCATCAGAAGTCCCACTCGACATCTCATCCATCCAGATCTTCAGCCATTGCTCTTCACCTCCTCACCACCACGAGTCTCTAGACTCCATCGTGGGGATATTCCTGTACAGCTCATGGCATCACTACCCCTTAAAATAATGATGTCATGATGGGGTCTAAGCACCAAAGGTCAATAGATTTAAGATTGAAGATCTTTACATGTAAGATGTGCAGTGAAATGAAAAATGGCAATGCCCACAGAGACAGCGCAGAACAAAAAGCAACCACAACGATACAAAATAAATTATAACATTTACAATAATATGAATACATACATTTATATTTTTAATATATATTAAAATATATGTGCGGGCATGAGATGATGAGTATGTGGAACTTAACGGGGGCCTGCGTGACTGCGGAGGCGCTTGCCTTACTGCAACAGCTGGAAGTCTGTTGTTGGGGTGGTGAGGATCATTCATGATCCTACAGGTTCTGGTTCTGTACCACTTGGTGTATAAGTCCTGCAGGGAGGGGAGTGTAAGCTGCTCACCCTCTCCACAGTATTCCCATTAACCCTCAGTGGCGTGTACGTCCTCCTTTGTTGAGCTCTCCTAAAGTCCACAATCAGCTCCTTGGTTTTTTGTTGTTTAAATCTTATTATACTTTAAGCATCTCTGCAATTAAGTCTCTCCTGATCAAACTGTTGTTGCTATAAAATTTGCCTCTGCGACCCTTAATGTATACATATATTAGATTTTTCTACAGTTTTTCCTGTCTTTTTCATGTTTGTGTATGTAATTCTTTATATTTTATAGGAGACACATTTATTGTTGTGCTGTTTTTAACACATAAAGAAACATGGCAATACATTTTTCGCCTCCGTGTTTTCTCATCAGCCCAGGTGTGAATTGGTCCTCCATCCACCCATCCTGTTAGTCTGACTCTGTTATTCTTAGTCGGCCCGTCTGCCACTGTGGTCCCCCCGGACGCTATGCCTTCAGACAGACAGTTCCCATCGGACAAACCATTCTTACCTCCCATCCAGACAGGATGGATTAAATTGGTCATGGTGGAATTTAGCTGCATTGTGTTTAATTAACACCGGACGTCATTCTATAAGAGCTGCTAGGAGACCTAAACATCCCAAGGTTCCCATTTGGCTCATCGGAGTGATGTTAGATGACAAAGTGCAATATGGAAACTGTCTGAAGCTGAAACTGATTTAGGAACGTTCCTAAATTTATACATACATGCCCAACAAGAGTTAGACAATAAACTGTTTATTAGACTTGTTGCTACTTAAATGTTTGTGAGCTGCATTTACTTAACTTAAGTTGTTATGAGATAGCTTGCACCTGAGTCCCTGAAAAGCCTTTATTTGTGGAATAATCAATTTTCTATCATTTTAACAAGCTCTTCTGCTGTACATTTAGTGCAACACACCTCACAGATAATATTCATGTGACGTTACGGATGTGTCAAAAACAGATGCTTTAAAGAGCCACCAGCCCATTTGTTTTTTGTCTTTTGCACTTCCATTTAATTTAATTATCAGTAAACAGCTGTGGTGGTTTATTTAAAAAAAAAATAATAATAATAATAATAATTTAAATGTTGGCAAAAAATGATAAATAACCCATTTGGTGTTAATAAGAATTTGAGATTTTTGTATGTGCTACGGAAGATTTGAGCCTCTGCCATGCTGTAACCACCAGCACCACTGACTGAGTATTTTGGAGAGGTGACAGTCTACCCCAAGTGTGTGAAGCAATCAACAAATCATTTTTTTTCTCTTTTCTTAACGTATTTACTTTTTTAAATTTCGTGCATTTATACCGTGGTGTTTCTAGGGCCAGTCTGTCATTGATCATTGATTTTATGTAGGCTACATTGATAAGTATTTTTTTGTTTAAATCATTTCATCTTTGGTTGAAATTAACCAAAACTGTTTCATTTATCAGAATTTTTCATTTTAAATCTTGTCATCATGTTTAACTAAATAAAATACAATTAATCCTAATATTAGTTCATGTCATAATGTCTATGTTTACATGCACAGAGAATTACTGAGACTTCTACAACGTGTGTGAAATAAACAAAAATGATGAAGTGAGTGCAACTTGTCTGAACTGTTTGTAGACTGTGTGTTTCATCCAGTTCTATGGATGTAGCAGGTGCTCCTCCCTGTCCTCCCTCAGGTCCTCATCGGGGTGGACGGGTTTCCTGGGCAAGATCAGAAGAGTCAGAAGAGAGCAGGTGGAAGAGAGGGACGGACATAAAGCTGTACGTCTGTGACCTTCTCAGACCTCAGCTACTTTGTGGAGGGCAGGAGATGACAAAAAGAAAGAAGACAGCATAAAGAAAGAAAAAGAGTAAGGAGAGAGGGGAAGAGAAAGACAGGAGGCTGTGAACAGATGAGGAGAAGGAGAAAGAGCAAAAAAATAGAGTGAAAAAGGGGAGAGTGACTTGACAAAGACAATCCCTGGGGTTGTCCTCGCTCTGTATGTGTGTGTGTGTGTGTGTGTGTGTGTGTGTGTGTGTGTGTGTGTGTGTGTGTGTAATGAGCATAGTGGGCTGTTGAAGCGCTCATGTTGAATCCCTCAAACAGAAAAGAGACAATAGTGTGGCTGCGAAGGGAGGAGAGAGAGAGAGAGAGAAGTCGTTATGGACACAATAACACATACATATGTAGGCAGGCCCATGCACACACACACACTCCTAGTGAATCAGTGAGCTGAAACTGTCACAGTGAGAGAAGGTTCCAGTGGGTGCCAAGTTGTGTCCCTGTGGATTAGAAAAGTGCTGGTGGCATTTGATATGCACGCACACACACACACACACACACACACACACACACACACACACACACACGCACACACACACACACACACACACACAAACAGCTAAAGGCTCAAACTATTGTCCATAGCAGGATATTCACAAACCCCCAGCTGCTACCTCTCTCCCTCTCAGTCTGCTTTCTAATTAGTTTGAAGCTTTTGCTATCATCTTACCATGTGCAGAAGTTCTGGCTTCTAAAAATGATGTTTACTGTGTTATGACATTTAATATAAAAGGATGTTACTCCTGGTCACACTACTAATATTCTTTTTTTAATATACTGCCGCCCTCCTGTATTTAAGTAAACATTAGAAACACATTTCAATATAATGCAGCATCACTAACCAAAGCCTCCAAAATTGACCATAGAGTTGAATCAAATCCTCTCTGATTAGTATCTCAGTGTATATTTGAAGGCAATCTTTTCTTTCCAGGATCTTCATTGTTAGCATGATGTTACTACAATGTTAGCCAATACACCAACCAAAAGTCAATTTTGCTCCAATACTCTTTCTGTACAAAAAACTGAAACATTTAGTGCAAAACCTACCAGAATGGTAGGGGTGGATGTCCCAACCCAACAAACGCCACTGTTCCTGTTGGATTTGAACACCATTTCAATTTTTTTTTTTTTTTTTGCTTGGTCTGGTTTGAATTACAGGTTTAGGTTTTAGATTTTCATTTTACATCTTCCATAAACCTTTAGATTATTCTTATTTTCTTCTCCTAGTCACAGAAAGAACGTGTGTTGTTGACCACTAACCACACAGTGATACATTTCAAGAATGACTGAGAACTTGGGGATGACCCCACTCATTCACACATTCCTTGTCAAACAAGTAATTTTGGATAATTTTGCAAAAGCAGGTAACTCTTATTGCTTGGTTCAAGTTGGGGAAATATACATTTTCAAAAAGCCAACATGGACAGATGACATGACACAACATGTGAACCCAAGATTTCAGCTGTACATACCCATCTACCTCCATGACCTCCACACATATTGGACACTGTAAGACACTGTTCATGTACTGCAGAAGACTAGGCTTACACTACTCTGACTATGCATATTCTGCCAGACATGCTACCATAATACTGTCTCATAACATTACTAATATAAAACATTATAATAAAATAGTGTTCTAGAAGAAAAGGGCACACCTTCATGAAAGATGGGGGTGATGGCTCTTTTTTACATGGGGAATTCATTTTGTACAGGTACAGAGGGTATGTCACCCTCTGTTATCATCCCTCGACTGATGACTGTCTCGTCTGAGTTAAGCTTCAGAAGAATTTACTCTCAGGGTATGTACTGATCTTGTCTTCTTCACTGCGATTGGCAGGCCCTAACCTTAACATAAGCATCTGTGACCTAAACCAAAATGTAAGCACTTGATTGTTGTAGCTTGTTGGAAACTTGGGAGTAAGTGCTGCGTAAGTAGCAGGGGGTAGGGCAAGTAGATTCACAATATGTATTAAGTACTAGTGTTGATATGGTCACTGCTGGGAAATGTTTTGCACACTTGGTGCTTTCACACCTAACCTGTTTGGTTTGGTTCAAACAGACCCGGGTGTGTTTGCCTGGTTGGTTCAGTTTGTTTGGGAAGGTGTGAAAGCTGTCAATCAAACTCTTGTGTGGTCTAAACAACCGAACCGAGAACCCCTGAAAAGGGGTGCTCTCTGGCCAAACTTTTAAGGAAATATTATAGTACCGGATGCTGCTTTGCAGTCTAATAATGCTCATAATCAGTTGTTTCTTGGTGAGCTCTTTGTGACTCCAGAGAACATACAGTAAAATGCAACATGACCTGCTGTCAGTCTCCAGAATTAGATTTTCATCACATAGCTCCATGTAGCGCTGATGATGCAGGATAAAAGCTGCCAAAACTGTCCAATCACTGAGTTATCTATCATGACATATGAATTCATGCTCACAGCCCTTGGCAACAATCAGTCATTTTGTTCCTTGGTCCAGACCAAATGAACCAAAACACAGCCGTGAAAGCAAGCCCATATATCCACCCATTCACCCATCCATTTTTTATCCAATTTTATCTTATTCTTGTCAAGGTCTGGTGGAAGCAGTGCTAGCAGAGCTGTCTAATCATCCTTTTCTCAGACTACATCCTCTAAGTCCTCCTGAGGATTCTCACATGTTAAGACGCCAAATCCCAAAGTAATTCAAAACTATCTCAACTGGCTTGATTCCTTCAATGCAAAGAAGCAGTGTCTTGATACTCTGGTCCTCCTGAATCGCTGAGAGTCTCACACTGTCACATAGAGTGAGACCTTCCACCCTGCAAAGAAACCTCATCTCTGCTGTTTGTACTGTACCTGTGATCTCATTCTCTTGTTCACTACCCAGACCCTGTGATCATAGAGCGGATAGGAACAAAGATTGGCCAGTAAATTAAGAACTTTGTTTTTGTGGCTGAACTCTCATCATAATCTTTTGGGCTGTGGTGATGACCCTCTGGAGCGCTTTCCTGTCTGCAGCTGTCCAGCTGGAGAACCACACACAGATGCAGTAAGTCAAAACGCTCTCTATGGAGCAACGATAAAAGGACACCAGCAGATTTTGTGTGAGGTGGTTATTCCTGAGTACTCTC
>SEMN01002292.1:0-11586 GCA_005408345.1 Macquaria australasica
AGGCTGCAGAGAATGCGGCTGGGCGAGAGCAGGCTCTGGAGGCTGCAGAGAATGCGGCTGGGCGAGAGCAGGCTCTGGAGGCTGCAGAGGCTGCGGCTGAGCGAGAACAGACTTGGGAGGCCGCATGGGCTGCGGCTGGGCAAGATCAGTCACTAGAAGCTGTAGCTGAGGCTGACAGCTAAACTGCTGGGGCGCCGGAGGCTGCTGAGACTGACAGCCGGACTCTGGAGCAGGAGACTGCGACGGCAGCCGGATGGGTTCTGAAGCATGAGGCAGCGCTGGCGGCTGCTCGGCGGGCACTGGAGGCTGCTGCGGCAGCTGGACGGGCACTGGAGGCTGCTGCGGCAGCTGCACGGGCACTGGAGGCTGCTGCGGCAGCTGCACGGGCACTGGAGGCTGCTGCGGCAGCTGCACGGGCACTGGAGGCTGCTGCGGCAGCTGCTCGGGCACTGGAGGCTGCTGCGGCAGCTGCACGGGCACTGGAGGCTGCTGCGGCAGCTGCACGGGCACTGGAGGCTGCTGCGGCAGCTGCACGGGCACTGGAGGCTCTGGAAGCTGCACGGGCACTGGAGGCTCTGGAAGCTGCGGCTGCAGCTGGACATGGGCCGGCTCTGTAGGCTGCGGCGGCAGCTGGAAGGACACAGGAGGCTGCGGCGGCAGCCTCTGGACAGACACTGGAGGCAGAGCTGGTGTAGAGTAGACGGTCGACTCGGGAACAGGATCCGGCGTGGACTGGACCGCCGGCTGGAGAGCAGGAGTTGATGTCGGCTGGTTAGTCCACCGGGTCCGTGGGGCAGGAGTCGGCCGGACCACCGACTCCGGAACGGGATCTGGCGTTGGCTGGACTGGAGTAGAAGTTGGCTGGACCGCCGACTGGAGAGCAGGTGTCGGCCGGACCGCCAACCGGGAATCATGAGCAGAAGCTGGCCGGTCCGCCGACTGAAGAGCAGGTGTCGGCCGGACCGCCAACGGAGAGTCATGAGCACAAGCTGGCCGGACCGCCGACTGAAGAGCAGGTGTCGGCCGGTTCGCCAACCGGGAATCATGAGCAGAAGCTGGCCGGTCCGCCGACTGAAGAGCAGGTGTCGGCCGGACCGCCAACGGAGAGTCATGAGCACAAGCTGGCCGGACCGCCGACTCAAGAGCAGGTGTCGGCTGGTTCGCCAACCGGGAATCATGAGCATAAGCCGCTTGAACCTTTGCCCGGGACTCCAGGACCAGACGGTAAGCGGCTAGTAGCGGTGAGTTGGGGTGGAACGCCTGAGCTGGCAGCGGAGGCTCCGCGGCGTCGGACTGCTGAGATCGCGGACGGCGTCGGGAGTCCCGACTACCACCTCCTCCGCGGGTGCCCGGACAAATGGCCAGCCGGGTGCCCTCAAAGGGAGAGGGAGACTGTTCCCTCACCGGAGGCTCTATCCCCAGGAGTATGCAGAATGACTCCGCGGGGGTTAATGGAGCCCGATAGTCCCGCAGGCGAGGGTGACTGTCCGCTGGGTCCAAATTGGTTCGAGTCATTCTGTTAAGAAATGCCTTCGAGGCAGCTCTGCCACGACAAGCCATTAGGGAAGCAGGGAGAGGACCCAAATGCAGACAGATGCAGGCAGGCGAGGAGGCTGAAGAGTCCAAAGGTTTATTTTAACTTCAAGGAAAAACTTACAATAGCGAGAACTGACTCGCAGGGGAACACCAGGAACGCAACACGATCACGAGGAACATCACACACACAGCAACAGCAACAATGACTCGACAAAGAACAAAAGAAAGGGGCTGGTATAAATACGAGAGACAACGAGGAAACAACAGGTGAGAGACAAGACACAGGTGAACCTAATCAAACTGGTGGAAAACAGAACAAAGACAGGAAGTAAACCAAAACCATGAACCAAGAACAGACCTTCAAAATAAAACAGGAAACAGAACAAAACAGTGTACACCAGTCCTTGGGATCATGACACATTCACCCTCTAAACTTCTCAGATTGTTTCATATCAATAACCATTCAAATGATCAAATATTTCACAAAAAGCAAAGACTAGAGAAAAAAATGACTACAAATCTGTGTATCAGAACTTAGTTTTTTCTGCTTTCCTCTCCCATTAATCGTCTCACGATCCCTCAGACTTATTTGTGACCCTTATATAAAGTAGTTAAAACTAGCTCCACCTCAACCAGCAGTCAAATGCTGCTTATACATTGATGCATCAGTAGTATTAACAATCTAATAAAGTAATTTATATTAATATACATCACATCGTATATAATATATAGTCACAGGGGACATTTTACTGCAGAACAAGTACTTGTAGGCTACTTATACTAATACGCTAAATACATTTTACTGATAATACATCTGTACTTAAGTAGGATTTTGACTGCAGGACTTTTACTTGTAATGGAGTACGTTTACATTAATGTATTGGTACTTTTACTTTTAGTAAATGATTTGAATACTTGTTTCACCACTGACATTGCAGTGTTGTGAAGGTATACTGGAGAGGTTTTGTTATTCCACAGTGAGGCAGAGAAGGCATCTGTTTATTGACAATTTCATATTCAAATCTGCTGCCTGAGCGTCACAGATGCGATGACGCTTTGGTCACGTGACGAGACGACGGCGCGCGCTCTGATATTCGATTCATTTTCGTGATCCGACCTTTTTGAAACGGTCCTGTGTGAAAGCGTTCAAAATGTTAACAGCATGTCAGTCACTGTTCTTTCAAGTGATCTCCTGACGGGCACATGGGAACATTTGCTCTTCGCTGTTTTAATGGCTCATTCACTCAAGAATACCTCAGTTAAAGAGGTGTTTCAAGTCTTCCAGAGCGACTGTCACGCCCAGCAAAGAGTGGTTCAGAGCAAACGAGTCGTTCGGCTCTCACACACTAACTGTTGCAGCTGCCCGGAAAGCTAGTTTCAGACAGACAACTGGCTAGCCGTACCCAGGACAATAACACGGAGTCGTCGACTAGCTAATGTATTTAGCTACAGCATTTATAAAATTAGCAGGATCCCATCCAGAGCATAAGCAGAAAGTGGATCAAAATTTACCAGAACTGGCAGGTATGTGGACGACATACATTTGGTGCCTTCACTTGCTATTAACAGTGTGTTGGGCAAAACACCGAAAGGTAACTTACGGTAGCTAACTGACTAACCAACCACTTATAGTTAGCACAAGTGACAAAAGCGTTGTCAACTGATGACTGAAAATGTATTATTGTATCTTCAAGTATCACAATAACGTTTAGTGACGATCTCAATATGTCAATAGCTAGCACGGTCGATTATCTTGCTTTTTAGCTAACGCAATTGAATTAAGTGGCGTTGAATGGTCCCCTGGCATATTTCAACCATTGTTTGGGTTTGTTTGGGCATGTATAGGACAATCCAGTTAAACTTGGGTAGCTAGCGGGCCTCGGGGTATTGCCGTTATGTCTCTGTATTTCCTTCCTCTGTGTATTTAGACTGCTATATCAATGCTCGAAGCCTTCTTAAATGCCATATAAATGGGGCTGAATAACATTTGGGCCAAACGATAATTCTAGTTCAACGGGGTGAGGTCAACAGTGGCCGACTGGGATGTTGCTTGTTCAGGGTCTTTTCCAGTCTAATACCACATAGTGGTGCTGGTTCATGGTGAGACCTGGGCTAAATTATCCCGATTACTTGTTTATTGAAACATGACTAAAGGAAGTGGATGAAGTGGCATATGTCAGTGATGAAGGCCCACCCACTAATATTACTAATGTCTGTCTAGTCAGCTCTGAAGCAGTTACTCTGTCTTTATTTGAAGGTATGTGAGACTAGTGTTGGTATGAGCACCACATACACATACACCCCTTTACTGACCACTCTGCTTAGCAAGCTGTACATAGATACGTTGTATTTGAAGAACTCATGAAGTTCTGTGTTGACAATATACCACATTTTTATAGGCGTCCCATCCTATCACACACGTAGGTCAAAGGAGTTCCTCCAGGTCCTATGTCCCACATCAAGCAGTTAAGCTTAGGAAGCATGGGTAATGCATTGTGCATGGTTAGAGCTGCAGACATGCTGCCCATGTTGGCATCTCATACTTTAAGTGACAGCCGCACACTGCCACATGTGGAGTTTCCACATTAAATATATATCAGCTATGACTACTTTTCCAGTCCAGGCCATTTCTAAAATATGTTGTGATATACATGTTATGTTACTGTGTATATATTGTGACTGATTTTGAGTTTGGTCATTGTGTTTCAGATTAGAAATGGAAGGAGATGACTGCAGTTTTCCTCCAGATTCATTGGATGATCACTCGCAAAGAGGAAGTGTTGCTTCTTCTGCAACGCTTTCCCGTGGTACGGAGCAGCAAATACTAAAATAACTCATGGAGGATAAAATCACTCCTCAGTGTTTTCTATCGTGCACTTTTTTTTAATTTGTAGCACAGTTTAAGTTTTGATGTGGTGTTGCTTCTCTTTGGCTTACTTGTCTATGTAATTGTGTTCATTTTTTTGTTTATATGTGTTTGTTCACACAGCTCAAGATGTGCTTATATACGTGTTTGGTGACAGCGCAGTGCACTTATCAGTAGAAGGGCTCGGCAGTGTCACTGTGCAGGAGTTGGGCCGCAGTGTTCGTGAGGCTTTCCATATTCCTGAGTCTGCACAAGAGGCTTTTGCCTTCTGGCTTTGTTCTCCACTGCTCGGTAAGAACTTCTTTCCCCGTACTTTTTACACTCATAAATGCTGCGACTCCTCATCTGGGAATGCTATGATATGAAAATGTTGATGTGGATGCTTCTTTCTTAAAAAGTATCATAGTCTGGCCACAAAATATTCCATAATATATGATATTTTTGGCAGGATGTTAGGCAGGATATGTGTCTACATGCCTGAACAAGCCTAAATGATTTAGCCCAGTATACAGTACTGTGCTGCTTGAATTAGGAAGAAAATGGTACAAGCATGGTTCAGCAATGGTTCAATACAGTATGTTTAATACATGCATTCAACTGTTACAGCAGGAATAATTTAGTTTAAAAATCAAGTCAGTCACAGAAAATGAATTGCTTTTGCTTTGTGGCTTTTCCTTTTGAAATGGCCATTTACTATTTCAAATTATTGTACCTTACATCGATGCAAGCAGCTCCAGTATCACGAAGAATCAGAGCAGGAAAACCAACACATCTCACTGTTACATTTGCCTCCTCCTTACTCCTCAGATTTGCAGTTAAAGGCAAGGCATCAGCCATACAAACTGTGTCGGCAGTGGCAGGACCTGCTGTATCGCTTCACTGAGGCCTCCGAGGAAGACATTTCGCAAGGTGAGAGTTTGGTGTGTATGTCGGTGTGTTTAGTAACTGTATTCTCAGCTTTCCTCAATGAGGACACTTTCTTTGGGAAGTCGTCTGAACAGGAATCCTGGTTTCTTTAATCAAGGTGAGGATCAGAGGACTTGGTTTATAAAGGCAGATTTCTGCTTGAGATACATGATGTCTTGGCCATGTACACTTAACCAGGTTTCTAACGGAGTTCTTACGAGAGCACTGACAAAGACTAAGGACAGAAAGGGTGGCAGCGATTGCAGTGCAATGACAGTAAAGATCATTACTCGTAGTGATGTGCCATGAATCCAGAGTCAGAGTAAAAGTGAAACTGAAATGAAGTCTATATACTGCTGGTTAAACAGTAGATTATTTGTAAAAATGGTTCACAATAAGATAAAGTAAGGCTCTATGACTACAGTCCCCTCACTTTGCCCTTACTTTAAAAACTCCAATCAAAAACAACAAAAAAAGACTACATCCTCTTCAGTCTGCACCATAATATACTGTATCTACAACACATAAAATATGCTAGCTTTGGTTCAAAAATATGTAGTGTGCAGGTGAGACGAGATTACTTACTAGCTGCGTGTAAATGGAAGTTTTACAGTAAATGTGTCCTGATTTTCTGCTGTAACCCGGTTTCTTAAAACAGTGTTTGTCTTTGTATGCCAAGTTTCCTTTTCTGCAGCTGTTCCCTGTGGATTTGTAGCTTACTTATAAATCGTTGATGCTTAGTAGCTTACTCGGGGTAAATAAAGGTAAAAGGGCTGTCAGGTTTGCTTGGAATAAGTAAAAGAAAAAGGTGGGAGTTGACAGTAAAGGCTGGAACCACTCGGAAAGTGAGCGGAGAAGAGATTACAGTTGCTGCTTTTTAGTGAATATTTCTTAGTAAAATAATATAATTGAACAGTTACCACATTAGTTTAGACAACATGAGATTTGGCAACAATTTTGATAAATGATTCATTGTTTCAGTCATTTTTCAAGCAAAAAATGCCAAAACATTACCCAAGTCCAGCTTCTCAGATGTGAAGATTTGCTGTTTTACTTTGTCTTATGTAATATAGTATCTATAGTACAGCATTATTAAGTTAACTGGGAGAAGACAGAACTGAGATGACACAAAAGTTAGATTTTTACAAAGTATGTAGAAATGTTGGTCAACTGTTGGTTACTGCTCTGTCAGAAGTGTGGACTTCCCAATTTTAATAAGTTGTAAATGAGGTGTCAGGCACTGACTCAAAGTCTGGTGTTATTTGTCATTACTTTGACAGTAGATAGAACAGCCCACACTTGTTTGTTTGTGGAGTGGCAGGTCCTTTTTAGATGAACTGGTGACTGCTGCTGCTGCAAAAAAAAAAAGCACATAACAGTGACAGCTTACCACTAATGAAACAAAATCACAAATGTATTGCATAATCACTTAAATGCTGTTGTGTTTTTTTTGTGGAGTAGATGGGGCTTCCACTCACAGTGCAGGGCGATGAGCTGGAGCAGAGTGGGTTGGAGGGGGGCTTGAGTGGTAGATACCACAGTCTTTGTCTCTATACCCTCACTCCTCCACTCTGGGCGCTGGCGCTGAATCTCTTCCAGTGACGACTGGACGAACTGAAAATACGGATGGTCACCTGACCCTAATGTGTCATTGTCCTCTGCTTTTTCCTCAGATGAACCATTTCTCCAGTTCCGTCGGAACGTGTTTTATCCTAAATCTAAAGAGCTGCAGGTACCATTAACCCTAATTCTTGGCAAGAACATTCATTAGACATTATTATCCATCACTGGGTACTCGGAGTCCAAGTTTATAACCCTGTTGACCCACAAAATGCTGAGTGGGCTTTAATGAAGATTTTTGCTGAATGTGTGAAAGTTCTGTTCCTTTTCTATTCAAACATACTGTCCTCAGACTAGCTCTGAGCTAATTCTCCTGATAACTTGTCATGGTCTCACTCCTGAGCAGATAGAAGATGAGGGAGTGTTGAGGCTTCTGTATGAGGAGGCCAGGAACAACATTCTCACGGGTCGATACCCCTGCGATCCCGAGCACTGGACGGGTCTCGGAGCCTTGTCGCTTGCTCTTGATGAGGGAACTGGTCTTGAAGACCAACAATTAACTACTATTATAAGGTAAGTTAGAAAGCTTGGTTAATTAAATGTTTGACCTGGATCTGGATGTGGGTTTTAAATGCGCTTTAATTTTTCATTCTATAGATGATCGCATTGTTGACCCTTCAATTTCTCTTAAAGGAATTGTTTGACATTTTGGCAAATACGCCTTTCTCACCGAGAGGTAGATGAGAAGATCGGTGCCACTCAGTGTATGGCTGCAGCCAGGAGACAGTTAGCTTAGCTTAAAGAGTGGAAACAGGGGGAAACTGCTACCCTGGCTCTGACCAAAGGTCACAAAATCTGCCTACCAGCACCCCTAAAGCTTACAAGATATCACATTATATTTTGTTTGTTTAATTAACTATAGCATAGAAAGTATAGAAACACAGTGACTTCCTTGAGTCTCCACTGATTGCCTGGCAACCTCATGGCAACAACCCCAGGAACATTTTGGGAAGTTCACAGCTGACTCGGTTTTAGTTCGCCTTTTTAGAAAATGAAGAATGTAATGGCCCTGCTGTTAATTTTTTCAAATGGTGAGAGGACGCCTCGCTTCAGCTTAATGTACTAGAAAAAAATCGACACTGTAAGGAGCACAACCAGACTCATGTCCCTCAACCCACGTATTGTAAAGGGCAGCTGGCAGATTGAGCTGCATCAGGTACTTGGGCACAATCAGCGACAGCATGTTGCAATTTGATGGAAATCTAACATTGTGAAAAAGGTCAACAGTGCTTCCTTTGTTTGAGGGGGCTATTGATTCATATTGTGCAACAGCAGCGGTTTTTGATTACTTGTTGGTTTGTAAGTGCCAAGAGAAAGAATGCACATAATGACATATTTGATTGAAGTGGGGTGATCATGGGAATTTTTCTTTGGGAAGCCTCTTGAGACTTGATTGTGATTAAAGGGCCTATATAACACTGCACGTATAATACTGCAATACTAAAGGGGTGCAGTGACTGTTCTTATTTTAGGTTTTCACGACACACGTTAGGCTGCCTACAGTTAGTAGGAATATATATATATATATATATATATATATATATGAGGAAGTCTCATTTGTTTGCTTACAGTGTTGCAATGATGTCTTTTTTTGTTTGTTTTAGGTGTTTAATAATTATTAAACCGAAATACACAATTCAATGTCTGTGCTGCATCAAAGCGAACATTTCTTCAACCCGAAAGTCCAAAAATTGCTTCTTGTTTTCTATCTTTTTCTCTGACCATGAAACTGAACATAATGTGCTAGCTTTCCCAACAACAGAGGAAACACTTTTATCTTCCGTTTATCCTCCACACATAAATGACATGATGTTTAATATGTCCTAAATACAGTTGAATCAAATCTTGATATGACGTGATTGGACCATTGAAAAAACACAACTATTAGCGTGATCTTTTTGAAATCTGCTGACGGAATCATGCTTTTTATTATAACTATTGGTTGCAGATTATATTTTAGACCAAGAGGTTATTTTCAGAGGATCTCTAGGTAATCATCAGTTGACGTCTTTTATGACGCTGAACATCACAAGCTGTCCCACTTGAGGAGATTTTTTTTTTTTTTTTTTTATGTCAGGAGTGGTAGTGATTCAGTAAAGGAGGTCAAAACTCCAGCAACACTTGTACTATAAAGATCTTTATTGTGAGACCAACGCGATTCAGCTTGTGTCCTTCATCAGGGTCATCATAGAACATATTGCGAAGGACGTTTAAATGGGATGAGAATGAAAGGAAAAAATATGTCAGTTGAGGAGAGGAAAGAATCTGTAGCAAGAGAAAAAAAACCCAGAGCAATTAAGGAGAAATGTATTGCAATGCAGGCCGCACAGTACAGTAGCACAAGAAAGTAGATTGCATTGATGTTGTTGTTTCAGCATCCTGTTAATCATACACACAAAGCAACCGAAGCAACAGACAAGATGATTTTCAGAGATATGATGCACTAAATGCATAATACAAACTTCTCTTATCTGCTTTCCACAGAGAGAAGAAGCTGTCTTCGTTTCTCCCCGCACATGTTGCCATGGGGAGTGGAGGTTTGCTCTCCACTCTGAGAGGGAAGTCGAGCCGTCAGGCAGGACTGGAGCAGAAACTCTTGGAGGCGTACAGAAAGATCAGCACATCTGCAGGAAACTCTCCTGAGCCCATGCAGCTCCTACACCAGTACCTCAACACATGTCACACTCTGCCTTATTATGGGTAAGAATTTGTGTAATGAGCCATTTATTCTCTATATTTGTCCACAACAGTTAGTTTTACCTCGAATCTCTTCATATTTATTTGTTTTTAATTAATATGAACTACACAAACAGGAGCGCTTTCTTCCTTGGGGAGATTGACAAACCAGCGCAAGGGATTCTCCAAAGGGGAAAACGCAAAGTTGTCAATGTTGGGATCTGCCTGGAGGGAGTTTATGTGATGGATGTCAAAGAGAAGGTGAGCAGTGGATCATCTTTGGTTGACAGCTCTGTAAAACAACAACCCAATGTGTCTCACTTTGTGCACGTGTGCATGCTTGGATAATCGTCGTGCACACTGCAGAAATGCTGAAAGGTGTTTTCATTTCTCTTCATGAACACTATCCTGATTCCTCAATTCCAACACATTGTCTTGCAGCACGTGCTGCTTGGCCTGCGTTTCAATGAGCTTTCCTGGGACCACAGCTACCCTGAGGAGCAGGGGGACTCGCACATTCTGTGGCTGGAGTTTGATGGAGAGGAAGACGGCACACCTGTCAACAAGTTGCTAAAGATCTACTCAAAACAAGTAAGAAAATGTTTGCGAAATTTACAAATGATGTGATATGATCGTATTTAACGTACATAAACATCTGTATAGTAGAGTGTCATGGCCTCAGAAGTGTGTTGTGTTAATTGGCTGTTTTTGGGTCACACCTGTCATGGTTGACAACTCTGCCATTTCTGCTGTAGTTCGAACCTCAGTTTCAGAACATCTTGCTGCTGGAGAGGGTGACAGATGTAGTCTTCCTATGTGTGTCTCAATTCAAATGTTTTCAACAAGGAGAGGGGATATGCAGCCATCTCTAGAGAGCGCACTGCACCGCTGCCGTGCCCAGTTGTTCCTGGAGGAGCATAACACTTGATTTTAGTGTTGAAACCTAATAGATTTCAAATAACTTTCTGCTCTCACATGTATATCATCCTTACTCAGTGACTGCTGGGTTGAAAAGGCCTGTCTCAACCACCAGATGGTGAAGAGATGTTACATAATGGTAGAGGCAGTAATACATAATCACAGCAGGCCCTAATCCAAGGCTGGAAATGTGACCCTTTATATGCCTGTGGTCACTAATGGACCATTGAAAAGTAAAGTACAGCTCTTTATTATGTATACTTCTAAGGATCAGACTTCATAAATTGTTTTTTTTTTCTTTTTCTGTCGACCAGGCAGAGCTAATGAGCGGCTTCATTGAGTTCTGTGTGGAGCTGAAGTCTGCGTCTGAGGGAGGAGCTGCAGCCGAAATGGACGGTGAGGCGAGTCTGTCTCAGCAGCCTGCCGGCCAAGATGGCAGCAGCAAGAACGGACGCGGAGGACGGCGCGGGATGCTGCACAGGCAGAGCAGTGTTGTATGCAGCCGGGTCCATTCACTTAACACGATCAGCTACGTGGACAATGGTGAGTCTAATGGTTACATTTAGCAGTCCTAGCCTACTTATGGTATAATCTTTCTAGAGTGAGCTACTTCTAATGCAAGACAATCTCCGTAGTAACTTCCATCGGGAGTAATTTTCCAATATTTGTGCATTGTTGTCTTTCAGGAAAAGAAATCAAACGCTTGAAGCCGAAAAGAGCCGCATCCTTTTTCACCCGACAGGCGTCTGCACCCACGTACTCTGCTGTGCAGGTGACGGAGAGTCTGGAGCAGGGTTAAACTCACTGATCGGCTGCCTCTAAATGACCAAACCTGAACATTTTACACTGAGATTTAAAGAAAAGACATTTAACTGATAATATATGAACGTGCAAAGGACCAAGCGAGGGATGTAAGTGTGACACTATTTATCTTTTGAAGTTGTGTATATTAAGAGAGTACAGTAATGTGAAAAACAAAACGGTTTATTAACAGCGATGCTTCCAAGGTTAAACTGAAGTGGCTATTCATTAGATAGCCTTACATAACAAAAATATAGCATTCT
>SEMN01002293.1:0-11570 GCA_005408345.1 Macquaria australasica
GGGCTGCTGGGGCGGCGGAGCCTGGGGCGGCACCACCTCGGGCTGCTGGGGCGGCGGAGCCTGGGGCGGCACCACCTCGGGCTGCTGGGGCGGCGGAGCCTGGGGCGGCGGAGCGCTAGGCTGCTGGGGCGGCGGAGCCTGAGGCGGATAGCTAGGCTGCTGGGGCGGCGGAGCCTGAGGCGGATAGCTAGGCTGCTGGGGCGGCGGAGCCTGAGGCGGATAGCTAGGCTGCTGGGGCGGCGGAGCCTGAGGCGGATAGCTAGGCTGCTGGGGTAGCTGCCCAAGCAGTCTAGCCATCCACCTCACATATGGCACTTGTGGCAGTGGATGAGGTGGATAGCTAGGCTGCTGGGCCACATAGCTAGGCTGTTGGGGCAGGCTAGCTACCCACCTCACCTGTGGCACCAGCTGAGGTGGATAGTTAAGCTGCTCGGCCACCTGCGGCTGAGGCTGCTCGGAGCGGTAGCTAGGCTGCTGGGGTTGAAAATTTGACACTTCTACCTGTGGCAATTGAAGGTAACGGAATGAAAACTCGTCATCTGGCACAGATTGGTAGTTTGTTTCCTGTGAGTCAGCTTCAGGCTGGTAACTGTTAATTAGTGATGTGTTGTAACTAGTTGCTTCATTTGCATTTGAGATTGAATCACCACCTCCAAGTGGCCCAGTGCTCGATGAAGATTTGTCTCCAGTGTTAACGCCACTTGGATCCGGTTGATAGCCTGCAACTGGCACGTCATCGTCTCCATACTTCCCAGCAGATGCAATACTGTAAGCTGATGAGCAGATATTTTAGCCCATGCATACAACCAAAATTAAATAGTTTCACAACTTGAGTAAACCTACCATTTGCTTGATGTCTTCCGTCAGCTAACAAGGACAACAACAGCCAACTAGACAAGACATCCCCAAGTTACTATATACCTCAATAATTTGAGCTGAATGCATTGAACAAACGATTAAAAAAAACTCAACAACTTTAAAAGTTACCTTATGAAAAACCACATGGCTTCAACCACAGTTGTAGGCCAGTGAAGCAGCAAACACAAGTCACTGAGGTAACACTGGAGCTCTTTTTAAGCTGTCCCCTCTTACCTTGTTGATTCACTGGGCGCAGGTGTGGCCAATTACCTGACAGGTAACTCTAACAGACTTCAGTGTCTAGCAGCTGGTGCTGTAAAGTTTACTACCCAATACCTTTGTCCCAACAAATGATCACATGTCTTGTTGTAAGCAACGATGTGCATTCAAATTCCAAGAAACACATCAAAAGTTTCATCAAGTTCAATTCAATTCAATTTTCAATTCAGTTTTATTGATATAGCGCCATATCATAACAAAGTTATCTCAGGGCACTTTTTCGAATAGAGCAGGTCTAGACCGACTCTTTATATTTACAGAGACCCAACAGTTCCCACCATGAGCAAGCACTATGCGACAGTGGCAAGGAAAAACTCCCTTTTAACAGGTAGAAACCTCGAGCAGAACCAGGCTCAAGGTGGGCGGTCATCTGCCTCGACCGGTTGGGTTGAAGGGGGAGGGGGGCGAGCGGGAGAGAGAGAGCAGGAGGAAAGAGAACATACAGCAGCACAATACAGTTCCACATAGGGATGTAAAGCAATAGTTGTGCTAATGGTATGGATGTTAACAACAACGGAAATAATACTACGAGCAACATTATAACAGCAATACTAATGAGAGCAACAGCAACAGCAGCAGCGGGTGCAGAGCAGGAGCACGGGGGCAGCAGGTGGCTGCAACCACAGATCCAGACTCTACAGCTCCGGAGGCAGAAACACCTGCAGAAAGCAACCAGAAGGAGAGAGAGAGAGAGAAAGGGGAGAGAAAGCACACAACTACGGGAAGAGGTTGAATTAATAACAAGCATTGATGGGATATGAGGGCGTACAGATGGAGAGGAAGAGGAGGAGAGAAGGAGCTCAGTGCATCATAGGAAGTCCCCCGGCAGTCTAGGCCTATGGCAGCATAACTAAGGGGTGGCTCAGGGGTCACCTGAGTCAGCCCTACTATAAGCTTTATCAAAGAGGAAAGTCTTAAGCCTACTCTTAAATGTGAGGAGGTTGTCCGCCTCCCGTACACAAACTGGGATCTGGTTCCACAGGAGAGGAGCTTGATAGCTGAAGGCTCTGGCTCCCATTCTACTTTTAGAGACTCTAGGAACCACAAGGAACCCTGCATTCTGGGAGCGCAGTGCTCTAGTGGGGTAATAGGGTACTATGAGCTCTTTAAGATATGATGGTGCCTCACCATTTAGGGCTTTGAAGGTGAGGAGAAGGATTTTAAATTCTATTCTGGATTTTACAGGGAGCCAGTGTAGAGAAGCTAATATTGGAGAAATATGATCTCTTTTCCTGGTTCTTGTCAGTAAACGTGCCGCAGCATTCTGAATCAGCTGGAGAGTCTTAAGGGACTTATTGGGGCAGCCTGCATGGACTAGTTTTTCTGCCTGATTTTTTCAATGTTACGTCAGTGAAAAAAGGCAGTTCTTGAAGTTTGTTTTATGTGGGAGTTAAAGGACATATCCTGATATTTTGGCCGTTTTTGAATACTTTTGATTTTGCCTTTATATATATATATATATATACATTAAAAAATGTTTACCATGCCAATGTTTGGTATTTTTTTTTCAGCACAACCTCATCTATATGACCTGACAATTATTTTTTCATTTTGACATACTGTATCAACATATTGGACCCAAAAAACACACAAAACACATAAAATCGGATTTGGAAAATGATGTTATTTTTACTATAAACAACACAAACATGCTCAACCAAGCATTTTAAAGGTTGCAAATGTAAACACAGGTTGTAAATATAACATATAAAAGGTTAAATTGATATAAAATCAAACTATATACAACTATTTACAACAAAAAGCAAGTGTAGCCATAGGCGTTTTTTTTCTTTTTAGCTATGCCACTTTTCAAAACAGTTTATGTACACAATTAGACACAAAGCTACATTACAGGCCTTGCATTCCCAGAGTGTGAGGGGTTCCCAAATAGTGCAAATATAACATATAAAAGTTAAACTGAGATAAAATCAAACTATATACAACTATTTACAACAAAAAGCTGGTGTGGCCATAGGCGTTTTTTTCTTTGTCTTTTTTTTTATCTGTGCCACTCCTCAAAACAGTTTCTGTCAACAATGACACAGAGGGCTACATCACAGGACTTGCACTTCCAGGGTGTGAGGTTCCTTTTTTTGTCCACCTGGTGGCAGCGTTGGCAGATCCTGCGGCCTTGTGTGGCTTTCTCTGTTGCATCTGTAGCCACGGCAATGGTAACAGGAACATGGTCAGTGCTCCTGTTGATGGGAACGCCCATCTTGTCCACTCCACACAGCTGGGACACCAGTTCAGCCAGGAAGTCCTTGTGTGTCATGTGCTGCACCTGCTGTGTGTTGCTGATCTCACAGTGCAGGAGGTAGGCATTTGTTGTGGCAATGTCCACACAGTGCAGGAACATTGTACGGTACCAGCGAGCAGTTCTGCGGTGGGTGGAGTAGTACTGAATAAGCTGGTCTGATAGGTCAACCCCACCCATGTTCTTGTTATAGGCAATGATGGCCATCCTGCTGACGTGCTGACGTGCTCAGGTGAACGTATTGTCTCATTTCCGGTTACCGGTGTTTCTGTGTTACTGATTGCAAAGTTCGCTGCTCCCGCTAAACCCAGTTAATTTTGATATTTTCTTTACTATAGCGGTTAATTACCCGCTATACATTTAAGGATACACTAGCTCTGTTTAAGCACTCATATCTGTCTCCTGTTAGCGACTTTCCGCTAATCCCACAGTTGTTTACACGCTAGTTAGTTGCTACTTTAGCTCAGTTAGCGATGGCGTCTCTCTCTCCTTCTCCCTCCCCTGCTCTCTCCTGCTCGGTGTGTCAGATGTTTAGTTATTCCTCTGCCTCCTTTAGCGATAATGGTACGTGTAACAAATGTAGTTTATTCACTGTGCTGGAGGCGAGGCTCAGTGAGTTAGAGTCGCGGCTCCGCACCATGGAGAGTCAGTCAGCCGTAGCTAGCCAGCCCCTAGCCGGTGCGAGCCGACCAGAGGTAGCCTCTGCTAGCCGTCTCCCGGCAACTCCCGAGCAGCCGGGAAGCCAGGGAGGCTGGGTGACCGAAAGAAGCATAGCCCTGAACGAAAGCCCACGGTTCACCACCGACCCGTTCACGTTTCTAACAGGTTCTCTCCACTCAGCGACACACCCGCTGAGAAACCAACTCTGATTATTGGCAGCTCCATTTTGCGAAACGTGAAATTAGCGACACCAGCGACCATAGTCAAATGCATCCCAGAGGCCAGAGCGGGCGACGTTCAATCCTATTTAAAACTGCTGGCTAAGGATAAACGTAAATATGCTAAGATTGTTATTCACGTCGGCGGTAATGACACCCGATTGCGCCAATCGGAGGTCACGAAAATTAATGTGGAGTCGGTGTGTACATATGCAAAGACAATGTCGGACTCCGTAGTTTTCTCTGGACCCCTGCCTAATCTTACTAGCGATGACATGTATAGCCGCATGTCATCATTCAACCGCTGGTTGTCCAGGTGGTGTCCAGGTAAT
The DNA here is from genome assembly GCA_005408345.1 of Macquaria australasica. Classification (NCBI taxonomy): domain Eukaryota; kingdom Metazoa; phylum Chordata; class Actinopteri; order Centrarchiformes; family Percichthyidae; genus Macquaria; species Macquaria australasica. Next base: position 4,602 of record SEMN01002293.1, read on the forward strand.
GATGTGTGCTTTGTAGATAATTGGCGGACTTTCTGGAGAAGACCTGGTCTGATTAGGAGAGATGGCATTCATCCCACTTTGGATGGAGCAGCTCTCATATCTAGAAATCTGGCCGAATTTATTAGTGGCCCAAAGCCATGACAACTCAGAGTTCAGACCATAGACTTAATACAGTCTGTGGTCCAGACCAGGAGGCAGAGTTGCAGTCCTACACGCTTCTCTGCGCTTCCATTAGAGCAGTTACCCACCCTAAACTCCACAGAGAGGTTGTCTGCCCCCCACCACTTAAATTATTTAAATCAAAAGTAAACAGAAGAGGAGTTACACATAAAAACCTAATAAAAAGTAAAACCTCCACTGCAACAGTACAACAAAATAGGAGAATTAAATGTGGACTCTTAAATATCAGATCTCTCTCATCTAAAGCTGTTCTAGTAAACGATCTAATATCAGATCAGAATATTGATTTATTTTGTCTTACTGAAACCTGGCTGTGTCAAGGTGAATATGTTAGCCTAAATGAATCCACTCCCCCCAGTCACATTAATACTCACATTCCTCGAGGCTCAGGCCGAGGAGGTGGAGTTGCAGCCATCTTCGACTCAAGCCTATTAATCAAACCTAAACCTAAATTAAATTATAACTCGTTCGAAAGCCTTGTTCTTAGCCTTTCACACCCAACCTGGAAAACACTACAGCCAATTCTATTTGTTATAGTGTACCGAGCTCCTGGACCGTATTCTGAATTTCTATCTGAATTCTCAGAGTTCTTATCAGGTTTAGTCCTTAAAACGGATAAAATAATTATTGTAGGTGATTTTAATATTCATGTGGATGTAGAAAATAATAGCCTTAGTGCTGCGTTTATCTCATTACTAGATTCGATTGGCTTCTGTCAGAGTGTACATAAACCCACTCACTGTTTTAACCACACCCTCGACCTTGTTCTTGTTTATGGGATTGAAATTGAACATCTAATAGTCTTTCCACAGAATTCTTTTTTTTATCAGACCATTTTCTATTAACTTTTGAATTCCTATTACTGGACTACACGCCATTAGGCAAACATTCCTACACTAGATGTCTATCTGATAGTGCTGTAGCTAAATTTAAGGAAGTGATTCCATCGGCATTAAATTCAGTTCCATGTCTCAATGTAACAGATGACTCCTATGCTAACTTTAGTCCCTCCCAAATTGATCATCTTGTTGATAGTGCTGCAGGCTCACTACGAATAACACTCGACTCTATCGCCCCTCTAAAAAAGAAGATAATAAAACAGAGGAGGTTAGCTCCATGGTATAACCCGCAAACCCGCAAATTAAAACAAACATCGCGAAAACTTGAAAGGAATTGGCGTTCCACCAATCTGGAAGAATCACGTTTAGCCTGGCAAGGTAGTCTTAAAATTTATAGGAAGGCCCTCCGTAATGCCAGAGCAGCTTACTACTCATCATTAATAGAGGAAAATAAGAACAACCCCAGGTTTCTGTTCAGCACTGTAGCCAGGCTGACAGAGAGTCACAGCTCTGTTGAGCCATGTATTCCTATAGACCTCAGTAGTAATGACTTTATGAGCTTCTTTAATGATAAAATTCTAACTATTAGAGACAAAATTCAGCACCTCCTGCCCTCAGTTGGTACTGACTTATCTTCAAACACAGGAACCATAGAAACAACTGTAAAACCTGTACATTTAGACTGCTTTTCTCCCATCAAGCCGTAATCAACTTAACCATGATTTCCTCATCTAAGCCATCAACATGTCTCTCAGACCCCGTCCCAACTAGGCTGCTTAAAGAAATTTTACCCTTAGTTAGCACTTATGTACTAGATATGATCAATCTGTCCTTATTAAAAGGCTCTGCCACAGTCCTTTAAAGTAGCTGTAATTAAGCCTCTTCTTAAAAAGCCCACTCTTGATCCAGGGATTTTGTCAAATTATAGACCTATATCTAACCCTCCTTTTCTCTCTAAGGTCCTTGAGAAAGCAGTCGCCAATCAGTTGTGTGACTTTCTACACAACAACAAGCTGTTTGAGGATTTTCAGTCAGGATTTAGAGTGCATCATAGCACAGAGACAGCACTGGTGAAAGTTACAAATGACCTTCTAATTGCATCAGACAAAGGACTTGTCTCTGTACTTGTCTTACTAGATCTTAGTGCTGCATTCGATACCATTGACCATCAAATTCTATTACAGAGACTAGAACATTTTATTGGCATTAAGGTACTGCACTAAGCTGGTTTAAATCCTATTTATCAGATCGATATCAGTTTGTACACGTTAATGATGAATCCTCTATGCACGCCAAAGTTAGTCACGGAGTTCCACAAGGTTCTGTGCTTGGACCAATTCTATTTACCTTGTATATGCTTCCTTTAGGCAATATTATTAGGAAGCACTCCATGAATTTTCATTGTTATGCAGATGATACCCAATTGTATTTATCGATCAAGCCAGATGAAACCAATCAATTAGCTAAACTTCAGGCATGCCTTAAGGACATAAAAGGCCTGGATGACCTGCAATTTTCTGATGTTAAACTCAGACAAAACCGAAGTTATTGTACTTGGCCCCAAACACCTTCGAAACACATTATCTAAAGATATAGTTTCTCTAGATGGCATTGCCCTGGCCTCCAGCGAAACCGTAAGGAATCTTGGAGTTATCTTTGATCAGGATATGTCCTTTAACTCCCACATAAAACAAACTTCAAGAACTGCCTTTTTCCATTTACGTAACATTGCAAAAATCAGGCACATCCTATCTCAAAAAGATACAGAAAAACTAGTCCATGCATTTGTTACGTCTAGGCTGGACTATTGCAACTCTCTATTATCAGGCTGCCCCAATAAATCCCTTAAGACTCTCCAGCTGATTCAGAATGCTGCGGCACGTTTACTGGCAAGAACCAGAAAAAGAGATCACATTTATCCAATATTAGCTTCTCTACACTGGCTCCCTGTAAAATCCAGAATAGAATTTAAAATCCTTCTCCTCACCTTCAAAGCCCTAAATAGTCAGGCACCATCATATCTTAAAGAGCTCATAGTACCCTATTACCCCACTAGAGCACTGCGCTCCCAGAATGCAGGGTTCCTTGTGGTTCCTAGAATCTCTAAAAGTAGAATGGGAGCCAGAGCCTTCAGCTATCAAGCTCCTCTCCTGTGGAACCAGATCCCAGTTTGTGTACGGGAGGCGGACAACCTCCTCACATTTAAGAGTAGGCTTAAGACTTTCCTCTTTGATAAAGCTTATAGTAGGGCTGACTCAGGTGACCCCTGAGCCCCCCCTTGGTTATGCTGCTATAGGCCTAGACTGCCGGGGGACTTCCTACGATGCACCGAGCTCCTTTCTCCTCCTCTTCCTCTCCATCTATCCCTCCATATCCATCCATTCTTTCCTTCCATTTCCATTTCACCTTCCTTCAGGGTCTGGGTCTATGTTCCCTGCCCCATTCCTGCTCCACCCTTCTCTTTTATATTTATTTGCTCTTGGTATTGGTATTGCTATTATGGTGTTGCTCTTAGTGTTGTTTCTGTTGGTGTTAACATCAATGCCATTACCATATCTATGCTGTATTGGGCTGCTGTATGTTCTCTTTCCTCCTGCTCTCTCTCTCCCGCTCCCCCCTTCCCCCTTCAACCCAACCGGTCGAGGCAGATGACCGCCCACCTTGAGCCTGGTTCTGCTCGAGGTTTCTACCTGTTAAAAGGGAGTTTTTCCTTGCCACTGTCGCATAGTGCTTGCTCATGGTGGGAACTGTTGGGTCTCTGTAAATATAAAGAGTCGGTCTAGACCTGCTCTATTCGAAAAAGTGCCCTGAGATAACTTTGTTATGATATGGCGCTACATAAATAAAACTGAACTGAACTGGCCGTGGGGCAGGGAATGTCTTTCACTGCCCGGTGTCCATCTCCACTCTTCACTCTCCTCTGGACCGCCTCACCAGAAAACGCTGGGTGGATTGTGGAGCACACCGACACCTCCCGCGTGTCCATCCACTTCACAAAGATCAGGGGGTCCTCTCTGATCCATCTCACAGGGCCTCTTTCAGATTTTCTGGTGAGGCCATTTGCACTCCCACCCGGACACCCTTTCCTATTGTCCCTGTAGGTACCACAGGCTCCAAACTTCATGCCGGCCAAGTCAAGGAACAGTTTGGGACTGGTGTAGAAATTGTCCATATAAATATGGTATCCAGTCCCGAGATATGATGGCTGAATGAGGTCCATGACAGCATCACATGACAGTCCATGCACACTGGTTGTGTGAGATTTGCCCACATACACGTTGAAATTGATGGTGTAGCCATTGCTCGCGTAGGCCAACACAAAAAAGCTTGATCCCCCAGTTTGTTGGTTTGTCCTTCATGTATTGGGTCATGCCAGTTTTCGCCTTTTGGCAGGCATTACGAATGTCGTCAATAAGAGGCTTGATTCTGAATGTCTTATCATGGTCTGGTGTTCCCTTCTTCTTGTCATTTTTGACATCCTCCTCTGGATCACTGAGATGGATGTTCCATAACAGCGCCCTGAATCTGTCTCTCGTCATGACAGTGGCTGGAAACGGCACAGACAAGATATGATTTTTTCCCCAGTAGTCCTGGAGGCTTGGCAGCGACACCAACGCTGTGTAAATGAGGAGACCAAGGAATTTGTAGAGTTCCTCAACTTCAACGTCAGCCCATTTGTACTTCTTGCCCATTTCCTGTTTTTTGCTGCCTGCTTGTTGGCGTTTCTGCAGAGTGTCCTCATTGTATCTGTGGAGAAGTACAACTTGAAAAGGTCCACTGGTGAGTGTGTGGAATGTGTGTTCACCTGGACTCCTGGTGTTTGTCGGGGCATGAACCTACTGGTTTGTGGGGCAGTATCAGGATCAGTTGCTGTTTTCCAGGGCTCAGAGCTGTGGTGTGGCTGTGCTGACTGGGCTTGTGGAGATCTTGACCTGGTTTGATTCCGCCTCCCCTCCGTGTGCTTGTTGTTGGGGTTGTAGATGTTCCTGGCTGCTCATCATCTCTGTACATGTACATGACAATAACACATAAAAAAGATTCAAGATTATTCAAGATTCAAGATCTTTGTGATATGCACAACAGTTACAGTGAATCAGTCGTTGGCAATGAAATTCTTGTTCTCAGGCTCCTTCAACAAAGCTCATACTAAGTGTACAAAAGAAAATCACAAAGTAAATGAGTAAATTCAGAGAAGCAAAAGTTAAAATATAGGAGTTAAAATATATATAAGAGAGTAAAATAAAATATAACGAAAAATATAATGCTGAGGTAGACTGGTGTACAGTAAAATAAAAGTAACAGGCAGGATGCACAGTAATGTAGTAATGTGCTTAGTGAGAACCAGAATAGGAATACTGTATATACACATACACATATAAAAAGAGAGTATACAACGTTTACAAAGAGAAGACTTAGCAATACAAGGTTATAAATGTTCATAAGAAGTTTGTCTTACCTCTCGTCGTCAATAACAAAACACGGGTCGTCAATTTCATCATCGCCAAAATCACTGTCCGATTCCGACGATGAACTGCTGCAAACAGCGTCTTCCAGTTGAAAGAACAACTTGATGACTTGCTCCACGTTTAGTGTTCGCTTCATTTTTCTCCGACAAAACTCAATATCTCTCTCGTCTCTCTCTCTCTGTTCACTCGCTTCTCTCGTCTCTCGCCTCTCTCGTCTCTCCTTCCCGCGTCTCCTTCTCTGCACACTTGCCCCCCGCTCCCTAAAATGTTCAGCCTGTAGGGCAGAGTCAGCAGATTCGGACATTTTTTTCTGTTTCGTCATATGACAAAAAAACGCTGAAGATATTTAAATAAATACAACGCTTGCACCATCGCATCTTGCATATTTTAACACAGGCGTGAATATGATTTTTATATAAAATGTAAACTATCATATCTCCGATTTTACTTGGTCTATCAACACCAAACAAAAACTAGCATGGAGTTTCAAGCCGGCACTTTATACGCTGTGATGTCTTGAACAAGGCATTACGGAGGGCCTTCCTATAAATTTTGAGACTATCTTGCCAGGCTAAACGTGATTCTTCCAGATTGGTGGAACGCCATTTCCTTTCAAGTTTTCGCGATGTTTGTTTTGATTTGCGGGTTTGCGGGTTATACCATGGAGCTAACCTCCTCTGTTTTATTATCTTCTTTTTTAGAGGGGCGATAGAGTCGAGTGTTATTCGTAGTGAGCCTGCAGCACTATCAACAAGATGATCAATTTGGGAGGGACTAAAGTTAGCATAGGAGTCATCTGTCACATTGAGACATGGAACTGAATTAAATGCCGATGGAATCACTTCCTTAAATTTAGCTACGGTATTATCAGATAGACATCTAGTGTAGGAATGTTTGCCTAATGGCGTGTAGTCCAGTAATAGGAATTTAAAAGTTAATAAAAAATGGTCTGATAAAAAATAATTCTGTGGAAAGACTGTTAGATGTTCAATTTCTATGCCATAAACAAGAACAAGGTCGAGGGTGTGGTTAAAACAGTGAGTGGGTTTATGCACACTCTGACAGAAGCCAATCGAATCTAATGAGATAAACGCAGCACTAAGGCTATCATTTTCTACATCCACATGAATATTAAAATCACCTACAATAATTATTTTATATGTTTTAAGGACTACACCTGATAAGAACTCTGAGAATTCAGATAAAAATTCAGAATACGGTCCAGGAGCTCGGTACACTATAACAAATAGAATTGGCTGTACTGTTTTCCAGGTTGGGTGTGAAAGGCTAAGAACAAGGCTTTCGAACGAGTTATAATTTAGTTTAGGTTTAGGTTTGATTAATAGGCTTGAGTAGAAGATGGCTGCAACTCCACCTCCTCGGCCTGAGCCTCGAGGAATGTGAGTATTAATGTGACTGGGGGGAGTGGATTCATTTAGGCTAACATATTCATCGTGACACAGCCAGGTTTCAGTAAGACAAAC
>SEMN01002294.1:0-11560 GCA_005408345.1 Macquaria australasica
AGCTGTAGTTGTGGACACTGTTTCCACAGATCCTCTAGTTTGTGTTATGAATGCTGTTGCCATGTCCTGTGTAGTTTGTATTGGTGTAGTCAATGATCCACAGTGTGATGGTGTTGTGCTGTGAATTTTTGTTGATCCAGCACTTTGTTTTGAAACTGTGGGCCATTCTGTTGTTAACCGTGTTGATGTTTGTGATGTGGGTGATTCTTTTCTTACAGAGGCTGTGCTTTGTGGTGATTGTGTGATTACAATTGTAATTTTTGTTCTTCCTCTCTCTGTTGTTTCATCAGCTGTATGCCGTTGTAGTTACAGATGATGAAGTTTGTGTTAAAGTGATTTGTGAAGGTGTTTTGACAGATATTACTTTGTCTTGCTTGTTTGTTGTCGATACTAAAGTGTATTTTGGTGTTGTGAATCCTGTTGCTATAGATAGTGTGGAAGGTGTTATCTTGGTTGTTTCTGTTTTAGATGATATAGATTGATTTGGCATTGGGGATTCTGCCAGGGACGCTGCAGATTGTGTAGATGTTGTAAAATTTGGTGTAGATACATGAATATTGGGCAATATTTCTTTTGCAGATTCTCTTTTTACAGAAGATGTAGTTTGTAGTGGAGTACTTGATTGTGGTGAATATGTTGTAGATGTGTTGAAAGTTTACTGACCTCTGTTACTGTAGTGGTCAAAGCATTTGTTGAGTTAATTTCAGGAATCTCATGAGAGGCTGGGACCCTGAAGTGAGGTGGGCAGACAACTATGTGAAAGTGAAAGGCAGAAGGTTTCATATTAATTAATCTTGCACATTAGGATTTACATTATAAGCAATAGCAATTCACTTTCAAGGAAATTACAGTTCATTTTTGCTGAGAAATCAGCATCTCCTTTGTGCTTGTTTTGATTTGTGTACTTGGTAGATATTTCTCTGTGTGGTTAATTTGTAATTATCAAAAAGGAAAAATAAATCACTTTTATTTATTTTTCTGCCCCCTACATTAGTGTTCTCAAGGAGCTGTGAATCTTTTGTTAGACTGACACTCTCAGTACTGGTATTTTAATGCCTGTGTGGACAGGCTAGTTTATAAATAGTTTATAATATCACTGTAGTTCCAACGACCACACCGGGGGGCGACGTGGTTAGCCTGTGCACAATAGCTGCAGTATCATCATAGTTCAAAATTTCCTTACGTAAAAAGTAAGCAGCATTCAAATTTCTGTTTGACTTTAGGTTACTAAGTTACAGGGCTATTTGTATTGGCAGCTGGATTCAAGTCTTGACAGATTAATGTGATAATCCATGATTTTCTTTTTGAACTTTCTAGAATCTGATACACATTTCTGACGTCAGTTGGGCTACACATATAGGGTTAGTCATATCAAGGAACAATTGATGCATGTAACCTGACTCACCTGCCAATAGGCTTAGAAAACATCCACAGTTCATGGTGGCAAATGATGGTTATCCATGAGCAGCAAGCATATCTGATAACAAAACAACAACAAAAAGCAACAAATTCAAGGCATTTGTCTCCTATTATTTGTAACCAAATACCTTATACCTGTATGTCTACATGTCTTGCACACTTGCATCCATGCTTTACGTCTGTGTGTATCACAGTTTAAAAAATGCATGAGATGATGTGTTGTAGATTGCATTCTTCCACCCACTGGTACATATGCACCCCTAGTTGTTTTATTTTCTTATATGACCTCTCAATCTATCTATTCCTTATTTTTCTGTTTGTGCCATTATTTAGTTTTTTTTCACATTGTTCCTGATTCTGTCTCCAGATAGTCAGCATACTTGGAGAAACCAGGGCTAATTTCTCTCGTTTCCCAACTTTATCGACATTCATGATGTATAAAAAAAAAAGGACCTACAGTAGACTTTAGAGTTTCTTTTGTCAGGTGGGGAAGAGGTTAATTTAAAGTAAGATTCAGGTTTGTATTTAAAAATGAATTAATATGGCATGCATGGCAAAATGACATTGTAATGTATAAAATAGACATTGCAAGAATGGGGTAAAGTATTCTCCTTTAATACGTGATCAGTTCAAATGAACAACCAACATTCATAGCTGTTTCAAAACTTAGGTGGCATTCATTGTCATTCATAGGAAAAAATAAACAAGAGGCAATTGCAATCCAATGCAATGAATAAACCTTCTAGAAGCCTTTATTTTGTTTTGAGACATTGTCAGAGAGGTGGATCCAGCTTGATTGTCATTTAAGGCCTTTTCATGATATGCTTTTGACATTACATTAATAAAAAGTGCTTCCTGTTTTCACAATTGACACCTTCAATTATTTAATTGTGCTAATTTATAAGTGTAAGCCAAACCTCTTTCTAGGAGCCCAGACCAAATGTGGCTGAAGTCAGGGTTTGTGCGTGCACACATGTTTTTTTGGGTGGTCTCTGCTGTTCTGCCAGGAACATTACTCCCCATTGAATTTGACTGCATTGTATGACTACGGCAAACATTACATTTGACATTTAATTTTTAATAGTAATGTTAAGACAATTGCTCTGGACAAAATGGACATCTGCAGGGCAGCTGAGAATTCTCAAACCTATGGCACCAGTGTTACTTTACTTTTTCATTCTGTTGATTTTTATTTGACTGCTGTAATGTTTGGCACTTTATGTTGTACAAATAAAATAAGCCAACAGCCTGATGACAGTAGTTTGAATTGAAACACTTGTTTATTTGTACAGCCATTTAGGGAATATCAGATGTTTTGACTATGAAGCCCAATGTTGACGACACCAATGTTCAGGGCTTTTTTTAAATTATTGTTATTTTTGTAAAGAAAAAAAAGAAAATAATTTGGCATTCAGCATTTCCACTCAGTTTTTCTAATGCACAAATTGAAAATGTGCATAAGAAATGCAATTCCTATTCAAAAACAGCCAGAACGGATTATACCTATGTACATACAACTCGCAATGTCATAGGCTGGAATCTGGTATGGGACCTTCGTCACAGCCCTCCACCTGTCCGTCTGTCTCTTTCTTTCTCACACACACACACACATTTTTCCTACCTTTTGTCCTCTTCTTTTACTTTTAGAAAATTACCTTCACAAAACATCTAAAAATTCAATCCAAACTGTGAATAATAACAGCCAGAAGGGATTTTACCTATGTAGATACATTGAAGTTAATCAGAGCTGATGAACTCAGTGATGTGACTGTCTCAGATACGTTGTTAGATTTGTTGAAGGTGAAATTTGGCTCCTCTGCCTGTGTTTTGTCTTGGTCTCTCTGCTTTTGTCTCTGCTTGTGGATTTGCCTGTTAAAATAACATCAGTTCGTGATAAATGTGGAATGCTGGTTGGTGTGCTGTGATCTGTGACGTCTGGGGCCTTAGGTGTAGCTGTCAGTCAGAAATATGTTTGTGGGTGAGTCAACAATGTGTGTATTTTCCAGGGTTGTAGATGTGGGAGTTTCATGCACTGATGCTGATGGGGGATCATTGGATACCACTGTGTCCTTCACTGTTGAATTTGGTGAGCTAAACTTTAGCATTGTCACAGTTTGGCTGGACTGAGTTGTAGTTGAGGCTGGAAGAGTTTGTGTGGAGTCAGTATGAATCTGTGTTGCAGTTACTGTTTCTGCTGAGGAATTCATCAGTCCTGACACATTATGCACCACTGTGTGCCAGAGCCAACAAAAGATGAATTTTCATCTCCATCCATAAGAGATGATGATTCTAAAGCTGGTTGGCTTGTGGTCTTATCAGGTGATGAACTGGTTTGGGCAGGTTCACAGTTGTAATATGTGAAACAGTATTTCTTTCATTGGCAGTGGCTATATTTTGATGTAGACTTTCTTCTTTTCATGTTGCATTTATTTTCCTCCATTGGTTTTGATTTTCCTCCTTTGACACCAGTTACATTTGCCATTACTAAAGGTCCTACTGTTTCCTCTTTACTCTTGGAGATAGATGTTGTTACCCCAATTAAAGTAAACATATTTGAATCCATGGGTGGAGTTTTTGGCAATGTCCATGTTTTTGGTGTTGGCGAATGTTGCCAGTTGAATGGCTGAGGTGTTGAAAGTTTACTGACCTCTGTTACTGTAGTGGTCAAAGCATTTGTTGAGTTAATTTCAGGAATCTCATGAGAGGCTGGGACCCTGAAGTGAGGTGGGCAGACAGCTATGTGAAAGTGAAAGGCAGAAGGTTTCATATTAATTAATCTTGCACATTAGGATTTACATTATAAGCAATAGCAATTCACTTTCAAGGAAATTACAGTTCATTTTTGCTGAGAAATCAGCATCTCCTTTGTGCTTGTTTTGATTTGTGTACTTGGTAGATATTTCTCTGTGTGGTTAATTTGTAATTATCAAAAAGGAAAAATAAATCACTTTTATTTATTTTTCTGCCCCCTACATTAGTGTTCTCAAGGAGCTGTGAATCTTTTGTTAGACTGACACTATCAGTACTGGTATTTTAATGCCTGTGTGGACAGGCTAGTTTATAAATAGTTTATAATATCACTGTAGTTCCAACGACCACACCGGGGGGCGACGTGGTTAGCCTGTGCACAATAGCTGCAGTATCATCATAGTTCAAAATTTCCTTACGTAAAAAGTAAGCAGCATTCAAATTTCTGTTTGACTTTAGGTTACTAAGTTACAGGGCTATTTGTATTGGCAGCTGGATTCAAGTCTTGACAGATTAATGTGATAATCCATGATTTTCTTTTTGAACTTTCTAGAATCTGATACACATTTCTGACGTCAGTTGGGCTACACATATAGAGTTAGTCATATCAAGGAACAATTGATGCATGTAACCTGACTCACCTGACAATAGGCTTAGAAAACATCCACAGTTCATGGTGGCAAATGATGGTTATCCATGAGCAGCAAGCATATCTGATAACAAAACAACAACAAAAAGCAACAAATTCAAGGCATTTGTCTCCTATTATTTGTAACCAAATACCTTATACCTGTATGTCTACATGTCTTGCACACTTGCATCCATGCTTTACGTCTGTGTGTATCACAGTTTAAAAAATGCATGAGGTGATGTGTTGTAGATTGCATTCTTCCACCCACTGGTACATATGCACCCCTAGTTGTTTTATTTTCTTATATGACCTCTCAATCTATCTATTCCTTATTTTTCTGTTTGTGCCATTATTTAGTTTTTTTTCACATTGTTCCTGATTCTGTCTCCAGATAGTCAGCATACTTGGAGAAACCAGGGCTAATTTCTCTCGTTTCCCAACTTTATCGACATTCATGATGTATAAAAAAAAAAGGACCTACAGTAGACTTTAGAGTTTCTTTTGTCAGGTGGGGAAGAGGTTAATTTAAAGTAAGATTCAGGTTTGTATTTAAAAATGAATTAATATGGCATGCATGGCAAAATGACATTGTAATGTATAAAATAGACATTGCAAGAATGGGGTAAAGTATTCTCCTTTAATACGTGATCAGTTCAAATGAACAACCAACATTCATAGCTGTTTCAAAACTTAGGTGGCATTCATTGTCATTCATAGGAAAAAATAAACAAGAGGCAATTGCAATCCAATGCAATGAATAAACCTTCTAGAAGCCTTTATTTTGTTTTGAGACATTGTCAGAGAGGTGGATCCAGCTTGATTGTCATTTAAGGCCTTTTCATGATATGCTTTTGACATTACATTAATAAAAAGTGCTTCCTGTTTTCACAATTGACACCTTCAATTATTTAATTGTGCTAATTTATAAGTGTAAGCCAAACCTCTTTCTAGGAGCCCAGACCAAATGTGGCTGAAGTCAGGGTTTATGCGTGCACACATGTTTTTTTGGGTGGTCTCTGCTGTTCTGCCAGGAACATTACTCCCCATTGAATTTGACTGCATTGTATGACTACGGCAAACATTACATTTGACATTTAATTTTTAATAGTAATGTTAAGACAATTGCTCTGGACAAAATGGACATCTGCAGGGCAGCTGAGAATTCTCAAACCTATGGCACCAGTGTTACTTTACTTTTTCATTCTGTTGATTTTTATTTGACTGCTGTAATGTTTGGCACTTTATGTTGTACAAATAAAATAAGCCAACAGCCTGATGACAGTAGTTTGAATTGAAACACTTGTTTATTTGTACAGCCATTTAGGGAATATCAGATGTTTTGACTATGAAGCCCAATGTTGACGACACCAATGTTCAGGGCTTTTTTTAAATTATTGTTATTTTTGTAAAGAAAAAAAAGAAAATAATTTGGCATTCAGCATTTCCACTCAGTTTTTCTAATGCACAAATTGAAAATGTGCATAAGAAATGCAATTCCTATTCAAAAACAGCCAGAACGGATTATACCTATGTACATACAACTCGCAATGTCATAGGCTGGAATCTGGTATGGGACCTTCGTCACAGCCCTCCACCTGTCCGTCTGTCTCTTTCTTTCTCACACACACACACACATTTTTCCTACCTTTTGTCCTCTTCTTTTACTTTTAGAAAATTACCTTCACAAAACATCTAAAAATTCAATCCAAACTGTGAATAATAACAGCCAGAAGGGATTTTACCTATGTAGATACATTGAAGTTAATCAGAGCTGATGAACTCAGTGATGTGACTGTCTCAGATACGTTGTTAGATTTGTTGAAGGTGAAATTTGGCTCCTCTGCCTGTGTTTTGTCTTGGTCTCTCTGCTTTTGTCTCTGCTTGTGGATTTGCCTGTTAAAATAACATCAGTTCGTGATAAATGTGGAATGCTGGTTGGTGTGCTGTGATCTGTGACGTCTGGGGCCTTAGGTGTAGCTGTCAGTCAGAAATATGTTTGTGGGTGAGTCAACAATGTGTGTATTTTCCAGGGTTGTAGATGTGGGAGTTTCATGCACTGATGCTGATGGGGGATCATTGGATACCACTGTGTCCTTCACTGTTGAATTTGGTGAGCTAAACTTTAGCATTGTCACAGTTTGGCTGGACTGAGTTGTAGTTGAGGCTGGAAGAGTTTGTGTGGAGTCAGTATGAATCTGTGTTGCAGTTACTGTTTCTGCTGAGGAATTCATCAGTCCTGACACATTATGCACCACTGTGTGCCAGAGCCAACAAAAGATGAATTTTCATCTCCATCCATAAGAGATGATGATTCTAAAGCTGGTTGGCTTGTGGTCTTATCAGGTGATGAACTGGTTTGGGCAGGTTCACAGTTGTAATATGTGAAACAGTATTTCTTTCATTGGCAGTGGCTATATTTTGATGTAGACTTTCTTCTTTTCATGTTGCATTTATTTTCCTCCATTGGTTTTGATTTTCCTCCTTTGACACCAGTTACATTTGCCATTACTAAAGGTCCTACTGTTTCCTCTTTACTCTTGGAGATAGATGTTGTTACCCCAATTAAAGTAAACATATTTGAATCCATGGGTGGAGTTTTTGGCAATGTCCATGTTTTTGGTGTTGGCGAATGTTGCCAGTTGAATGGCTGAGGTGTTGAAAGTTTACTGACCTCTGTTACTGTAGTGGTCAAAGCATTTGTTGAGTTAATTTCAGGAATCTCATGAGAGGCTGGGACCCTGAAGTGAGGTGGGCAGACAGCTATGTGAAAGTGAAAGGCAGAAGGTTTCATATTAATTAATCTTGCACATTAGGATTTACATTATAAGCAATAGCAATTCACTTTCAAGGAAATTACAGTTCATTTTTGCTGAGAAATCAGCATCTCCTTTGTGCTTGTTTTGATTTGTGTACTTGGTAGATATTTCTCTGTGTGGTTAATTTGTAATTATCAAAAAGGAAAAATAAATCACTTTTATTTATTTTTCTGCCCCCTACATTAGTGTTCTCAAGGAGCTGTGAATCTTTTGTTAGACTGACACTATCAGTACTGGTATTTTAATGCCTGTGTGGACAGGCTAGTTTATAAATAGTTTATAATATCACTGTAGTTCCAACGACCACACCGGGGGGCGACGTGGTTAGCCTGTGCACAATAGCTGCAGTATCATCATAGTTCAAAATTTCCTTACGTAAAAAGTAAGCAGCATTCAAATTTCTGTTTGACTTTAGGTTACTAAGTTACAGGGCTATTTGTATTGGCAGCTGGATTCAAGTCTTGACAGATTAATGTGATAATCCATGATTTTCTTTTTGAACTTTCTAGAATCTGATACACATTTCTGACGTCAGTTGGGCTACACATATAGGGTTAGTCATATCAAGGAACAATTGATGCATGTAACCTGACTCACCTGCCAATAGGCTTAGAAAACATCCACAGTTCATGGTGGCAAATGATGGTTATCCATGAGCAGCAAGCATATCTGATAACAAAACAACAACAAAAAGCAACAAATTCAAGGCATTTGTCTCCTATTATTTGTAACCAAATACCTTATACCTGTATGTCTACATGTCTTGCACACTTGCATCCATGCTTTACGTCTGTGTGTATCACAGTTTAAAAAATGCATGAGATGATGTGTTGTAGATTGCATTCTTCCACCCACTGGTACATATGCACCCCTAGTTGTTTTATTTTCTTATATGACCTCTCAATCTATCTATTCCTTATTTTTCTGTTTGTGCCATTATTTAGTTTTTTTTCACATTGTTCCTGATTCTGTCTCCAGATAGTCAGCATACTTGGAGAAACCAGGGCTAATTTCTCTCGTTTCCCAACTTTATCGACATTCATGATGTATAAAAAAAAAAGGACCTACAGTAGACTTTAGAGTTTCTTTTGTCAGGTGGGGAAGAGGTTAATTTAAAGTAAGATTCAGGTTTGTATTTAAAAATGAATTAATATGGCATGCATGGCAAAATGACATTGTAATGTATAAAATAGACATTGCAAGAATGGGGTAAAGTATTCTCCTTTAATACGTGATCAGTTCAAATGAACAACCAACATTCATAGCTGTTTCAAAACTTAGGTGGCATTCATTGTCATTCATAGGAAAAAATAAACAAGAGGCAATTGCAATCCAATGCAATGAATAAACCTTCTAGAAGCCTTTATTTTGTTTTGAGACATTGTCAGAGAGGTGGATCCAGCTTGATTGTCATTTAAGGCCTTTTCATGATATGCTTTTGACATTACATTAATAAAAAGTGCTTCCTGTTTTCACAATTGACACCTTCAATTATTTAATTGTGCTAATTTATAAGTGTAAGCCAAACCTCTTTCTAGGAGCCCAGACCAAATGTGGCTGAAGTCAGGGTTTGTGCGTGCACACATGTTTTTTTGGGTGGTCTCTGCTGTTCTGCCAGGAACATTACTCCCCATTGAATTTGACTGCATTGTATGACTACGGCAAACATTACATTTGACATTTAATTTTTAATAGTAATGTTAAGACAATTGCTCTGGACAAAATGGACATCTGCAGGGCAGCTGAGAATTCTCAAACCTATGGCACCAGTGTTACTTTACTTTTTCATTCTGTTGATTTTTATTTGACTGCTGTAATGTTTGGCACTTTATGTTGTACAAATAAAATAAGCCAACAGCCTGATGACAGTAGTTTGAATTGAAACACTTGTTTATTTGTACAGCCATTTAGGGAATATCAGATGTTTTGACTATGAAGCCCAATGTTGACGACACCAATGTTCAGGGCTTTTTTTAAATTATTGTTATTTTTGTAAAGAAAAAAAAGAAAATAATTTGGCATTCAGCATTTCCACTCAGTTTTTCTAATGCACAAATTGAAAATGTGCATAAGAAATGCAATTCCTATTCAAAAACAGCCAGAACGGATTATACCTATGTACATACAACTCGCAATGTCATAGGCTGGAATCTGGTATGGGACCTTCGTCACAGCCCTCCACCTGTCCGTCTGTCTCTTTCTTTCTCACACACACACACACATTTTTCCTACCTTTTGTCCTCTTCTTTTACTTTTAGAAAATTACCTTCACAAAACATCTAAAAATTCAATCCAAACTGTGAATAATAACAGCCAGAAGGGATTTTACCTATGTAGATACATTGAAGTTAATCAGAGCTGATGAACTCAGTGATGTGACTGTCTCAGATACGTTGTTAGATTTGTTGAAGGTGAAATTTGGCTCCTCTGCCTGTGTTTTGTCTTGGTCTCTCTGCTTTTGTCTCTGCTTGTGGATTTGCCTGTTAAAATAACATCAGTTCGTGATAAATGTGGAATGCTGGTTGGTGTGCTGTGATCTGTGACGTCTGGGGCCTTAGGTGTAGCTGTCAGTCAGAAATATGTTTGTGGGTGAGTCAACAATGTGTGTATTTTCCAGGGTTGTAGATGTGGGAGTTTCATGCACTGATGCTGATGGGGGATCATTGGATACCACTGTGTCCTTCACTGTTGAATTTGGTGAGCTAAACTTTAGCATTGTCACAGTTTGGCTGGACTGAGTTGTAGTTGAGGCTGGAAGAGTTTGTGTGGAGTCAGTATGAATCTGTGTTGCAGTTACTGTTTCTGCTGAGGAATTCATCAGTCCTGACACATTATGCACCACTGTGTGCCAGAGCCAACAAAAGATGAATTTTCATCTCCATCCATAAGAGATGATGATTCTAAAGCTGGTTGGCTTGTGGTCTTATCAGGTGATGAACTGGTTTGGGCAGGTTCACAGTTGTAATATGTGAAACAGTATTTCTTTCATTGGCAGTGGCTATATTTTGATGTAGACTTTCTTCTTTTCATGTTGCATTTATTTTCCTCCATTGGTTTTGATTTTCCTCCTTTGACACCAGTTACATTTGCCATTACTAAAGGTCCTACTGTTTCCTCTTTACTCTTGGAGATAGATGTTGTTACCCCAATTAAAGTAAACATATTTGAATCCATGGGTGGAGTTTTTGGCAATGTCCATGTTTTTGGTGTTGGCGAATGTTGCCAGTTGAATGGCTGAGGTGTTGAAAGTTTACTGACCTCTGTTACTGTAGTGGTCAAAGCATTTGTTGAGTTAATTTCAGGAATCTCATGAGAGGCTGGGACCCTGAAGTGAGGTGGGCAGACAGCTATGTGAAAGTGAAAGGCAGAAGGTTTCATATTAATTAATCTTGCACATTAGGATTTACATTATAAGCAATAGCAATTCACTTTCAAGGAAATTACAGTTCATTTTTGCTGAGAAATCAGCATCTCCTTTGTGCTTGTTTTGATTTGTGTACTTGGTAGATATTTCTGTGTGGTTAATTTGTAATTATCAAAAAGGAAAAATAAATCACTTTTATTTATTTTTCTGCCCCCTACATTAGTGTTCTCAAGGAGCTGTGAATCTTTTGTTAGACTGACACTCTCAGTACTGGTATTTTAATGCCTGTGTGGACAGGCTAGTTTATAAATAGTTTATAATATCACTGTAGTTCCAACGACCACACCGGGGGGCGACGTGGTTAGCCTGTGCACAATAGCTGCAGTATCATCATAGTTCAAAATTTCCTTACGTAAAAAGTAAGCAGCATTCAAATTTCTGTTTGACTTTAGGTTACTAAGTTACAGGGCTATTTGTATTGGCAGCTGGATTCAAGTCTTGACAGATTAATGTGATAATCCATGATTTTCTTTTTGAACTTTCTAGAATCTGATACACATTTCTGACGTCAGTTGGGCTACA
>SEMN01002295.1:0-11531 GCA_005408345.1 Macquaria australasica
TAGGCAGATTCTTGCATGATATAACCATGTATGTTATCTATGCAGAGAAATTGACATTAAAGGCGTCGGAAAGCTGTCGAGGGAGGGGGTTTCCAAAGCTGTTCGACCACGTGACAAGTACTTCTGATGGAGTATACTGGCACCTTCATTTTGAGGACTGTAGACTCTGAATGCAGCAATCTGAGATCACCCTTTCAGTGAAACCTCATTTTTATGAGTACAAGACAGAATTCAAAGTGTGCATCCATAATGTAACACAAAACCATTTGCCTTCTTCTGACCCTGTCACTACTGTCAATTTTTGAATTACAGATAGTTCAGGTGGATTGTTCCACATCATGAGCGAGTGCCCCCTCGGTTGTTTCAGGTCTCCCTGCTACCTGAAACAACATGCAGACCCTTGTGTTGTTTTCCGTCTGAATGCCCGCAAGGCCTTTTACCAGTAATCCTACTTAAAATGAAGTTGGGATTGTTGGAGTCAAAGTCCAGAGTGCTAACCATTACGCCATGGAACCTCTACACAGCTTGCCCAGACTGTTGTGGAACAGAAGCTGAGATAGCTGCTATTCATTGTGAATGGGACCTGGCATTGCTAGAGGTTCACAAGAGGTACTTTGAACCTGTATGTCTGAACGCAGCGTTGCAAATGTTGTAGTGCCGCAAAGCTGCAGTGCCTTAGACCGCTGGGCCATCCTGACCCTATAAAATGTACATTTAGTTGAAATTTTCTGATGCATCATGATACAGTTCATTACATATGTCACGAGGATCAACATTTGACGCAACGTCGTCGCAGTGAGGCGCTGTGTTGGCCAGGAAACAAAGTCAAGATTCCCACATACCAGGTCTGTCATTATTCAGCAGGGGATCGGGTGCGTTTTTGTACCACCATCCCACTTAAAACCAGGTTCCACCGAGATTTGAACTCGGATCGCTGGATTCAGAGCCCAGAGTGCTAACCATTACACCATGGAACCACTACACAGTCGCAGTAGGCAGATTCTTACATGATATCACCATGTATGTTATCTATGCAGAGAAATTGACATTAAAGGCGTCGGAAAGCTGTCGAGGGAGGGGGTTTCCAAAGCTGTTCGACCACGTGACAAGTACTTCTGATGGAGTATACTGGCCCCTTCATTTTGAGGACTGTAGACTCTGAATGCAGCAATCTGAGATCACCCTTTCAGTGAAACCTCATTTTTATGAGTACAAGACAGAATTCAAAGTGTGCATCCATAATGTAACACAAAACCATTTGCCTTCTTCTGACCCTGTCACTACTGTCAATTTTCGAATTACAGATAGTTCAGGTGGATTGTTCCACATCATGAGCGAGTGCCCCCTCGGTTGTTTCAGGTCTCCCTGCTACCTGAAACAACATGCAGACCCTTGTGTTGTTTTCCGTCTGAATGCCCGCAAGGCCTTTTACCAGTAATCCTACTTAAAATGAAGTTGGGATTGTTGGAGTCAAAGTCCAGAGTGCTAACCATTACGCCATGGAACCTCTACACAGCTTGCCCAGACTGTTGTGGAACAGAAGCTGAGATAGCTGCTATTCATTGTGAATGGGACCTGGCATTGCTAGAGGTTCACAAGAGGTACTTTGAACCTGTATGTCTGAACGCAGCGTTGCAAATGTTGTAGTGCCGCAAAGCTGCAGTGCCTTAGACCGCTGGGCCATCCTGACCCTATAAAATGTACATTTAGTTGAAATTTTCTGATGCATCATGATACAGTACATTACATATGTCACGAGGATCAACATTTGACGCAACGTCGTCGCAGTGAGGCGCTGTGTTGGCCAGGAAACAAAGTCAAGATTCCCACATACCAAGGTCTGTCATTATTCAGCAGGGGATCGGGTGCATTTTTGTACCACCATCCCACTTAAAACCAGGTTCCACCGAGATTTGAACTCGGATCGCTGGATTCAGAGCCCAGAGTGCTAACCATTACACCATGGAACCACTACACAGTCGCAGTAGGCAGATTCTTACATGATATCACCATGTATGTTATCTATGCAGAGAAATTGACATTAAAGGCGTCGGAAAGCTGTCGAGGGAGGGGGTTTCCAAAGCTGTTCGACCACGTGACAAGTTCTTCTGATGGAGTATACTGGCCCCTTCATTTTGAGGACTGTAGACTCTGAATGCAGCAATCTGAGATCACCCTTTCAGTGAAACCTCATTTTTATGAGTACAAGACAGAATTCAAAGTGTGCATCCATAATGTAACACAAAACCATTTGCCTTCTTCTGACCCTGTCACTACTGTCAATTTTCGAATTACAGATAGTTCAGGTGGATTGTTCCACATCATGACCGAGTGCCCCCTCGGTTGTTTCAGGTCTCCCCGCTACCTGAAACAACATGCAGACCCTTGTGTTGTTTTCTGTCTGAAGTTGGGATTGCTGGAGTCAAAGTCCAGAGTGCTAACCAATACGCAATGGAACCTCTACACAGCTTGCCCAGACTGTTGTGGAACAGAAGCTGAGATAGCTGCTATTCATTGTGAATGGGACCTGGCATTGCTAGAGGTTCACAAGAGGTACTTTGAACCTGTATGTCTGAACGCAGCGTTGCAAATGTTGTAGTGCCGCAAAGCTGCAGTGCCTTAGACCGCTGGGCCATCCTGACCCTATAAAATGTACATTTAGTTGAAATTTTCTGATGCATCATGATACAGTACATTACATATGTCACGAGGATCAACATTTGACGCAACGTCGTCGCAGTGAGGCGCTGTGTTGGCCAGGAAACAAAGTCAAGATTCCCACATACCAAGGTCTGTCATTATTCAGCAGGGGATCGGGTGCGTTTTTGTACCACCATCCCACTTAAAACCAGGTTCCACCGAGATTTGAACTCGGATCGCTGGATTCAGAGCCCAGAGTGCTAACCATTACACCATGGAACCACTACACAGTCGCAGTAGGCAGATTCTTACATGATATCACCATGTATGTTATCTATGCAGAGAAATTGACATTAAAGGCGTCGGAAAGCTGTCGAGGGAGGGGGTTTCCAAAGCTGTTCGACCACGTGACAAGTACTTCTGATGGAGTATACTGGCCCCTTCATTTTGAGGACTGTAGACTCTGAATGCAGCAATCTGAGATCACCCTTTCAGTGAAACCTCATTTTTATGAGTACAAGACAGAATTCAAAGTGTGCATCCATAATGTAACACAAAACCATTTGCCTTCTTCTGACCCTGTCACTACTGTCAATTTTCGAATTACAGATAGTTCAGGTGGATTGTTCCACATCATGAGCGAGTGCCCCCTCGGTTGTTTCAGGTCTCCCTGCTACCTGAAACAACATGCAGACCCTTGTGTTGTTTTCCGTCTGAATGCCCGCAAGGCCTTTTACCAGTAATCCTACTTAAAATGAAGTTGGGATTGTTGGAGTCAAAGTCCAGAGTGCTAACCATTACGCCATGGAACCTCTACACAGCTTGCCCAGACTGTTGTGGAACAGAAGCTGAGATAGCTGCTATTCATTGTGAATGGGACCTGGCATTGCTAGAGGTTCACAAGAGGTACTTTGAACCTGTATGTCTGAACGCAGCGTTGCAAATGTTGTAGTGCCGCAAAGCTGCAGTGCCTTAGACCGCTGGGCCATCCTGACCCTATAACATGTACATTTAGTTGAAATTTTCTGATGCATCATGATACAGTTCATTACATATGTCACGAGGATCAACATTTGACGCAACGTCGTCGCAGTGAGGCGCTGTGTTGGCCAGGAAACAAAGTCAAGATTCCCACATACCAAGGTCTGTCATTATTCAGCAGGGGATCGGGTGTGTTTTTGTACCACCATCCCACTTAAAACCAGGTTCCACCGAGATTTGAACTCGGATCGCTGGATTCAGAGCCCAGAGTGCTAACCATTACACCATGGAACCACTACACCGTCGCAGTAGGCAGATTCTTACATGATATCACCATGTATGTTATCTATGCAGAGAAATTGACATTAAAGGCGTCGGAAAGCTGTCGAGGGAGGGGGTTTCCAAAGCTGTTCGACCACGTGACAAGTTCTTCTGATGGGGTATACTGGCCCCTTCATTTTGAGGACTGTAGACTCTGAATGCAGCAATCTGAGATCACCCTTTCAGTGAAACCTCATTTTTATGAGTACAAGACAGAATTCAAAGTGTGCATCCATAATGTAACACAAAACCATTTGCCTTCTTCTGACCCTGTCACTACTGTCAATTTTCAAATTACAGATAGTTCAGGTGGATTGTTCCACATCATGACCGAGTGCCCCCTCAGTTGTTTCAGGTCTCCCTGCTACCTGAAACAACATGCAGACCCTTGTGTTGTTTTCCGTCTGAATGCCCGCAAGGCCTTTTACCAGTAATCCTACTTAAAATGAAGTTGGGATTGTTGGAGTCAAAGTCCAGAGTGCTAACCATTACGCCATGGAACCTCTACACAGCTTGCCCAGACTGTTGTGGAACAGAAGCTGAGATAGCTGCTATTCATTGTGAATGGGACATGGCATTGCTAGAGGTTCACAAGAGGTACTTTGAACCTGTATGTCTGAACGCAGCGTTGCAAATGTTGTAGTGCCGCAAAGCTGCAGTGCCTTAGACCGCTGGGCCATCCTGACCCTATAACATGTACATTTAGTTGAAATTTTCTGATGCATCATGATACAGTTCATTACATATGTCACGAGGATCAACATTTGATGCAACGTCGTCGCAGTGAGGCGCTGTGTTGGCCAGGAAACAAAGTCAAGATTCCCACATACCAAGGTCTGTCATTATTCAGCAGGGGATCAGGTGCGTTTTTGTACCACCATCCCGCAAAACCAAGGTTCCACGAGATTTGGGCTTTCAGGATCGCTGGATTTAGGCCAGAGTGCTATGACCCACCATGGAACCACTACTGCAGTCGCAGTAGGCAGATTCTTACATGAAATATCACCATGTATGTTATCTATACCAGAGAAATTGACATTAAAGGCGTGGGAAGAAGCTGTGTCGAGGAGGGGTTTCCCAAAGCTGTTAGATACGTGACAAATTACTTCTGACCAATTGTACTGGCCTTCATTTTGAGGACTGTAGACTCTGAATGCAGCAATCTGAGATCACCCTTTCGAGTGAAACCTCAACATGGTACAGACAGAATTCAAAGTGTGCATCCACAATGTAACACAAAACCCATTTGCCTTCTTCTGACCCTGTCACTACTGTCCAATTTTCAGATTACAGATAGTTCAGATTGGATTATTCATCATGAGCAGTGCCTCAGTTTGTTTTGAGTCTCCTGCTACCTGAAACAACATACGAACTGCAATGTTGTTTTCCGTCTGAATGCCCGCCAGACCTTTTACCAGTAATCCTGCTTAAAATGAAGTTGGGATTGTTAGATCAAGTCCAGAGTGCTAACCATTAAGCCATGGAACCCTCTACACAGCTTGCCCAGACTGTTGTGGAACAGAAGCTGAGATAGCTGCTATTCATTGTGAATGGGACCTGGCATTGCTAGAGGTTCACAAGAGGTACTTTGAACCTGTATGTCTGAACGCAGCGTTGCAAATGTTGTAGTGCCTTAGACCGCTGGGCCATCCTGACCCTATAACATGTACATTTAGTTGAAATTTTCTGATGCATCATGATACAGTTCATTACATATGTCACGAGGATCAACATTTGATGCAACGTCGTCGCAGTGAGGCGCTGTGTTGGCCAGGAAACAAAGTCAAGATTCCCACATACCAAGGTCTGTCATTATTCAGCAGGGGATCAGGTGCGTTTTTGTACCACCATCCCACTTAAAACCAGGTTCCACCGAAATTTGAACTCAGATCGCTGGATTCAGAGCCCAGAGTGCTAACCATTACACCATGGAACCACTACACAGTCGCAGTAGGCAGATTCTTACATGATATCACCATGTATGTTATCTATGCAGAGAAATTGACATTAAAGGCGTCGGAAAGCTGTCGAGGGAGGGGGTTTCCAAAGCTGTTCGACCACGTGACAAGTACTTCTGATGGAGTATACTGGCCCCTTCATTTTGAGGACTGTAGACTCTGAATGTAGCAATCTGAGATCACCCTTTCAGTGAAACGTCATTTTTATGAGTACAAGACAGAATTCAAAGTGTGCATCCATAATGTAACACAAAACCATTTGCCTTCTTCTGACCCTGTCACTACTGTCAATTTTCGAATTACAGATAGTTCAGGTGGATTGTTCCACATCATGAGCGAGTGCCCCCTCGGTTGTTTCAGGTCTCCCTGCTACCTGAAACAACATGCAGACCCTTGTGTTGTTTTCCGTCTGAATGCCCGCAAGGCCCTTTACCAGTAATCCTACTTAAAATGAAGTTGGGATTGTTGGAGTCAAAGTCCAGAGTGCTAACCATTACGCCATGGAACCTCTACACAGCTTGCCCAGACTGTTGTGGAACAGAAGCTGAGATAGCTGCTATTCATTGTGAATGGGACCTGGCATTGCTAGAGGTTCACAAGAGGTACTTTGAACCTGTATGTCTGAACGCAGCGTTGCATATGTTGTAGTGCCGCAAAGCTGCAGTGCCTTAGACCGCTGGGCCATCCTGACCCTATAAAATGTACATTTAGTGGAAATTTTCTGATGTATCATGATACAGTACAGTACATATGTCACAAGGATCAACATTTGACGCAACGTCGTCGCAGTGAGGCGCTGTGTTGGCCAGGAAACAAAGTCAAGATTCCCACATACCAAGGTCTGTCATTATTCAGCAAGGGATCTGGTGCGTTTTTGTACCACCATCCCACTTAAAACCAGGTTCCACCGAGATTTGAACTCGGATCGCTGGATTCAGAGCCCAGAGTGCTAACCATTACACCATGGAACCACTACACAGTCGCAGTAGGCAGATTCTTACATGATATCACCATGTATGTTATCTATGCAGAGAAATTGACATTAAAGGCGTCGGAAAGCTGTCGAGGGAGGGGGTTTCCAAAGCTGTTCGACCACGTGACAAGTACTTCTGATGGAGTATACTGGCCCCTTCATTTTGAGGACTGTAGACTCTGAATGCAGCAATCTGAGATCACCCTTTCAGTGAAACCTCATTTTTATGAGTACAAGACAGAATTCAAAGTGTGCATCCATAATGTAACACAAAACCATTTGCCTTCTTCTGACCCTGTCACTACTGTCAATTTTCGAATTACAGATAGTTCAGGTGGATTGTTCCACATCATGAGCGAGTGCCCCCTCGGTTGTTTCAGGTCTCCCTGCTACCTGAAACAACATGCCCCCACCAACGCAGACCCTTGTGTTGTTTTCCGTCTGAATGCCCGCAAGGGCTTTTACCAGTAATTCTACTTAAAATGAAGTTGGGATTGCTGGAGTCAAAGTCCAGAGTGCTAACCATTACAATGTCGTCACAGTGAGGCACTGTGTTGGCCAGGAAACAAAGTCAAGATTTCCACATACCAAGGTCTTTCATTATTCAGCAAGGGATTGGGTGCATTTTTGTACCCCCATCCCACTTAAAACGAGGTTCCACCGAGATTTGAACTCGGATCGCTGGATTCAGAGCACAGAGTGTTAACCACTACACCATGGAACCACTACACAGTCGCAGTAGGCAGATTCTTACATGATATCACCATATATGTTATCTATGCAGAGAAATTGACATTAAAGGCGTCGGAAAGCTGTCGAGGGAGGGGGTTTCCAAAGCTGTTCGACCACGTGACAAGACCTTCTGATGGAGTATACTGGCCCCTTCATTTTGAGGACTGTAGACTCTGAATGCAGCAATCTGAGATCACCCTTTCAGTGAAACCTCATTTTTATGAGTACAAGACAGAATTCAAAGTGTGCATCCATAATGTAACACAAAACCATTTGCCTTCTTCTGACCCTGTCACTACTGTCAATTTTCGAATTACAGATAGTTCAGGTGGATTGTTCCACATCATGAGCGAGTGCCCCCTCGGTTGTTTCAGGTCTCCCTGCTACCTGAAACAACATGCAGACCCTTGTGTTGTTTTCCGTCTGAATGCCCGCAAGGCCTTTTACCAGTAATCCTACTTAAAATGAAGTTGGGATTGTTGGAGTCAAAGTCCAGAGTGCTAACCATTACGCCATGGAACCTCTACACAGCTTGCCCAGACTGTTGTGGAACAGAAGCTGAGATAGCTGCTATTCATTGTGAATGGGACCTGGCATTGCTAGAGGTTCACAAGAGGTACTTTGAACCTGTATGTCTGAACGCAGCGTTGCAAATGTTGTAGTGCCGCAAAGCTGCAGTGCCTTAGACCGCTGGGCCATCCTGACCCTATAAAATGTACATTTAGTTGAAATTTTCTGATGCATCATGATACAGTTCATTACATATGTCACGAGGATCAACATTTGACGCAACGTCGTCGCAGTGAGGCGCTGTGTTGGCCAGGAAACAAAGTCAAGATTCCCACATACCAAGGTCTGTCATTATTCAGCAGGGGATCGGGTGCGTTTTTGTACCACCATCCCACTTAAAACCAGGTTCCACCGAGATTTGAACTCGGATCGCTGGATTCAGAGCCCAGAGTGCTAACCATTACACCATGGAACCACTACACAGTCGCAGTAGGCAGATTCTTACATGATATCACCATGTATGTTATCTATGCAGAGAAATTGACATTAAAGGCGTCGGAAAGCTGTCGAGGGAGGGGGTTTCCAAAGCTGTTCGACCACGTGACAAGTACTTCTGATGGAGTATACTGGCCCCTTCATTTTGAGGACTGTAGACTCTGAATGCAGCAATCTGAGATCACCCTTTCAGTGAAACCTCATTTTTATGAGTACAAGACAGAATTCAAAGTGTGCATCCATAATGTAACACAAAACCATTTGCCTTCTTCTGACCCTGTCACTACTGTCAATTTTCGAATTACAGAGAGTTCAGGTGGATTGTTCCACATCATGACCGAGTGCCCCCTCGGTTGTTTCAGGTCTCCCTGCTACCTGAAACAACATGCAGACCCTTGTGTTGTTTTCCGTCTGAATGCCCGCAAGGCCTTTTACCAGTAATCCTACTTAAAATGAAGTTGGGATTGTTGGAGCCAAAGTCCAGAGTGCTAACCATTACGCCATGGAACCTCTACACAGCTTGCCCAGACTGTTGTGGAACAGAAGCTGAGATAGCTGCTATTCATTGTGAATGGGACCTGGCATTGCTAGAGGTTCACAAGAGGTACTTTGAACCTGTATGTCTGAACGCAGCGTTGCAAATGTTGTAGTGCCGCAAAGCTGCAGTGCCTTAGACCGCTGGGCCATCCTGACCCTATAAAATGTACATTTAGTGGAAAATTTTCTGATGCATCATGATACAGTACATTACATATGTCACGAGGATCAACATTTGACGCAACGTCGTCGCAGTGAGGCGCTGTGTTGGCCAGGAAACAAAGTCAAGATTCCCACATACCAAGGTCTGTCATTATTCAGCAGGGGATCGGGTGCGTTTTTGTACCCCCATCCCACTTAAAACCTGGTTCCACCGAGATTTGAACTCGGATCGCTGGATTCAGAGCCCAGAGTGCTAACCATTACACCCGCAAGGCCTTTAACCAATAATCCTACTTAAAATGAAGTTGGGATTGCTGGAGTCAAAGTCCAGAGTGCTAACCATTACGCCATGGAACCTCTACACAGCTTGCCCAGACTGTTGTGGAACAGAAGCTGAGATAGCTGCTATTCATTGTGAATGGGACCTGGCATTGCTAGAGGTTCACAGGAGGTACTTTGAACCTGTATGTCTGAACGCAGCGTTGCAAATGTTGTAGTGCCGCAAAGCTGCAGTGCCTTAGACCGCTGGGCCATCCTGACCCTATAAAATGTACATTTAGTAGAAATTTTTCATGTATTATGATACAGTACACATGTCACGAGGATCAACATTTGACGCAACGTCGTCGCAGTGAGGCGCTGTGTTGGCCAGGAAACAAAGTCAAGATTCCCACATACCAAGGTCTGTCATTATTCAGCAGGGGATCGGGTGCGTTTTTGTACCACCATCCCACTTAAAACCAGGTTCCACCGAGATTTGAACTCGGATCGCTGGATTAAGAGCCCAGAGTGCTAACCATTACACCATGGAACCACTACACAGTCGCAGTAGGCAGATTCTTACATGATATCACCATGTATGTTATCTATGCAGAGAAATTGAAATTAAAGGCGTCGGAAAGCTGTCGAGGGAGGGGGTTTCCAAAGCTGTTCGACCACGTGACAAGTACTTCTGATGGAGTATACTGGCCCCTTCATTTTGAGGACTGTAGACACTGAATTCAGCAATCTGAGATCACCCTTTCAGTGAAACCTCATTTTTATGAGTACAAGACAGAATTCAAAGTGTGCATCCATAATGTAACACAAAACCATTTGCCTTCTTCTGACCCTGTCACTACTGTCAATTTTCAAATTACAGATAGTTCAGGTGGATTGTTCCACATCATGACCGAGTGCCCCCTCGGTTGTTTCAGGTCTCCCTGCTACCTGAAACAACATGCAGACCCTTGTGTTGTTTTCTGTCTGAAGTTGGGATTGCTGGAGTCAAAGTCCAGAGTGCTAACCATTACGCCATGGAACTTCTACACAGCTTGCCCAGACTGTTGTGGAACAGAAGCTGAGATAGCTGCTATTCATTGTGAATGGGACCTGGCATTGCTAGAGGTTCACAAGAGGTACTTTTAACCTGTATGTCTGAACGCAGCGTTGCAAATGTTGTAGTGCCGCAAAGCTGCAGTGTACTGCTAACACAGTTCTTTTATTTCATACGCTTGTCCACAAAGACTCAAATTACGGCTGACTTTGCTTTCCCAATATCATTTTACAGACAACGATTCAAGTGAAAAAGCAGCTGTCAGAAGTGGGATTTGAACCCACGCCTCCAGGGGAGACTGCGACCTGAACGCAGCGCCTTAGACCGCTCGGCCATCCTGACCCTATAAAATGTACGATTAGTGGAAATTTTCTGATGCATCATGATACAGTACATTACATATGTCATGGTATGGTATTCTATGTCATGATACATTGAGGATCAACTTTGGACGCAACGTCGTCACAGTGACGCGCTGTGTTGGCCAGGAAACAAAGTCAAGATTTCCACATACCAAGGTCTGTCATTATTCAGCAGGGGATCGGGTGCATTTTTGTAGGCACCATGGAACCTCTACACAGCTTGCCCAGACTGTTTTGGAACAGAAGCTGAGATAGCTGCTATTCATTGTGAATGGGACCTGGCATTGCTAGAGGTTCACAAGAGGTACTTTGAACCTGTATGTCTGAACGCAGCGTTGAAAATGTTGTAGTGCCGCAAAGCTGCAGTGCCTTAGACCGCTGGGCCATCCTGACCCTATAAAATGTACATTTAGTGGAAATTTTCTGATGTATCATGATACAGTACATTACATATGTCACGAGGATGAACATTTGACGCAACGTCGTCGCAGTGAGGCGCTGTGTTGGCCAGGAAACAAAGTCAAGATTCCCACATACCAAGGTCT
>SEMN01002296.1:0-11480 GCA_005408345.1 Macquaria australasica
AAAAAAAAACATTCACCTTGCAGCAATAAAAGAGCCAATCACGTTGCAGGAATAAAAGAGCCAATCACAAACCTGGATTAAAACAACCAATCAGAAGCTAATAATAAAAGAGCCAATCAGAATCCAGGATTAAAAGAGCCAACCAGAAGGCAGGAATAAAAGAGCCAATCAGAACCAAGGAATAGAAACGCCTATCAGAAACCAGGATTAAAAGATCCAATCAGGAATCGGGAATAAACGAGCCAACCAGAAGGCAGGATTAAAAGAACCAATCAGGAGCCGGGAATCAAAGAACCAATCACGCCACTGGATTAAAAGAACCAATCAGAAGCCAGGAAAAAACAGCCATTTAGAAGCAAGGAATAAAATAGTCAATCAGAAGCCAAGAATAAAAGACAGGAATCAAAGAGCCAATCAGAATTTAGGATTAAAAGAACCAATCAGAAGCCAGGAAAGAAAGAGCCAATCATGTTACAGGACTAAGGAGCCAATCAGAAGCCAGGATTAAAAGAACCAATCAGAAATCGGGAATAAAAAATCCAAAACGAAACCAGGAATAAAAGAGCCAATCAGGAGCCTGGAATCAAAGAGCCAATCAGAAGTCAGGGTTAAAAGAGCTAATCAGAAACCAGGATTAAAAGAAGTAATCACGTCACAGTAATGAAATAGCGAATCAGAAGCCAGGACTAACAGAGCCAATCACGTTGTAGGAATAAAAGAACTAATCAAAAAACCAGGATTAAAAGAGCCAATCACGTTGAAGGAATAAAAGAGCCAATCAGAAGCCAGGATTAAAAGAACCAATCAGCAGGCAGGAATTTTAAAAAAAACAATCACCTTGCAGCAATAAATGAGCCAATCGCGTTGCAGGAATAAAAGAGCCAATCACAAACCTGGATTAAAACAGCCAATCAGAAGCTAATAATAAAAGAGCCAATCAGAATCCAGGATTAAAAGAGCCAACCAGAAATCGGGAATAAAAAATCCATTCGGAAACCAGGAATAAAAGAGCCAATCACAAACCTGGATTAAAACAGCCAATCAGAAGCCAGGAAAAAAACAGCCATTTAGAAGCAAGGAATAAAATAGTCAATCAGAAGCCAAGAATAAAAGACACAACAACGCTGCAGGAATCAAAGAGCCAATCAGAATTTAGGATTAAAAGAACCAATCAGAAGCCAGGAAAGAAAGAGCCAATCATGTTCCAGGTCTAAAACAGCCAATCAGAAGCCAGTAATAAAAGAGCCAATCAGGAGCCAGGATTAAAAGAACCAATCAGAAATCGGGAATAAAAAATCCAACACGAAACCAGGAATAAAAGAGCCAATCAGGAGCCTGGAATCAAAGAGCCAATCAGAAGTCCGGGTTAAAAGAGCTAATCAAAAACCAGGATTAAAAGAAGTAATCACGTCACAGTAATGAAATAGCGAATCAGAAGCCAGGACTAACAGAGCCAATCACGTTGCAGGAATAAAAGAACTAATCAAAAACCAGGATTAAAAGAGCCAATCACGTTGAAGGAATAAAAGAGCCAATCAGAAGCCAGGATTAAAAGAACCAATCAGGAGGCAGGAATTTAAAAAAAAAACATTCACCTTGCAGAAATAAAAGAGCCAATCACGTTGCAGGAATAAAAGAGCCAATCACAAACCTGGATTAAAACAGCCAATCAGAAGCTAATAATAAAAGAGCCAATCAGAATCCAGGATTAAAAGAGCCAACCAGAAGGCAGGAATAAAAGAGCCAATCAGAACCAAGGAATAGAAACGCCTATCAGAAACCAGGATTAAAAGATCCAATCAGGAATCGGGAATAAACGAGCCAACCAGAAGGCAGGATTAAAAGAACCAATCAGGAGCCGGGAATCAAAGAACCAATCACGCCACTGGATTAAAAGAACCAATCAGAAGCCAGGAAAAAACAGCCATTTAGAAGCAAGGAATAAAATAGTCAATCAGAAGCCAAGAATAAAAGACACAACAACGCTGCAGGAATCAAAGAGCCAATCAGAATTTAGCATTAAAAGAACCAATCAGAAGCCAGGAAAGAAAGAGCCAATCATGTTCCAGGACTAAAACAGCCAATCAGAAGCCAGTAATAAAAGAGCCAATCAGAAGCCAGGAGTAAAAGAACCAATCAGAAATCGGGAATAAAAAATCCAACACGAAACCAGGAATAAAAGAGCCAATCAGGAGCCTGGAATCAAAGAGCCAATCAGAAGTCAGGGTTAAAAGAGCTAATCAAAAACCAGGATTAAAAGAAGTAATCACGTCACAGTAATGAAATAGCGAATCAGAAGCCAGGAATAACAGAGCCAATCACGTTGCAGGAATAAAAGAACTAATCAAAAACCAGGATTAAAAGAGCCAATCACGTTGAAGGAATAAAAGAGCCAATCAGAAGCCAGGATTAAAAGAACCAATCAGCAGGCAGGAATTTTAAAAAAAACAATCACCTTGCAGCAATAAATGAGCCAATCGCGTTGCAGGAATAAAAGAGCCAATCACAAACCTGGATTAAAACAGCCAATCAGAAGCTAATAATAAAAGAGCCAATCAGAATCCAGGATTAAAAGAGCCAACCAGAAGGCAGGAATAAAAGAGCCAATCAGAACCAAGGAATAGAAACGCCTATCAGAAACCAGGATTAAAAGATCCAATCAGGAATCGGGAATAAGCGAGCCAACCAGAAGGCAGGATTAAAAGAACCAATCAGGAGCCGGGAATCAAAGAACCAATCACGCCACTGGATTAAAAGAACCAATCAGAAGCCAGGAAAAAAACAGCCATTTAGAAGCAAGGAATAAAATATTCAATCAGAAGCCAAGAATAAAAGACAGGAATCAAAGAGCCAATCAGAATTTAGGATTAAAAGAACCAATCAGAAGCCAGGAAAGAAAGAGCCAATCATGTTACAGGAATAAGGAGCCAATCAGAAGCCAGGATTAAAAGAACCATTCAGAAATCGAAAATAAAAAATCCAAAACGAAACCAGGAATAAAAGAGCCAATCAGGAGCCTGGAATCAAAGAGCCAATCAGAAGTCAGGGTTAAAAGAGCTAATCAAAAACCAGGATTAAAAGAAGTAATCACGTCACAGTAATGAAATAGCGAATCAGAAGCCAGGACTAACAGAGCCAATCACGTTGCAGGAATAAAAGAACTAATCAAAAACCAGGATTAAAAGAGCCAATCACGTTGAAGGAATTAAAGAGCCAATCAGAAGCCAGGATTAAAAGAACCAATCAGGAGGCAGGAATTTAAAAAAAAACAATCACCTTGCAGCAATAAAAGAGCCAATCGCGTTGCAGGAATAAAAGAGCCAATCACAAACCTTGATTAAAACAGCCAATCAGAAGCTAATAATAAAAGAGCCAATCAGAAGCCAGGATTAAAAGAGCCAACCAGAAATCGGGAATAAAAAATCCATTCGGAAACCAGGAATAAAAGAGCCAATCACAAACCTGGATTAAAACAGCCAATAAGAAGCTAATAATAAAAGAGCCAATCAGAAGCCAGGATTAAAAGAGCCAACCAGAAGCCAGTAAAAGAAGAGACAATCAGAAACCAGGATTAAAAGAACCAATCAGGAGGCAGGAATTTAAAAAAAAAACATTCACCTTGCAGCAATAAAAGAGCCAATCACGTTGCAGGAATAAAAGAGCCAATCACAAACCTGGATTAAAACAGCCAATCAGAAGCTAATAATAAAAGAGCCAATCAGAAGCCAGGATTAAAAGAGCCAACCAGAAATCGGGAATAAAAATCCATTCGGAAACCAGGAATAAAAGAGCCAATCACAAACCTGGATTAAAACAGCCAATCAGAAGCTAATAATAAAAGAGCCAACCAGAAGCCAGGATTAAAAGAGCCAACCAGAAATCGGGAATAAAAAATCCATTCGGAAACCAGGAATAAAAGAGCCAATCACAAACCTGGATTAAAACAGCCAATCAGAAGCTAATAATAAAAGAGCCAATCAGAGGCCAGGATTAAAAGAGCCAACCAGAAATCGGGAATAAAAAATCCATTCGGAAACCAGGAATAAAAGAGCCAATCACAAACCTGGATTAAAACAGACAATCAGAAGCTAATAATAAAAGAGCCAATCAGAAGCCAGGATTAAAAGAGCCAACCAGAAGGCAGGAATAAAAGAGCCAATCAGAACCAAGGAATAGAAACGCCTATCAGAAACCAGGATTAAAAGATCCAATCAGGAATCGGGAATAAACGAGCCAACCAGAAGGAAGGATTAAAAGAACCAATCAGGAGCCGGGAATCAAAGAACCAATCACGCCACTGGATTAAAAGAACCAATCAGAAGCCAGGAAAAAAACAGCCATTTAGAAGCAAGGAATAAAATGCTCAATCAGAAGCCAAGAATAAAAGACACAACACCGCTGCAGGAATCAAAGAGCCAATCAGAATTTAGGATTAAAAGAACCAATCAGAAGCCAGGAAAGAAAGAGCCAATCATGTTCCAGGACTAAAACAGCCAATCAGAAGCCAGTAATAAAAGAGCCAATCAGAAGCCAGGATTAAAAGAACCAATCAGAAATCGGGAATAAAAAATCCAACACGAAACCAGGAATAAAAGAGCCAATCATGAGCCTGGAATCAAAGAGCCAATCAGAAGTCAGGGTTAAAAGAGCTAATCAAAAACCAGGATTAAAAGAAGTAATCACGTCACAGTAATGAAATAGCGAATCAGAAGCCAGGACTAACAGAGCCAATCACGTTGTAGGAATAAAAGAACTAATCAAAAAACCAGGATTAAAAGAGCCAATCACGTTGAAGGAATAAAAGAGCCAATCAGAAGCCAGGATTAAAAGAACCAATCAGCAGGCAGGAATTTTAAAAAAAACAATCACCTTGCAGCAATAAATGAGCCAATCGCGTTGCAGGAATAAAAGAGCCAATCACAAACCTGGATTAAAACAGCCAATCAGAAGCTAATAATAAAAGAGCCAATCAGAATCCAGGATTAAAAGAGCCAACCAGAAATCGGGAATAAAAAATCCATTCGGAAACCAGGAATAAAAGAGCCAATCACAAACCTGGATTAAAACAGCCAATCAGAAGCCAGGAAAAAAACAGCCATTTAGAAGCAAGGAATAAAATAGTCAATCAGAAGCCAAGAATAAAAGACACAACAACGCTGCAGGAATCAAAGAGCCAATCAGAATTTAGGATTAAAAGAACCAATCAGAAGCCAGGAAAGAAAGAGCCAATCATGTTCCAGGTCTAAAACAGCCAATCAGAAGCCAGTAATAAAAGAGCCAATCAGGAGCCAGGATTAAAAGAACCAATCAGAAATCGGGAATAAAAAATCCAACACGAAACCAGGAATAAAAGAGCCAATCAGGAGCCTGGAATCAAAGAGCCAATCAGAAGTCCGGGTTAAAAGAGCTAATCAAAAACCAGGATTAAAAGAAGTAATCACGTCACAGTAATGAAATAGCGAATCAGAAGCCAGGACTAACAGAGCCAATCACGTTGCAGGAATAAAAGAACTAATCAAAAACCAGGATAAAAAGAGCCAATCACGTTGAAGGAATAAAAGAGCCAATCAGAAGCCAGGATTAAAAGAACCAATCAGGAGGCAGGAATTTAAAAAAAAACATTCACCTTGCAGCAATAAAAGAGCCAATCACGTTGCAGGAATAAAAGAGCCAATCACAAACCTGGATTAAAACAGCCAATCAGAAGCTAATAATAAAAGAGCCAATCAGAAGCCAGGATTAAAAGAGCCAACCAGAAGGCAGGAATAAAAGAGCAAATCAGAACCAAGGAATAGAAACGCCTATCAGAAACCAGGATTAAAAGATCCAATCAGGAATCGGGAATAAACGAGCCAACCAGAAGGCAGGATTAAAAGAACCAATCAGGAGCCTGGAATCAAAGAACCAATCACGCCACTGGATTAAAAGAACCAATCAGAAGCCAGGAAAAAAACAGCCATTTAGAAGCAAGGAATAAAATAGTCAATCAGAAGCCAAGAATAAAAGACAGGAATCAAAGAGCCAATCATAATTTAGGATTAAAAGAACCAATCAGAAGCCAGGAAAGAAAGAGCCAATCATGTTACAGGAATAAGGAGCCAATCAGAAGCCAGGATTAAAAGAACCAATCAGAAATCGGGAATAAAACATCCAAAACTAAACCAGGAATAAAAGAGCCAATCAGGAGCCTGGAATCAAAGAGCCAATCAGAAGTCAGGGTTAAAAGAGCTAATCAAAAACCAGGATTAAAAGAAGTAATCACGTCACAGTAATGAAATAGCGAATCAGAAGCCAGGACTAACAGAGGACTAACAGGACTAACAGGACTAACAGGACTATCACGTTGCAGGAATAAAAGAACTAATCAAAAACCAGGATTAAAAGAGCCAATCACGTTGAAGGAATAAAAGAGCCAATCAGAAGCCAGGATTAAAAGAACCAATCAGGAGGCAGGAATTTTAAAAAAAAACATTCACCTTGCAGCAATAAAAGAGCCAATCACGTTGCAGGAATAAAAGAGCCAATCACAAACCTGGATTAAAACAGCCAATCAGAAGCTAATAATAAAAGAGCCAATCAGAATCTAGGATTAAAAGAGCCAACCAGAAATCGGGAATAAAAAATCCATTCGGAAACCAGGAATAAAAGAGCCAGTCACAAACCTGGATTAAAACAGCCAATCAGAAGCCAGGAAAAAAACAGCCATTTAGAAGCAAGGAATAAAATAGTCAATCAGAAGCCAAGAATAAAAGACACAACAACGCTGCAGGAATCAAAGAGCCAATCAGAATTTAGGATTAAAAGAACCAATCAGAATCCAGGAAAGAAAGAGCCAATCATGTTCCAGGTCTAAAACAGCCAATCAGAAGCCAGTAATAAAAGAGCCAATCAGAAGCCAGGATTAAAAGAACCAATCAGAAATCGGGAATAAAAAATCCAACCCGAAACCAGGAATAAAAGAGCCAATCAGGAGCCTGGAATCAAAGAGCCAATCAGAAGTCAGGGTTAAAAGAGCTAATCAAAAACCAGGATTAAAAGAAGTAATCACGTCACAGTAATGAAATAGCGAATCAGAAGTCAGGACTAACAGAGCCAATCACGTTGCAGGAATAAAAGAACTAATCAAAAACCAGGATTAAAAGAGCCAATCACGTTGAAGGAATAAAAGAGCCAATCAGAAGCCAGGATTAAAAGAACCAATCAGGAGGCAGGAATTTAAAAAAAAAACATTCACCTTGCAGCAATAAAAGAGCCAATAACGTTGCAGGAATAAAAGAGCCAATCACAAACCTGGATTAAAACAGCCAATCAGAAGCTAATAATAAAAGAGCCAATCAGAAGCCAGGATTAAAAGAGCCATTCAGAAGGCAGGAATAAAAGAGCCAATCAGAACCAAGGAATAGAAACGCCTATCAGAAACCAGGATTAAAAGATCCAATCAGGAATCGGGAATAAACGAGCCAACCAGAAGGCAGGATTAAAAGAACCAATCAGGAGCCGGGAATCAAAGAACCAATCACTCCACTGGATTAAAAGAACCAATCAGAAGCCAGGAAAAAAACAGCCATTTAGAAGCAAGGAATAAAATACTCAATCAGAAGCCAAGAATAAAAGACACAACAACGCTGCAGGAATCAAAGAGCCAATCAGAATTTAGGATTAAAAGAACCAATCAGAAGCCAGGAAAGAAAGAGCCAATCATGTTCCAGGACTAAAACAGCCAATCAGAAGCCAGTAATAAAAGAGCCAATCAGAAGCCAGGATTAAAAGAACCAATCAGAAATCGGGAATAAAAAATCCAACACTAAACCAGGAATAAAAGAGCCAATCAGGAGCCTGGAATCAAAGAGCCAATCAGAAGTCAGGGTTAAAAGAGCTAATCAAAAACCAGGATTAAAAGAAGTAATCACGTCACAGTAATGAAATAGCGAATCAGAAGCCAGGACTAACAGAGCCAATCACGTTTCAGGAATAAAAGAACTAATCAAAAACCAGGATTAAAAGAGCCAATCACGTTGAAGGAATAAAAGAGCCAATCAGAAGCCAGGATTAAAAGAACCAATCAGGAGGCAGGAATTTAAAAAAAAACAATCACCTTGCAGCAATAAAAGAGCCAATCACGTTGCAGGAATAAAAGAGCCAATTACAAACCTGGATTAAAACAGCCAATCAGAAGCTAATAATAAAAGAGCCAATCAGAAGCCAGGAATAAAAGAGCCAACCAGAAATCGGGAATAAAAAATCCATTCGGAAACCAGGAATAAAAGAGCCAATCACAAACCTGGATTAAAACAGCCAATCAGAAGCTAATAATAAAAGAGCCAATCAGAATCCAGGATTAAAAGAGCCAACCAGAAACGGGAATAAAAAATCCATTCGGAAACCAGGAATAAAAGAGCCAATCACAAACCTGGATTAAAAGAGCCAACCAGAAGCCAGTAAAAGAAGAGACAATCAGAAACCAGGATTAAAAGAGCCAGTCAGAAGGCAGGAATAAAAGAGCCAATCAGAACCAAGGAATAGAAACGCCTATCAGAAACCAGGATTAAAAGATCCAATCAGGAATCGAGAATAAACGAGCCAACCAGAAGGCAGGATTAAAAGAACCAATCAGGAGCCGGGAATCAAAGAACCAATCACGCCACTGGATTAAAAGAACCAATCAGAAGCCAGGAAAAAAACAGCCATTTAGAAGCAAGGAATAAAATAGTCAATCAGAAGCCAAGAATAAAAGACAGGAATCAAAGAGCCAATCAGAATTTAGGATTAAAAGAACCAATCAGAAGCCAGGAAAGAAAGAGCCAATCATGTTACAGGAATAAGGAGCCAATCAGAAGCCAGGATTAAAAGAACCAATCAGAAATCGGGAATAAAAAATCCAAAACGAAACCAGGAATAAAAGAGCCAATCAGGAGCCTGGAATCAAAGAGCCAATCAGAAGTCAGGGTTAAAAGAGCTAATCAAAAACCAGGATTAAAAGAAGTAATCACGTCACAGTAATGAAATAGCGAATCAGAAGCCAGGACTAACAGAGCCAATCACGTTGCAGGAATAAAAGAACTAATCAAAAACCAGGATTAAAAGAGCCAATCACGTTGAAGGATTAAAAGAGCCAATCAGAAGCCAGGATTAAAAGAACCAATCAGGAGGCAGGAATTTAAAAAAAAACAATCACCTTGCAGCAATAAAAGAGCCAATCACGTTGCAGGAATAAAAGAGCCAATCACAAACCTGGATTAAAACAGCCAATCAGAAGCTAATAATAA
This sequence comes from Macquaria australasica, assembly GCA_005408345.1. Taxonomy (NCBI): domain Eukaryota; kingdom Metazoa; phylum Chordata; class Actinopteri; order Centrarchiformes; family Percichthyidae; genus Macquaria; species Macquaria australasica. Next base: position 9,267 of record SEMN01002296.1, read on the forward strand.
AAGAGCCAATCAGAAGCCAGGATTAAAAGAGCCAACCAGAAATCGGGAATAAAAAATCCATTCGGAAACCAGGAATAAAAGAGCCAATCACAAACCTGGATTAAAACAGCCAATCAGAAGCTAATAATAAAAGAGCCAATCAGAAGACAGGATTAAAAGAGCCAACCAGAAGCCAGTAAAAGAAGAGACAATCAGAAACCAGGATTAAAAGAGCCAGTCAGAAGGCAGGAATAAAAGAGCCAATCAGAACCAAGGAATAGAAACGCCTATCAGAAACCAGGATTAAAAGATCCAATCAGGAATCGGGAATAAACGAGCCAACCAGAAGGCAGGATTAAAAGAACCAATCAGGAGCCGGGAATCAAAGAACCAATCACGCCACTGGATTAAAAGAACCAATCAGAAGCCAGGAAAAAAACAGCCATTTAGAAGCAAGGAATAAAATAGTCAATCAGAAGCCAAGAATAAAAGACAGGAATCAAAGAGCCAATCAGAATTTAGGATTAAAAGAACCAATCAGAAGCCAGGAAAGAAAGAGCCAATCATGTTCCAGGAATAAAGGAGCCAATCAGAAGCCAGGATTAAAAGAACCATTCAGAAACCAGGACTAAAACAGCCAATCAGAAGCCAGTAATAAAAGAGCCAATCAGAAGCCAGGATTAAAAGAACCAATCAGAAATCGGGAATAAAAAATCCAACACGAAACCAGGAATAAAAGAGCCAATCAGGAGCCTGGAATCAAAGAGCCAATCAGAAGTCAGGGTTAAAAGAGCTAATCAAAAACCAGGATTAAAAGAAGTAATCACGTCACAGTAATGAAATAGCGAATCAGAAGCCAGGACTAACAGAGCCAATCACGTTGCAGGAATAAAAGAACTAATCAAAAACCAGGATTAAAAGAGCCAATCACGTTGAAGGAATAAAAGAGCCAATCAGAAGCCAGGATTAAAAGAACCAATCAGGAGGCAGGAATTTAAAAAAAAAAACATTCACCTTGCAGCAATAAAAGAGCCAATCACGTTGCAGGAATAAAAGAGCCAATCACAAACCTGGATTAAAACAGCCAATCAGAAGCTAATAATAAAAGAGCCAATCAGAAGCCAGGATTAAAAGAGCCAACCAGAAATCGGGAATAAAAAATCCATTCGGAAACCAGGAATAAAAGAGCCAATCACAAACCTGGATTAAAAAAGCCAATCAGAAGCTAATAATAAAAGAGCCAATCAGAAGACAGGATTAAAAGAGCCAACCAGAAGCCAGTAAAAGAAGAGACAATCAGAAACCAGGATTAAAAGAGCCAGTCAGAAGGCAGGAATAAAAGAGCCAATCAGAACCAAGGAATAGAAACGCCTATCAGAAACCAGGATTAAAAGATCCAATCAGGAATCGGAATAAACGAGCCAACCAGAAGGCAGGATTAAAAGAACCAATCAGGAGCCGGGAATCAAAGAACCAATCACGCCACTGGATTAAAAGAACCAATCAGAAGCCAGGAAAAAAACAGCCATTTAGAAGCAAGGAATAAAATAGTCAATCAGAAGCCAAGAATAAAAGACACAACAACGCTTCAGGAATCAAAGAGCCAATCAGAATTTAGGATTAAAAGAACCAATCAGAAGCCAGGAAAGAAAGAGCCAATCATGTTCCAGGAATAAAGGAGCCAATCAGAAGCCAGGATTAAAAGAACCATTCAGAAACCAGGACTAAAATAGCCAATCAGAAGCCAGTAATAAAAGAGCCAATCAGAAGCCAGGATTAAAAGAACCAATCAGAAATCGGGACTAAAAAATCCAACACGAAACCAGGAATAAAAGAGCCAATCAGGAGCCTGGAATCAAAGAGCCAATCAGAAGTCAGGGTTAAAAGAGCTAATCAAAAACCAGGATTAAAAGAAGTAATCACGTCACAGCAATGAAATAGCGAATCAGAAGCCAGGACTAACAGAGCCAATCACGTTGCAGGAATAAAAGAACTAATCCAAAACCAGGATTAAAAGAGCCAATCACGTTGAAGGAATAAAAGAGCCAATCAGAAGCCAGGATTAAAAGAACCAATCAGGAGGCAGGAATTTAAAAAAAAACAATCACCTTGCAGCAATAAAAGAGCCAATCACGTTGCAGGAATAAAAGAGCCAATCACAAACCTGGATTAAAACAGCCAATCAGAAGCTAATAATAAAAGAGCCAATCAGAAGCCAGGATTAAAAGAGCCAAT
>SEMN01002297.1:0-11434 GCA_005408345.1 Macquaria australasica
AACGTTTCTCTGTTCTCCCTCAGTGTAAAGTAGGTCTGTAAAGTTTCGCTGTTCTCCTTCAGTGTAAAGTGGGTCTGTAACGTTTCTCTGTTCTCCCTCAGTGTAAAGTAGGTCTGTAACGTTCTCTGTTCTCCTTCAGTGTAAAGTAGGTCTGTAACGTTTCTCTGTTCTCCTTCAGTGTAAAGTAGGTCTGTAACGTTTCTCTGTTCTCCCTCTGTGTAAAGTAGGTCTGTAACGTTTCTCTGTTCTCCCTCAGTGTAAAGTAGGTCTGTAGCGTTTCTCTGTTCTCCCTCAGTGTAAAGTAGGTCTGTAAAGTTTCGCTGTTCTCCTTCAGTGTAAAGTGGGTCTGTAACGTTTCTCTGTTCTCCCTCAGTGTAAAGTAGGTCTGTAACGTTCTCTGTTCTCCTTCAGTGTAAAGTAGGTCTGTAACGTTTCTCTGTTCTCCTTCAGTGTAAAGTAGGTCTGTAACGTTTCTCTGTTCTCCTTCAGTGTAAAGTAGGTCTGTAACGTTCGCTGTTCTCCCTCAGTGTAAAGTAGGTCTGTAACGTTTCTCTTTTCTCCTTCAGTGTAAAGTAGGTCTGTAACGTTTCTCTGTTTTCCTTCAGTGTAAAGTAGGTCTGTAACGTTTCTCTGTTCTCCTTCAGTGTAAAGTAGGTCTGTAACGTTTCTCTGTTCTCCCTCAGTGTAAAGTGGGTCTGTAACGTTTCTCTGTTTTCTTCTGTAACGTTTGAGCTTCAAGAGAATTTCATACGTTTGTCACAAACTCTTTTGTTTTATACATTTTATACATGTTTTATAGATATAGCATATATATAAATATATATATTTCTTATCAAGCTACTTGTTGAACATATTGTATTCACATATTCGACGGTAACCGTTTCCTAATGTCGTTTTGTTGTATTTATTTCACTTGTCTTAGTTTATTTATTCACATATCTTAGTTAGCTTATGTCTTTTATTTGTTCATTACTGTCCAGTTTATCTAGTAAACGGTTGTGCTGAAAATCGATTCATCCTTATCAGATTTTTTTTGTTTAAAGAAAAATGCCAAACTCTTCTTGTTCCAGCCACTCAATTATAAATATTAATTTTTGTCGTCTTTACGATACTAAACATAATATCTTTCGGTTTCAGACAAAACAAGACATTTAAACCGTGAAATGAGGCATATTTCCCCTATTTTCTGGCATTTTATAGACCAAACGATTAATTGATTAATCAAGAAAATAATTGACAGATTAATCGATAATGAAAATAATAGTGGCGGCACGGTGGTGCAGTGGTTAGCACTGTCGCCTCACAGCAAGAGGGTTCTTGGTTCGCACCCGCCGGCCAGCTGGGGCCCTTCTGTGTGGAGTTTGCATGTTCTCCCTGTGTCCGCGTGGGTTCTCTCCGGGCACTCCGGCTTCCTCCCACCATCCAAAGACATGCAAGTTAGGTTAATTGGTGATTCTAAAGTGTCCGTAGGTGTGACTGTGAGTGTGAATGTTTGTCTGTCTCTATGTGTCGGCCCTGTGATTGACTGGCGACCAGTCCTGGGTGGACCCCGCCTCTCCCCCCCGCGACCCTCTAAGAGGATAAAGTGGTATAGAAAATGGATGGAAAATAATAGTTAGCTGAAGGCCTCAAATGTTTATCTGAATGAGGGACTTTAACTTCATGACATTACAGGTTAGTCAGCTGGCATCCTCTTCTACCTTTCTCTGGCTCCCCTTTTTATTATTTATTCCTTTACTTGTTTTGTTTCCTCATTTTCTTCTATAACCATGAATATTTTTTTATTTACTCATCTAGTTTATTAACCTTTTCTCTCTCTTTCTTCTGCATGTCTTCACAGCATTACACTGTTACATGCTGTTTTTACACGATGCAGGTGCTAAAACTATCATACCTGCATGTTCTCTGACTGATGTGATTGTTCTTGCATGAAGGAACAAAAGGTTTTCTACAGCGGCCAGCAGTCAGGACGCTAGAGAATAATGTTGAACCGTAGGAAAAATCTGGTTCTCAACAAATGCCAGGTAGTTTTAATTTCTTAAGCAACAATTAGCTACCTAACTTAATGTCATTTTTAGTAGACATACAGTATAATAGCTTGTGTGCTTGTATATTTCAACCTCGTGACAGAATCCCATATATCCAGCAAGTCACTGAAGCTATTTGAAAATTTACACTGTGTGATTTATTTAAATTAGGGCTGTTACTAAAGATGATTTTTTTTGGGGGGGGAATTCAGTTTCCTGAGATATAAAACAGAGAAGATGAAGTCAAGCTCTGACAAAAGCTGCATACTAACATAGATCTGGATCTGGACCTGGACATATTTAGTGTGTTACTTTGGAAACGTGAGGATCTCCTCTGGAGTTTAAAATAAAGTTCTGTGAGTTTGAACAAAGTCTGGAGAAACAGTGTTCATTTCTAACGGTGGAGCTACAGGTGGACCCACAGGTGGACCCAGCAGGTGATGATCGATGAAGCTCAGTAGATTTGACCTCTGACCCCGGTGGTCTGTGTGTGTGTGTCCCTGCAGGGTCGCTTCACACCAACATGAAGAAGAAGGCGAGGAGGTCGCAGGTCGCGGAGCAGGAGAAGTGTGAGTGATCTTTACATCATCACTACAGTAAATGTTTCTCTGTCACCGCTAATGTTTTCAGTCTGAAGCTCCTGCCGTCTGAAACTGAAACAGAATCAAACATAGAAGCACAAAAATGTCTTCAGTCTGCTTTCATAGTTCACAGGGAGGCCAGGTTTGTTCAGCAGTGTGTAATTAATTATTCCACAGATGAAACACGAACATGTGGGAAGTGAAACTAGGTGTTGACTTGAATATTTCATGTTATAAAGTGAGTTATGGGCAACACTGACAAAATTAAACGTCTCAGTATTTTATTTAAATAGCTTAAAAACGACAACGTGGCAGCAGATGACTCCTGAAGGTTTTTCTTTCAGTCAAGTAGAATTAAAGAAATGGTTATTAATAATGTGGAAGGGATGGTCAATTCAATTCAGTTTTATTTATGTAGCGCCATATCATAACAAAGTTATCTCAGGGCTCTTAGTAGAGCAGGTCTAGACCGACTCTTTATTAAACAAACAGTTCAAAACACCCAGACGACGTCACAGTATGAGATCAATAAATTATTGATCTGTCATCCTGCTTTGTTCGCACCAGAAAATACAGCTGGGAAAGATTTTTTAAGACAAAAGAGAGGAAGTGGACAATCTCTGTGTGTGTGTGTGTGTGTGTGTCCAGGCTGTGCTCTCTGCAGGCTCAGTGATGATGACCCGGCCATGTTTGGGGAAAAAGTCACACTCAAAGAGCACAAACTCTCCGTTCACTACTTCTGTTTGGTAAGTGTGTGTTTTTGTATACTCGTACTTCTACACTATCCTGGTTCAGGACTGAAGATGACCTGGTTTAACAGTCAGGACCCCTCAGATCTGAACTCCCTGCCTGAAGATCTGCAGCTGCAGAATCAGTGAACTATTTCTGAGACTAGAACAACCTGCACCAGATTCTGAGTGATGGACTTGTCTTCAGATGTGATGTCTGCAGGGTGATACCATGACGCGTAATCCTCCGTGTGTTCTGTGTTTCAGCTGACGTCTTGTGGAGTTTACCAGCGAGGACAGGAGGACGAGGGCGTCTTTGGTTTCCTGGTGGACGACATCAAACAGGAGATCCGCCGGTCGGCTCGACTGGTGAGAGATTTTTTTTTTAAATCTTAAACACACAGACGGACGGACGGACAGACAGACAGACACACAGTTTACTGTGTGTTTGCCGTGTGTTTACCGTATGTTTGCTGTGTGTTTGCTGTGTGTTTGCTGTGTGTTTACCATGTGTTTGCTGTGTGTTTACTGTGTGTTTGCTGTATGTTTGCTGTGTGTTTACCGTATGTTTGCTGTGTGTTTACCGTATGTTTGCTGTGTGTTTACTGTGTGTTTACCGTATGTTTGCTGTGTGTTTACCGTATGTTTGCTGTGTGTTTACTGTGTGTTTACCGTATGTTTGCTGTGTGTTTACTGTGTGTTTACCGTATGTTTACCTTGTGTTTACCGTGTGTTTGCTGTGTGTTTGCTGTGTTTACACCATGTGTTTGCTGTGTGTTTACTGTGTGTTTGCTGTATGTTTGCTGTGTGTTTACCGTATGTTTGCTGTGTGTTTACCGTATGTTTGCTGTGTGTTTACTGTGTGTTTACCGTATGTTTGCTGTGTGTTTACCGTATGTTTGCTGTGTGTTTACTGTGTGTTTACCGTATGTTTGCTGTGTGTTTACTGTGTGTTTACCGTATGTTTACCTTGTGTTTACCGTGTGTTTGCTGTGTGTTTGCTGTGTGTTTGCTGTGTGTTTGCTGTGTGTTTGCCGTGTGTTTACCTTGTGTTTACCGTGTGTTTGCCGTGTGTTTACCGTATGTTTGCTGTGTGTTTGCTGTGTGTTTGCTGTGTGTTTGCTGTGTGTTTACTGTGTGTTTGCCGTGTGTTTGCCGTGTGTTTACCGTATGTTTGCTGTGTGTTTACTGTGTGTTTGCCGTGTGTTTACCGTATGTTTGCTGTGTGTTTACTGTGTGTTTACTGTGTGTTTACTGTGTGTTTGCCGTGTGTTTACCGTATGTTTGCCGTGTATTTACCGTGTGTTTGCTGTGTGTTTACTGTGTGTTTGCTGTGTGTTTACTGTGTGCTTGCCGTGTGTTTACCGTGTGTTTGCCGTGTGTTTACCGTATGTTTGCTGTGTGTTTACTGTGTGTTTACCGTATGTTTGCCGTGTGTTTACCGTGTGTGTTTCAGACGTGCTGGTGCTGTAAGAAGAAGGGAGCGTGTGTCGGCTGTAACGTCAGAAGCTGCAGGAAGACGGTCCACTTCCCCTGCGGGAGGAAACAGAAGTTCATCTCCCAGTTCACTGGACTCTTCCCGTGAGATGCTCAGTTCACATGAAACACTTTCACTTTATTATATGTGGGGCTCGTGGTGAGAGTCATCATCTCTCATATGGAGGGCTCCACTTCAAAGTGTATTTGAGAAAGAGCCTTTCAAAACTAACGCTGACCTCTGACCTCGAGTACAAGACGAAGCCTGTGTCTTAAATCACTCCTTCGTTGACTTACTCACTTCTCCCTTCATAATAAACACTCAGCAGTTTACTCATTTTACACTGTTACTACACCACAGTTACATCAGTGAGGGTCGGCTAAATACCAGGACCACCTCTCTGTGTAACACAACACAGTCCAACAGCAGCACAAACTGCATCCTCCAAAGTTACCATGAAGTAAACTCGTCTCTGAAACAGCTTCAACACAACATGAACATCATGGCCTTCATGAAGGAGGACTGATGGATCAGACTGCTTTACTTTTAGCTGGCTGCACCTGAGTGTAAATCACAGTAAGATTCAGAGGATTTACTTCTGTTTCAGGTTTCTGTGGTTTCTGACTGTCTTTGTGTCCAGGTCCTACTGTCCGGATCATAGTCCCACTCAGTCTCTGTGTGTGGGTTCAGACCTCAGTCTGCCTCAGTCCTGCTCTGTCTGCTTGGACTCCATCGAGCCCGTCCTCTGCTACTCCGTCCTCAAATGTCCATCCTGCCACGCCAGCTGGTTCCACAGGGACTGTGTGCAGGTACTGGGACTGTGGTGATGCTTTTCTTTGCTCTTTGCACATTAAAGGATCTGTTTACCCAAATCACCCTGATGGCACTGAGCCATGCAGACAGTTTGCCTGTTATTTGGTTTGTTGTGATCCAGTAATCAAAAACCTCAACAGGAACATGTCTATGTAGAAACAACGTCCTAGTTACTCTGAATAATCCACAGACTGCAGACTATCTGCATTAGAGCTGCAACGGTTAGTCGAATTAATCAGCAACTCTTTTTGTAGCCGCGTAATTATTTTAGTCATTTTTTAACCCAAAAATCCAAAACATTACTGGTTCCAGCTTTCAAACGTGAGGATTAGATGCTTTTCTGTGTCATACATGAGAGGAAACTGAATATCTTTGGTTGGTTCAGACAAAACAAGACATTTGGAGACGTCTCACAGGGCTGAGGGAAATTCTAACAGGCATTCTTCACTTTTCTGAGAGTTTTTAGACAAAATGATTAATCGAGAAAATAACTGGGGGATTAATCGATAATGAAAATGGTCGAAAATTAAACTACAGCAATTTTTATAATGAAAGCTGCATTTAAGTAATTTAATGCTGAACATTTGTAGTTTCCAGCTTCTCCAATGTGTGGATTTGCTGCGTTAATAATTTCACTATAAACTGAATCAGACAGGATAAACAAATGAACGTGTTGAGTTCTGGATTCTTCAACAGACGTCTTCAATCCTCTCTGACTCCTCTCTCCTGTTAATTGAAAAAATATTGATCAAAATGATGATTAGTAACTTGAAGCTCTGCTGCATAGCGAGATACCTCAAGAGTTAAATGACAAAATATATATCTTTTGTGATTTGGATGAATTGACCCTTTAAACCATGAGACCCTCCAGCAGCAGTGAGTGTACAGATGTTTAACAGCATGTAGACTTGTGTTATAGTATATCTCCAGGTGTGTCAGGTTGTACAGGAGTATAAGACAGTTCACCTGTCTGTGTGTCTGTGTGTCAGCGTCAGGCCCACAGTGCCGGCCTCTTCTTCTTCAGATGTACTCTCTGCAGCAACAAGGAGAACTTCCAGGAGGAGATGCTCCGGATGGGAATATACATCCCAGAGAGGTAACATGATCAATAATACGTGAGCAGGCTTTTAGGATGCGTTCACAGCCAGCGTGTTCACATCACATCTGAACTCTACAGTGTTACTTTGAGCACAGAACAGCACGGGAACGTCTAATGTCAGCGATGGGAAATGACCACAGAAGACAAGGGATTGTTTTCTAATTCACCGTGTGCTTGTTTTTTGCAGAGATGCCTCATGGGAGTTGGAGGCAAACGCGTATTCAGAGCTGCTGCAGGTTTACAAGTGCTGTGACGCTCTCACCTGCCTCTGCAACGACGGACGCACGCACTCTGCCAAGACCGGGTACGACATCTCACCTTCATTTCATTCACAGTGTTGATACAGATCTCACTTCCACACATAAACATGAGGTCACATGTGAAACAATATGAAGAATTTAATGAGTCTAAAGCCCCACTAGCCCCCCCCTAGAGGCTGCAGTGTTAAATGCACATTTCTGATGAGGCTCTAATGTTTGATTCTAAAAATGAATTCAATTGAAATATGAATGAAAAAAGGAATTTAGGTATTTAGTTTTCTAGCTGCATCCTGTCAAGGACCAACGCTTTGTTCAAGTGAAAGATTAGAGGGTCACCAAAATGATTATAGCGAGTAGTATAAATCTTTCGGTGTCTCAGAGGGAGCTGTGTGACGTCTGATAAATGTCCTCAAGTGATGTCACTTGAGTCAGCGTCGGTTGGGGCTGAAGATGAAAACAGTCTGTTGATGTAGAAAGAAGTGAGCTGGCAGACCTCTGCAGCCCGCTAGCCGCTAGCTAGCATAACACACCCCAATCTCACACCCAAGTGTCAGAGTTGCATTGTGGGTAATGTAGGCGGCAGGTTTTGACCAGGAAGAAGAATGTGTGGAATAAAAAAGACAGGAGTTACAGGAGGGAGATGCTGAATCTATGGAGTTCTCTTCTCTCTGGAACACAACTCTGACTTTAAAATGACCAACGTTAGCAGTTAGCAGACCCACCTCCCAGTCCCACCGAGTGGAGCAGCACACAGCAGTGATCCATGTACTTCCTGCTTTGCTCCTGTCACCATGTTGTTGTTGTTTGTTTGTTTCAGTTGGTTTGAGGTGATCCGCTGCCGGATGTGTGGATCCGGAGGGACTCACAGGAAATGTTCAGGGCTGAAGTTGAACACCAGCGACTGGGCCTGCAGCGACTGCACACAGGCTACTGACGGGAAAGGTCTGAGTCCCTGATGGACTGACTGCTGCGCTGGTTTTTAGTTTGGAGAACTAAAGAAACATTATCGTCTCCAGATCCTCTTAAATATTTCAGAACGTGTTTTGGAGGCTTGGCAAAAAAACTCATTCACAATTCCGTTGAATACATTCATGAAAAAATAAGGGCTGCAAGTAACAGTTCTTTTCATTATTGATTAATCTGCTGATTATCTTCTTAATTAATTCATGAAGCATTTGGCTTATAAAATGTCAGAAAACTGTTTTAGCTCTGTTTTAGTTTTAGCTCTTATTAAAATATCTCACATAATCTGAAAATTAGTTTTTCAATATCAGTCAGCTGTAGTCATCATTTGGTTTCATTAGGTGCTGTGTGTCTCATGTTGGAACTTTTTAAATAGATTTACAATTATTGTGTATTAACTTACTGATATTGTTGTAATGCTGCTGTAGTTATTTCTCTATGTGAACCATGTGCTCGTCTTCTCCAGCTTCCCTGGTTACTTCTCCTCAGGAGGGTCAGAGGAGGAGTCTGCTGTCCAAACGCCACCTGTCCCCCATCCAGTCCTCCATCAGCTGTAAGAGGTACACAAACCCAACACACCTGTCTTCCATCAGCTGTAACAGGTAAACAAACCTAACACACCTGTCCCCTCTTTCTCTCTTTCTCTCTCGCTCTCTCTCTCTCTCTCAGACCATCGTTACCTGAAGGATCTGGATCACCTGAAGAGTTCCTGCAGGCGTTGGCCCCTCAGCTCCGTCCCTTCAGGGTCCAAGTGGAGGTGGGCGGGAATCAGGCTCTGTCTGCAGGTGTGGAGCTGGTGAGGAGGGCCGACTTCGACCCCACACACACTCTGTCTGTCAGGTGAGTGGACGATAAACTCACCTTGATCACTTTGTATTGTATTGTATTGTATTGTATAACAGAGCTGATGTCCAGTTTTGCCTCTGAGATTTGTCTTCCTCTTCATCCGTCACTAATTGTTGGTTAAATCAAAGTTTGATCAACATTCGTCTCTTCTCATCAACTCTCCGTCCAGGTTCAAAGGCGACCAGCAGACTGCATTTCCCAGCAGCCTCCAGGACAGCGACACAGCCAGGCAGTACTTTCTGAAGCTGCTGGTGCAGCAGATCCAGGACTCTGTGGTGTTTGAGGGTCCAGATGGATCCAAAAACCTGGCACTGGACTCCCAGGGTAGGAATCATTATTTTATTCATTGAGGCCACAGCCAATCAAATGACTTGTTTATTTATTTTAGAATTATTAGAATCATACACATGGAAACCTCAAGTTCTATGCAATATGTAGTACATACTGTGTGTGTGTGTGTGTGTGTGTGTGTGTGTGTTTGTGTGTGTGTGTGTGTGTGTGTAGCTCTGCGTGAGGACCTGTACTTTGACGTCGGCTGCCTGCTGGCTCTCTCTCTGGTTCACGGCGGTCCTTCTGTCGGCTTCTTCTCCCGCGCTCTCTACCAGTGTCTCTTCAACTACCCGCCCAACTGCCCGCTCACCGTCACACACATGACGCCCGACACACACTTCACCCGCCAAGTCAGCAGGGTGAGTGGGACCAACTCCATGTTTGTAGTTTTTACTGCATAAACCTTACAGACAACAATACCAGCGTTACAGATGTCTTTAAATCAAAGGTAGAATGATTGATTGGCTGATTTTAGATCGCAGGGGCGGAGTCTTTAGACGACCTGAGAGAGGCCATAGCAGCGAGTTGGGACTACCTGGAGCTGGCCGGCTGCAACCGACCAGTCAGCAGCCTGGAGGAGAGAGAGGCCCTGGTGGAGGATCTGGTCAGCTTCACTATGATCACCAGGATGCAGCTGCCTCTGCAGAGGTGCAGTATATGATATTTACATTATAATTGATGGACTGAAAACTGCAGCTCCTCGTCAGTAAAAAATAGGCCTTTTCCCCAGCAGACATTTTGACTTGTCACAGTAGGAAAAGCACAGGTGTTACTAACAACATAGTCTCACATAGCCAGACAGGCTAAACCCATTATAGTCCCAGATGCAGCGATGGTAGTGTAAACAGTAACGCACAGATAGCGGAAGACACCTGTCTTGTTATTGCAACAGATTTCAGCAGGAAATCTTTAGCATGTTTGTGCCGTTTATTTGACGCTCTGTGTAAAAGTTTGTTTTTGTCCTCCAGGTTTCGGGAGGGTCTGCAGACTTTGGGTGTCTTTGATCAGGTGATTAAAGTTTGCTTATTTCCCCCCCGTTAGTAACGCACTGAAGATTCATCAGACACCAGCTCACTGCGACACTCTTTTACATCTGATCCAGGTGCAGCTCTTCCCGTTGGCGTTCTGCAGTGTTTTCTGTGAGGCGGCGGATCGGCTCACGGCTCAGACGGTCGCTCAGCTCTTCACCGTCAACTTCTCCCAGCAGGAGGAGAGACTGAACAGGGAGACGCCCGTCGTCACCTCCTGGAGACACTTCCTGCTGGAGTGTGAAGGTACAGGAGGTTCACTGAAACCTGGTCCCACAGAGTCCAGAATCCAGATACAAAATAATAATCAAGACAACCACGCCTTTATGAGCCAGATTTTCAGTTGGTGATAAATTTCTCTCCTCCTCCTTTGTTTCCTCCTCTTGTCTCCTCTCCTCTCTTGTTTTCTCCTCTCCTCTTGTTTCCTAATCTTCACTCCCCTCCTCTCATATCTTGTTCCCTTTTCTCCTCTCCTCTCGTTTCCTTCGCTCCTCTCTTGTTTCCTCCTCTCTTCTCTCGTTTCCTCCTCTCCTCTCCTCTCTTGTTTCCTCCTCTCCTCTCCTCTCTTGTTTCCTTCTCTCCTCTCGTTTCCTCCTCTCTTCTCTCGTGTCCTCCTCTCCTCTCTTGTTTTCTCCTCTCCTCTCCTCTCTTGTTTCCTCCTCCTCTCCTCTCGTTTCCTTCTCTCCTCTCCTCTTGTTTCCTCCTCTCTTCTCTCGTGTCCTCCTCTCCTCTTGTTTTCTCCTCTCCTCTTGTTTCCTCCTCTCCTCTGGGTTTCCTCCCTCGTTTCCTCCTCTCCTCCTCTTGTTCCTCCTCCTCTCCTCTCTTGTTTCCTCCTCCTTTTCATCTCTTCAGAACTCCTGTCCTCTGTTTCCTCCTCTGTTTCCTCCATTCCTCCTCATTCCTCCCTCATTTCCTCTGTTTCCTCTCCCCTCATTTCCTCTCTTCCTTCCTCTTGTCCATTCCCTCTTCCATTCCTTCCATTCCCTCCATTCCTCCATTCCCTCCATTTCCTTCCTCTTCCTCATTCCTCCTTCCTCCCCTCTTCCATTTCCTTCTCTCCTCCTCTTGTTTCCTCCTCTTCTCTCGTTTCCTCCTCTCCTCTCGTTTCCTCCTCTCATCTCTTGTTTCCTCCTCTCATCTCTTGTTTCCTCCTCTCCTCTCTTGTTTCCTTCTCTCCTCTCCTCTTGTTTCCTCCTCTCTCCTCTCGTTCCCTCCTCTCCTCTTGTTTCCTTCTCTCCTCTCCTCTTGTTTCCTCCTCTCCTCTATCGTTTCCTCCTCTCTT